>CM061534.1:150386802-150548034 GCA_030545055.2 Neoaliturus tenellus | reverse complement strand
CGTATTTACGAATAAGAGAGACGGAGACAAAAGTAATGATACCAGGGGTGGACTGACACTGTGAAAAGGGCGGTGGAATAGGTACCGGAGGGGCGCCATATATATATATATATATATATATATATATATATATATATATATACATATATATTATTATGTATATAATAAAGAACATTTATTATACATGTTTCGACTAACATATAATTTTCTGGCAATTAAAATTGTAACCTTGCAATATTGAAGAGTTAATAGTTTAATTACTTGAAAATGACATAGTTGAAACATGTGACAAAAAAATGGATACTTTGGTCTTTATTTCTAATGGTTATAATAACAGAATCCCTTAAAATTTAAACAATTTACAATGTATCTATAGAAGTTTTTTACTGTAGTTTGTAAAATACAGTAAATCAAACAAGTGTTAAAACAGTAACTTCTTAATTTTCAATAAACATTATAAACTTATATTAAAAATCAAACTAATGAAAGTAAAAATAACTCTACAATAAGCATTTGAAGGCTTTGTAGGCAAATACTAAACTTGAAATCTGTATTTTTTTATCTTTATCGAAACCAACATATTTGATTTACATTATTGTTTGTTTATATTGCTGCCCATAAAATTTTAGTCAACACCAACAGTTTATACGTGAAGAAGTCTTCGTAATTGTTCACTCTTCTCACTCAGCTTGTCAATTATCTAATCATTATTGATCTTGACAAGAATATATCCCTCCATGTTAATGAGAAATAAGGTCTGAAGGTGATCACCAGTGAGTCGTGAACGGAGGCGGAACCTTGTTTTGATATATTTTAATTTTGCCAAAGGCCGTTCACATCGTGTGCACCCACTTCGTCACCACCCATTTCGTCACCAATCATAAAAATCACTGAGCCGTACTAATGAGGGTCGGCTGCCGTCCCATCCCCCACGGGGCCTGCTACCTGAACTGATCGGTGTGAAGTATAGGATCCCGTTCCCAATCACAAGAGGGAACGGTGTTCACCGTTCATGACTCGTTCACCTCCGTGCAGATAAGAGTGTCCAAGCAGATTAATACTATAGTACTGTATAAACATTTCATTATCCATAAGTGTTAGTATGGTAATAGTAACTTAGGTAGTTGGAGATCAAGGAAATAATGTAAATAAAATAAATTATAACATAAATGGAAATATTGTGAACACTGCTGTTATTATATTTTATTTTTGTAAATTAATAAAATACTGTCTTGTAAAACCATACGAAATAAAAAAAACCATAGCATTATTGTTATGCATATACCTCTTGTAATATTTTTTATAAAATTTACCGTTTTTGAAATATTTGAGTATAAAAATTTAAAATGGCCGCCATTTTGAAAATATGCATCGGAAAAAAATAATTTTTATTGTGGAAATGGACATTAGTATTACAAAGATCCATGCCAAATATGAAGTTCCTAGATCAATCCTTAACCGAAATAAAAATTATTAAGTGGAAAAAACAAAATGGCGGATATCTTTGTAAATATGCATTTTAGGACATACCTTCATAGGAACTTTTTTTGCTTATTTTGACCCAATTAGTCATATGAAGTTTGGTGATGTACTTTAAAGACAGGGTGTATAACATGAAGTAGTTTTCGGAACGGAAAGTATTTTTGCTGCTTATAAATATATGAAATAATCAAACTTTTAAGCACTTGTAATAATTCTCTTAAGACATATAACCATATATACTAGTAAGATTTGTCAACTTTTGCGTATCAATCAACCTCTTGTGTAAATGGACCTGAAGACTTAAGTTTATAAAACAGTAAATTCAATCATCTATAGGCTATTCGAACTGGACAAGCAAGAAATTCTGTTAATAGGGCTACTAATATTAATAATATTTAATACATTACTATAATTAATTATATGCATTACTATAATATACTTTTCTTTGTAGTGAGTGACAGATCAACACAACGAAATGTAATAGTGTGGAAAACTGTGCACCCTTTTTCATTTCAGATCATTTATTCGACTATTCAAAACATCTGCAAACATAATGTCCTGTTTTCGTTTGTTATCTGTTGATTATCATACATCAGTTAAAGTTTTCTGCTTTTGTTTTCACCTATGTTTAAAATGTTTTCACGCGCCCAGGCTGACAGCTGTTTCGCCGCACAGGTTAGCCAACTATGTCGAGTCATTGCTACACGAAAGAGTTCCAGTTGGAGCAATTTATCAAAGTTGAACATTGAAAATGAAAAACATAAAGTGTCAGAGTTACAACTATCTAATTCATCAAAAAACATGCAAGAGAATAGTCATCTATCTCAAGGGAATAATTCGATTTATTCATTACACTCGACTTACCAAAACACTGATAATATGGTGTTAACAAGTGGGCGAAACATGGAAAGTGTGATTAAAGAAACCAAAGAAGAATATTTGCCAAATAATAGCAAATGCCAATATTGTGGAAGGAATTTTAAAAACACCAAAGCCCTAAGTATCCATATATCTAAAAGCCATCATGAAATACAAAGAGATAATATTTGTAAGAAGTATGAAATACCTCAAGATAGTGTTTCTATTCAAAGTCAGTTATGTACTGAAATATTAGGAAACGAAAATGTGGAGGACAGTAAATTTAGTCAAGATATAGACAAATGGATTAATTGCTTCTCACAATTTATGGAGTTCGATGAATTTAATTGTAATGTTACTAAATTTTCAAAATTCTTATCAGACTTGGTGCATCTGTTGCCTGGTCCTAAACACCCAGCTCGAAAATACTACGAAATTCGCAAAAGAAATAAAGAAATTAAACAAAATAAATCATACAAAACTAGTTCGAATCCTCAGAGATCAACAAAAAATGACCGAAAGAAAAGACGTGAAAAATATATGTATGAAACAATACAGTTTGAATTTTATAATTTAAGGAAACGAGCAGTTAGAAAAATAATGGACAAAGGATCTAAAAACTGTGGCATAGCTTTAAAAACGCTTCAAGAAAAGTTCGAACAAAGATTTTCTGTTCAAAACAAGAATATCCTTCCAGTTTATAGAACAGTCAATGATTTTACAAAACATGAATTAAATTAATCTTACACTACTGAGATAAGTGAACAAGAAGTAGTATATGCAATAAAGTCGATGAAAATTGATTCAGCTCCTGGTCCAGACAGAGTTGTCATTAGAACATTAAAACTGAAGAGGATATCTAAAATATTATCCCTTATATTCACAACAATTCATAGAAATCAAAAAATTCCTAGTCTATTTTTAAAAGCGAGGACTATTCTTCTTGATAAAAAAGGTGATATAACAAAAGTTTCAAATTGGAGACCTATTTCCATATGCTCAGCTTTAAGAAGAGTTTACGAAAGAATATTAGATAAACGCTTAAAGGAGTATATTTCATTTAATAGCAGCCAGAAAGGATTTACCAGTGTTCCAGGGACATACATAAATTCAAACATTTTGGACTCAGTATTACAGAATGCCAAGCAAGAAAAGAAGGACTGCTGTATTATGTTTTTAGATATTGAAAAAGCATATGACAATGTTGGCCATGACCATCTTGACAAAGTCCTGGAATCATTACCCATTCCCATGATTCTAGCGGAAAATATAAAAAACTTGCAACGAGGAAATGAAACACAAATAGAGACTATTAAAGGAAAAACTAAACCAATCATTATAAATCGAGGAGTACTCCAAGGAGCACCTCTATCTCCTACCTTGTTTAATTTGTCTATCAATCATATACTGGACGAACTTAATGAGCCTAAAATTTTAGAGGCATATGGATATAAATTTAAAGACACAATTCCAGCCATATCGGTCCTAAGCTTCGCTGATGACACTGTTGTGATAGGTAAAAACAAGGACGCCACAAAAGCTCTTTATGATATGACTAATAATCTATTTCAAAATATCGGTTTAACTGTAAATGTCAACAAAACGAATGTAATTAGCATTTATCAGGGGCATCTTACTTCAGAACAATTTTTACTTGATGGCAATCAAATTCAATCAATTAGTAAGCACGACAAAATAAAATACTTAGGAGTAAACTTTAATGATGAAATTATATTGGACAAAGAAACTTTAATTAAAACCCTTACTGAAAAAATTAGAAATGTAGTTGTATCCCCATATTTAAAATCAGTTCAAAAACTATTAGTCCTCAACAATTATATCTGGCCAACTTTAATTTTTCCATTTCAGTGTGCCCCCTTAAACAAAGTTAGCCAGCTCTTTCTTCATGACATAGATTTGATAATAAGATCATCAATAAAAGAGGTTTTAGAGCTTCCCAATGATATCCCAAATTCCATGGTATATTCTCCAAAGGATTATAAAGGTTTGGGTATCTTAAGAGTGTCATGGGAAGCCTATATTCAACACATTAACATTTGTGTTCTTCTGAAGAAAGAGGATAACCCCTATATCTCACAGTACAAAAATTATGATAAGGAAATTAAAGATTGCTTTCTAAAATTAAAACTAACAGATATAGAACCAAATTCTTGTTTAAAACCAAAATATATTCGGCGTCATCTTCAAAATTTAGAGTTTGAAAATTGGTGTTCCCTTAAACAGAAAGGAAAAGGAGTAAGTGTATTCAAACAATGTACGGCAATAAATAAAAAACTGCACGATCTTGAAGGCCTGACTGATTCTGAATTTAAAGATTACATTAAAATTGTGTCTAATACAGCTCCAGTTAGAGGATTACCGGGACGGTCCAGGGACGGCAACCGGTGTAGGCATTGTCCTACAACCGAGAACTATACCCTAGAAACATTGCCACATGTCCTTGGACAGTGTCCACACGGTAACCTCTTGAGAAATATCAGACACAACCGAATCAGATCAATAATTGCCGACGAATTTAGGTCAAAGTCGTATGAAGTGTACGAAGAAGTAATGGCAACGGCCGATAATGACTCAATTCGTCGAAGCGACATAATTGTCTTGGATAGAAGTAAAAATAAAGGATATATAATTGATCCGACAGTTCGCTTTGAAGTTGGCGAAAATCAGCCGGAAGACGTGCATAAGGAGAAGAGCCAAATATACTGCCAAACAATTAATTTTTACAAAGAAAATTACAAAATTGAAAATTTTGAAATTTTTGGGTTATTGATTGGATCAAGAGGCACGATACCAAATTCTGTGATGACCAGTAGTGTGTTTTGGTTACTTCTGCGCCGGAAGTCGTGCCATCTGCCCGAGCAGCTGCTCGAGCAGCTGGCGCCAGCTGCTATGTCACATAGCTTCCGGTGGGGGTTAGAGGGTATATATGAGATGCTGTAGTTATATTTTATGCCATATAGGTTGGGGTGGAGATGGCGATAGTGTTGGCGTTAGGGTGAAGTGAATTTGCGCATAAAATTAAAAGTTAGTTCAAAATTGAAATTCGTCGGTGTTAACGAAACTCTAACAGTTGAACAAAAATTAAGAGTTAGTTCAAAATTGAAATTCAAACTTATAATTGGGATCTGGAAAATATGTCAAGGTCATCCAGAGTAAGTTTTAAAAAATTCTATCCAACTATCACTAGAAATAGTTTTAAGTTGAAGTAGTTGGTGATAGCGGGATAATTGATTCGTGCCATGGGAGAGGTGTTTATCGTATGAAAGTTGGCGATCGAATGAGAAACGCCGCCTAGGGAGAGGGCTTATAAAACGGCAACCTCCCCCCACCACCCCTTCCCCCACTCCTTTAGACCAATAACCGGTTGCCGACACTATGTGGTAAAACTGAACTAGACATGGCGGCCGCCATGGATAATTCTAACCTCAAATCTTAGCTCAGCTGAAGAGAATAGAGGAGCATGAAGTAGGAATTGTGGTGACAGCGCTTATATGAGGAATAGTAGGGGTAAAATAAAAAAACTTGTTGAACACAGTCGATAGGTGTAACAAGTTCAAAGTTGTTGAATTGTAACATAGAATGCAAAATGTTGTAAATAACACTATCATCAACATTAACCTGCGAAGTCTTTGAAGAGTATAATGGGTTAAAACTGTACTTCTTCCTAACTCTATTTAAATTAGTTCTACACTTTGAAATTGAAGGTTTAGAAGTACTTTGTAATATGTGTTGTGTTCGCAAAAGCTTTAATTTTAAACATTGTGCAGTCATCATAACCGATGTGTTAAGTTCAGAGGTTAAAAGAAGACTGAGATATAAAATGAAGTGTAAAAGAAATTGAAACAGAACGCCAGAGTAGTAATTTTATAGGTTAGAATTTACGAAGGCTATTCCATGGATAATTCTAACCTCAAACCTAGTAAGTGAAGTAGTCATAACATAAAACTAACGAGAGATGATGACCGAGCGGATGCGAGGCAATGAATGTTTGTAGCGCGATAAACTACCCACCTTTATAGAGGCAATAACTCCAGCCAGATGGCGGCAGATGGCAAGCAAATGACTGGTTGACCGACTTTCACCTGAGTAGTAAGAGAAGTAGGGTTCTGTGTCTATCCCTACTCCTTGGGGTCAATGACCGACCGGAAAGGTCAATGACCTCCCCCCCCCCTCCCCCCCCTCCCCCCCCGAAAAAATGGAGCCCCCCCCTTCCCCCACTCCTTCCCCCACTCCTTCCCCCACTCCTTCCCCCACTCCTCCAGGTCAATGGCCGGTCACCACCGGTTGTTGACTTTATGTGGTGAAACCAGACTAAATATGGCAGCTGCCATGGATAATTCTAACCTCAAACCTGCTGCGCATGCAACAAGTTCTCCGGATCGGAATGAGTCTATGCTATGCGCATGCGCCTAGTCCTGTATTACTCACTTTAGCGCTACTGCACATGGATAATTCTAACCTCAAACCTTGGATTTGTGTTGTTGCGCATGCGCCGCTCCCCACTCCTTTGCCTTCCTTTTACACTGCTGCGAACTGGACTGGATTGAACACTGTACTGGAGTGAAACAACTTCCCCCACTACTCGAGAATCCGAGGAGCAATACGAGCCTGATCTTAGCGTCAGTCGTCAACAAACTTTCATAGCGAAAGGTTGTTGGCGACTCAGCAAGAGGTTTCAAATATATAGTAGGCCTATATATATTTGAACTTCTTCTACTACGTTGCGTTTTTTAATGCAATGTGGTATGTGTGTGTGTGTGTGTGTGTGTGTTTAGTTTTAAGTTGTATTTAATTTAAGAAATAATTTGCGCATTGCGATGTTAGTTATAAGTTGGGTTTAGCATTAAGGTGTATTAATTTTAAGAGGTGTTTAGCATTAAGGTGTATTAATTTTAAGAATAATGATGGTATTTGGTTGTGTTGAATTATTTGGTTTTTAATAATGATGTGTTGTTAGTTTTAAGTGTTGATATTAATAATTTATGTTGTTGTTTTGCCTTTCAGCTAGATGTTAGGGGGTAGATTAACTGTAAATTCAGAAGTTCAGTTGAACTTCACTTAGAAGGGGTGGGACATCCGCAAATTGCGGACTAGGTTTTTTGCATTTTGTTTAGGAATATGATGGGTGGGATTAGTTTGGGTGGGTGTTAGAGTTGCGTTTCTGCATTAGCTGTTCCAGTTTCCCTGAAATTAATGGTTACGCTTTGATGCGGACGGGACGTTACGCTTTGATGCGGACGGACCAGGGCCTCCCTGCTGTTCCAGTTTCCCTGAAATTAATGGTTACGCTTTGATGCGGACGGGACGTTACGCTTTGATGCGGACGGCCCAGGGACCTCCCTTGCAGAACGTAACTAGTGGGTTGGGAGTGGGAACCGCTAGGCAAACAGGGTGGTGGGAACAGTATTACTGTTCCCATCACCTTGGATCATTATAAATCTTGAATGACCTTGACCCACTTTCGGAAGGGTCAATGACCCCCCCCCCTCCCCCCCCCTCCCCCCCCCGAAAAAATGGAGTCGATTCCCCCCCCCCGAAAAAATGGAGTCGACCCCCCCCCCTCCCCTACTCCTACCCCCACTCCTTCCCCCACTACGGGTGAACGACCGGTCATGACCTGAAAAATTAAAATGGCTATAACTTGATAACGGATTGACGGATTTGGACAAGCGATACATCATTGAAAAGGTCTATGTAAGACAAACATTTTGGTAAAAGAAGAATTTGGTTATCTTATTTTAGTCAAAAGTTATGCGAATTATTTTAAATAAATACCTTCTCTTTCCCCTTTTCCCCCACCTCCCAGGTCAATAATCAGTCTCGGCCAGCTGCTACCCCTCTCATTTGCATATTGTTATAAAAGACGCACCGACTGCGGCTAACATTTCATTCTGATTCCAGACGTTACGCTGCGAACTTGGAGCCACAACCATGTTATCTCTGCCAACTACAACTTCTACTTTAACTTCTACTTCGACTTCTATTTCTACTACGGCTGTTCCTGCACCTAAGAAAACTCTTCGCCTCAAAAACCTTCCTGATTGCTACAAGAATCGACTTGCATCTCAACCTTCAACTTCTGGAGCTATTCTTCCGCCAACTAACACTTCTAGACTTCGTAGTATTTTTTCACCGCCTTCGCCTTCAAAGGACTCCGCACCACCATCAACTACTATGCCGCCACCGCAGAAGCCAGTTCACCACCATCCTAATACCCCTTCCGTTGAAACCATTGTTCATCGTCTAAGCACACCCATTATCCCACTATCACCATTGCCTCCTACCCCACCACTTAGTACACCTGAAGATCATACCTATCACAAAACTGAATCCTCTCAACCTGCTACTAAATCATCTCCTAAATCAGCTCCTAAACCAGCTTCTAAACCAGCTCCTAAACTTACTCCTAAACCTACTCCTAAACCCGCTCCTTCAGAGCAATTTCAATTATTACAAGAACAGCGTCGTAGGGCATTTAGCCGTCCCACTACTTGCCCTGAAATGCTTACTAGGGGAATTAAGAAAGGATCACCTTGTGGGAGGAAATGTGTAAAAAACGAAAGTTTTTGCCGTGTACATGTCGTAAAACACATTTCTGAACTACAAGTGACAGAAACCCCCACTGTTGAATACCAATCCAAAATTATTGGTGTGAAAGGAAATAGGCTTAAGAGAGGTTGTGTCTATTTTTTTGAAAGTGTTATTGACAACGAACACATTTTGGCAACTTGTAACGGCGTAAGATATAATATTAAAGTGATTGAATCCTTGCGCAAAGAGAAATCCGTTTATGAGTTAGACTCTAAAGACTATCTCCTCAGACACAAACTGGATGGTATTACAAGGTGGGGGCGTAGCAAGTAAATTCACATAGCTTTTTCCAAATTATTGCTTAAAAAAATACTGGGGGAGAAACACAACGCGTTATAGCGTTGTGTTTCTCCCCCATTATTTTTTAACACTCTAAGTCTCGTGACCTACTAACCTACTTCCATCCAAGTAGTAAGAAAAGTACTTCCCCCACTCCTTTGGGTCGATGACTGGTCATGGTCAGCACCTACCCCTCATTTGCATACTATTATAAAAGCGGAGCGAGCGTTGGTCACCCCTTCATTTTTCTTCTACACGCCGCTCTTGTCGTTTCGTCTCTGCTGATTATAATATTTCTTGCTTCAAAATGCCTCCTCATCTGAATGAAAATTTTAATTTTTCTGAAATTTCTGATGTTTTTGAACAATCTGAAGACACTTTAAGTAACGACAGTGAAAGTGAAGATGATGAGGACGATGATGATTATACTGTTGAACTTAGTGAAGAACGTAAAGTCATAGCAATTGATCCACAATTTCCATTTGATACAATAGAAAAGTTTATGGCTGAAGCTAATAAATGGTTGGACTCAGGATGTTATGTACGAATTGACTCTTTTATATTGTATGGTGATAGTCATTCTTTACTTGTCACACCAAATGACAGAGACCGCATGTTGCAGTGGGCACAATCTATGATGGAGTGCTACGAACAAGGTGTGGACACTGGCGGCTATTTTCTTGCACAATTAGTGTAATAACAAATTACCCTTCCCCCACGTAGTGAAGAAGGAAAAGAAATATTAGGAATCTAATTATAATACTTCCTTCCACATATAAAGAAGAGGGGGAAAGGAGTGGGGATTATAAAGTGGTGGGGGAATGTGTATAAATGCAGGTTGTTTCAAGAGACTTTTATTATTATTGTGGCTTTAGCAGAAACAACATGGAGTTTAAATCTTCAGCAAAAATAAGGAATAATATAATAAAGAAAGAAATTCGCAAGAAAGAAAAGATTGAACTTATAAAATTACAACTTATAATACCTTCCATTGAAATTGGATGTAGCAAACTAAAGACTTTGGTGAAAACTAACGAATATTTGTTACAATTGCTAAAAACAATCGAAGAGTTGAAGAGAAAGAATGGACATTCTACATAGTAAAATTTGAACATTTTAATATAAATAAGTAAACTGAAAAAAGTAGATGTAGAATAGAGAGCGAGGAATAGATCACTTTGTGGTAATGGACTAACATGCCACTTAGTGCTCTATTCCTCGTTCTCGCGTTAAATTGGATTACCTTGACCTATTTGTTTGACTGTTAGAATTTGGTTAACACTGTTGAATTTCAGTTTTGAACTAATGTTTATTTTTATTCAACTGTTAGAGTTTTTTAACACTGTCGAATTTTCGTTTTGAACTAACTTTTAATTTATGCGAATTTTCAGTTCAACTCTAGTTAATTTATGCGCAAATTTAGTTCAACCAAGTGCCTGTGCTCTAGCCATTTCTACTCCAATATTTGTTCTTTTAACATCTGTCCCATAACATCTGTCCTAACAGATGTTAAAAGAAAGTTTGTTAAAGTTTAAATATAAAGAAGTATATACTAAAACTCCAATGGGAATAAAGAACACGAATGAACAATTAGTTTGTAGAAGGTTAATATTTTGTTGAAAATGTTTGATTTCCTAGGATAGTGAAGAGGATGAAATAGTGGTGGGGGAACCATTATAATAGGAGGAACGTGAGAGCCCACTTCATTTCTTGGTGAAATTTCGAAGAGTAAACATCTCAACATGTATCGTTGCGATAAATGTTCGGAATCGTTTCACGATGAAATTCTATTAGACTGTCATAAAGAACTAATTCACAACAACCCAGAAGAAAAACAAGAACAACAAGAACAACAAGAAGAACAAGAACAACAAGAAGAACAAGAAGAACAAGAAGAACAATATGAAATAACAGCAACATCTTCAACTACTTTACCAAATCTACAAGTATTTGCATTACCTGGTAAAGTAGTAATGCATCATAAGATTCAAAATGAAAACTTGAAGCTAGAAGAATTTATTAGAGAAGCAAAACCAATTGTAAGTAAAACTTTAAAAGAAGAATTAAAAAGATTGAACTTTCTTAAATTTGGTTTACTACTAGAAGCTATGTTTATAAATGTACAAGAAGAATTATCACCAAGAGGATTCATAACAAAAAACCGAACCATTATGGAAAGTTCAAACATTGATTCAATAGTAGAGAACTGTATAGAAGAAATATTAACAAAAATTCAGGAACACGAAGGAAGAGGATCCGGATGGAGTCTTACAAGTATTGAAGTATTAGATATAAGAGTTCACAAACATGGATATGGACTAATGGGATCAAGTTATATTCCTCTGCCAAAAAGAATTGAAGATACAAAATCTTGTATTAATGTTAAAAATGAAGACAATGAATGTTTTCGTTATGCAATGACAACTAAATTTGTACCACATCATGTGAATAGACCTGACCAAGAATATGAAAATCAAAGATTTAGATACAATTTTCAAGGAATCACTTATCCTGTATCACTGAAAGATATATCAAAATTTGAGAAGAAAAATCCCGGTACGTCTATCAATGTTTTTGCATTAGATAGTTCAAACAAAGTGTATCCTTTACGTATTGCAAAAGAAGAGCTACCAGATCATACGGATTTACTACTACTAACGCGAGGAGATGTGTCTCACTATGTGTACATAAAGCAATTTGATCGTCTTGTTAACAAGCAACTTTCAAAAAATAGAAACAAAAAGATAATTTGCAAGAGATGTTTTAATTTTCAACGAGAAGGAAGAGAAGGAAGAGAATGGTTACAAGAGCACAAAAGACTATGTAACAATAATTATGAAGCAAAGATTAATTTACCTGCGGAAAACAGAGCATTCGTTAAATTTGAAAAGGTTCATCATCAATACCGTATCCCTATAGTTGTATATGCGGACTTTGAATCAACACTAATTCCTATAGAAGATGAAAATTGTGAAGCTAGAAAAAGTGTCAAATATCAAATGCACAAACCAAATAGTTTTTGTTTAATGGTTAAATCAACATTATCAGAAGAACATTTAAACAGATATGGATTAACTTCAGAACCTCTAGTATATCGTGGTAAAAATGTAGAAAAAATATTTCTTGATCACTTATATTCAATAGCTGGAAATGCACAAAGATTATATACAAATATTGTACCAATGAAACCGATGGAGGAAGAAGAAGAAATTCAACATGAAAATGCAACTCTATGTTTCTTATGCAAAAATGATTTTACTATTGAGAATTATAAAGTTAAAGATCACGATCACCTCACAGGTTATTACAGGGGTGCTGCTTGTAATAAATGCAACTTGAGCTATCGTTTACCACTATATATTCCTGTGGTTCTGCATAACCTCAGTGGGTACGATGCTCATTTTATAATACCTGAACTAGGAAGAGACGATGGTAAAATCGATGTGTTAGCTGAAACTTCAGAGAAGTTTATAAGTTTTTCCAAAGAAGTTGGAAACATAAAACTAAGATTCTTGGACTCCTACAGATTTATGCCGTCGAGTTTGTCCAAACTTTCAGAAAATTTAAGGAAACAAGATTTCATCGAAACAAAGAAGATTGTAAATAACGACAAACTGGATTTGGTACTTCGGAAAGGTGTGTTTCCATATGATTACATAGACAGTTTAGAAAGATTTAATGAAACATCACTTCCGGCTAAAGAAGAATTCAAAAGTAAACTTTATGACATGGACATATCTCAAGAGGACTATGATCATGCATGTAAAGTATGGAACGATTTAGGATTTAGAACATTGGGAGAATATTCAGATTTTTATGTTAAATTGGATGTAACTTTACTATGTGATATAATGGAAGAATTTAGAAATACATGTTTTGCGGCATATGGATTGGACCCTCTTCATTCGTACACTTCACCTGGATTAGCATGGCAAGCTATGTTGAAAGAAACAAATTGTAAAATACAACTTCTTACTGATATAGATATGGTTATGATGTTAGAGTCAGGAGTTCGAGGGGGATTGACGCAAAGCGTTACACGACATTTCAAGGCGAACAACAAGTATCTGCCCGATTATGATGTATCAAAACCAACAACATTCCTGGGTTATTTTGATGCAAATAACTTATACGGATGGGCAATGTCGAATCCCCTTCCATATGATAATTTTAAATGGATAGATCCAGAATCGATTGGAAACATAATGGATATACCGAAGCATGGTGAAACTGGTTACATTTTTGATGTTAATTTTGAATATCCTGAACATCTTCATGATCAACATTATGATTTACCACTTCTTCCGAAGACTGAAATTTCCCCTACTGGAAGATGGCCAAAATTAATGATGACTTTAACCGACAAGTCTCGATATGTTGGACACTACTGGATGATACAACAAGCTTTAGACTTAGGATTGAGAATTACAAAAATTAATCGAGTACTACAATTTTCTCAATCTTGTTGGTTAAAACCTTACATCGACAACAACACAAGAAGAAGAGCCACCGCTACATCAAGTTTTCAAAAAGATTTTTTCAAATTAATGAATAACGCAATATTTGGCAAGACTTTGGAAAACAAAAGGAAACATAAGGATATCAAATTGGTAACTGATCCAGTAAAATTACAGAAATTGGTGCAACAACCAAACTTTGGTTCATCTATAATTATTAATGAAAATCTAGTTGTTATTTCCATGAACAAGAAGTCAGTTACAATGGATCGTCCTTTGTATCTTGGAATGTCAATCTTGGATATTTCAAAAACACATATGTACGAGTTTCATTATAAGAAGATGGTTAACTATTATGGAAGAGAGAACATTGGTATTGCATATATGGACACGGATGCACTAATTTACTGGATTAAAACAAATGATATGTATGAAGATCTACGCACCTTTATATATAAAGATGATTTCGACTTTTCCGATTATCCTAAGGATCATCCAAATTACGACTATGACAGAAATAAGAAAGTATTGGGAAAATTTAAAGATGAAACAAATGGTGTGCCGATGATGGAAATTGTAGCATTAATGTCCAAACTGTATTCATTTCAACTGTACATAAACGAGAGGAACGAACATCAAGTCACGAAGAAGGCCAAAGGAATAAAAACTTCTTTCCTGAAGAAGAACGTACAGTTTGAACATTATAAAAGATGTTTGTTTGAAAATGTTGAAACAACTGCAACGTTCAACACTATTAGAAGTTATAATCATCAACTTTTTAGTGTCAAACAAACAAAGTGGGCATTAAGCTACAAAGATGACAAGCGTCATATTTTAGAAGATAAAATTAATACTTTACCATTCGGCCACTACTCTCTAAACCCTATCGACCAGTAAACCTATTCTTCGTCCTCTACCTTCTTCCTTTTTCCTTTCCGTAAAGAAGAGGGGACATGGCAAGCCCAATGCCATGTTCCCTCTTTTTTACACTAATATGAAATGGCCTTGACCTATATTCAAACTATATAAATGAGAATAAACTATTCTATGGATCAGTATTTTTACATGCAGTGTACAAGCAACATCTGAAGATGGAAAGTGTGAAGGACAAGATTGTAAATGAACTACATAAACCAGCAAGAAGAAGATTTCCAAGAAGAAGTACAATCATTAAAGGAATGAATGATCTTTATCAAGCTGATCTCATTGAAATGATACCGCACAGTAAATTAAATAAAGGATTTAAATCAATAATAGACTGTTTTACTAAAATAGCTGACGCTTTACCAATGAAGGATAAGACTGGTAAAAGTGTTACAAAAGCTATGGAAACCACAATACAAAGAAATAAATTTAAAATTAAACATCTACAGACCGATGATGGAAAAGAATATTTTAATAAAGACTTTGGAGCTTTGATGAAGAAATATCAAATAAATCATTATTCTACAAATTCTGAAGTTAAAGCTTCAATAATTGAAAGATTCAATAGAACATTAAAAGGTGCGATGTATAAACAATTTTCAAAAAGAGGATCATACGTGTGGTATGACATATTACCACAACTTATAAAAGAGTATAACAACAAATATCATCGTACCATTGGAATGAAACCTATCCAGGTAAATAGTGCTAATGCCAAAATTTTATTACAACGCATTAAAATAATACAACACCGAAATTGGAAAAATTGCAACCAAAGAAGTTCAAGGTCAACGATAAAGTTCGTATAAGCAAATACAAAGGTGTATTTAGTAAAAGATATCTACCAAATTGGACTAATGAAGTATTTACAATTTATAAAGTGCAACCAACTATACCTGAAACCTATTTATTAAAGGATAACAAGGGTGAATTACTTCAAGGTGGATTCTACGGACACGAATTGTTGAAATCAACAGTTGGTGATGTATATCTTGTCGAGAAGATTTTACAAAGGAAAAAGGATATGGTTAAAGTCCGGTGGTTAGGGTTTGATAAAAGTGAAGACTCTTGGATTCCTTCAAAAGACTTAGTATAGTTGTTTAATAGCTCATTGTGTGTTTAACCTTTATACAAGATGGAGATTGTACAACAAAAAGATCGATTTAATATCAATAACATTGATGAATTGACAGTTGACAATGATAAGTTAAATCATGAAAAACATGGTGAATTACTACCAAATACGATAAGATGTCTAATAACTGGTCCTTCAAATTGTGGAAAAACTAATGTTGTTTTTAACCTTATAACTAATCCTAAAGGATTGCGTTTTAACAATATATATATTTTTTCAAAATCATTGCAACAACCAAAATATCAATTATTGGATAAAGTACTTGCAAGTGTACCTGAAGTAAATTTTTACAAGTTTAATGCCAGTGAAACAATTATGCAACCAAATGAAGCAAAACCATTTTCTATTTTTATATTTGACGATGTTTCTTGTGAAAATCATGACACAATAAGGAATTATTTTGCTATGGGAAGACATCATAATATTGATAGCATTTACATTGGTCAAACATACAGTAAAATTCCAAAACAACTTATAAGAGACAATGCGAATATGTTGATCATCTTCAAGCAAGATGAAACAAATTTAAAGTATATATATAATGATCATGTAAATGCAGATATGCCATTTGAAAAATTTAAAGAGATGTGTGGCAAAGCATGGAATGAGAAATATAGCTTTCTCGTTATTATGAAGGAAGAAGATATTAAAAATGGTAGATATCGTATAGGGTTGGATAAATTTGTATTTATGCGTTGAACTACCGATGCTACATCTAGTTACATGTTGAACTTCACAGTGTAAACATGGTGAATCAAGAAAAACTATTGAAAGAAATAAAATCACTGAGTGATTCTATTAGGATGAAGAATCGTGCATTGAGGATGGGTTTAAGTGAAAGAGAAGAATTTTTAGAGACTACATTTAAACCTATTACGGAACCTTTAAAACAGATATCAGAAACTATTGGTAAACCTCGTTATGAAGAGTAAAACTGTATATAGAAGAGTAAAACTGTATATATAGAGTAAAACTTGTTTAGAAACTACCAGTTTCTAAACAAGAAGTACAAGCATTAAAAAAAGAAGATGATGATTCATATACAAGTGCTAGTGAGCAAGAAGAAACAAAAGAAGAAGAAGAACCAATTGTTGAAAAGGAAGAAGAACAGCCAATACCTGAAGCTGAACAATCTATTCCAAATTTAACTCAATTGAGTAGCGATATATTACAACATGGACCTCTTGGAAGAAAATATATAATGAAAATGCTACATGATATGAAATCAAACCCGAATTTGAGTAGATCACACGTATACGGAGCAAGAATTGATGGGAATAAATTGAAGATTGGCGATTCAAAGCTTGAAATAACACAAGACGATTACATCATTATTGGTGAGCATAGATATAAAGGAACAAAAGGATTATATGAATTAATTTTTAAAAACATACCACTAAGATATTCATCCAAAGATTTAAGTGTTTTTAAGGAGATTCTCCAAAATACTAACGCTCATAAAAGAAACTATGTAAAGGATGCAATGATTAATCGTTCACGTGCAACAAAATATAACATCGTGTAACGTTCTCCTTTCCATTTCGTTTTAATTTAAATTAAACTGATAAATCGACTGTAGGCTACATTAAATATTGTCCTCTTTTCTCAGGGTCGTTAGCGGGTAATTTGGTGGGACAGCGTTGAGGTTCTAGGCTAAACAAGAAAGCACACTTTGAGTCTAAATTCACAAGTTTATTACAATGGAAATATATTGTTGTGCACAGTTATAAAATAGAACAAATTACAGTCACCAAATTAAACCACCGATGATTAACTTTCACTATCTATTTGAAAAGTTCCACGAACTAAAACTGAATTAACTTTTAATAATCGCCACAGAAAACTACTTATGCCACCGGCATTATCCGAAACCATGCATCGAGAACAAGAACGAGAAGCGAGCTCTTCTCTCCACAAGGTATCGCGTAGGAAAATTTGGCAGGCGTACTCTCAAATTAATTATTTTTGTATCTGTATAAGAAATTTAGTTTATGTATTTGTTTAAATATAATTATTATTTATTTATTTTATCTTGAGAAATTAATCTTTGTCTAAATAATCATTTAAATAATTTTCCTTGAATTATTTATAACGAACTACTTTTTCAGCCATCTTTCCATTTCTCCCGTCACTAGTGTGACGTCGGATCATTTCCCGCCCATGTCGGATTTTTTTTTTTTAAGTGGCCAATAAGTTTCTTCAGCTTGACGTTGACTATAGATATACTCATTTAATTGTTTATTTATTTAATTGTTTATTTATTTTAATCTGCCATTTTCCGTTCGTTATTTTGTACGCTATTGTTATTTTAAATTAAATATTTTATTATAAATTTTGATACCGTTACAATCGTTATAAAAAAGTTGTTTCCTCCACGAAAATTGCCAACATTACGTACTGCACCAGCGGTGAGACAACCACTGAAAAGAAAATCTTTATCACTTATGGATTTATCACTTCTTGAACAACATGGTAAAAAGAATAAAGGAGATACTTCAACATCTGGTAAAGGATTGATGAAAAATCTATACAATACGAATGTGATTTACTACAACGATATCAATAAATTGGTTGATAGAATGAGACTATTGCATGAAGCCATGGAAGCCGGTCATACAGGTTTGAATAATGAATGGGTGGCTCTAGTTGATGAACTTAGGAATCGCGGTATAGTCGTATAATTGTCCGTGGATATAAAAGAGGTGCAAGCATAAGACGTATCAGTTCTAACATGAGCGTCGACAAGTTCGGACGGTACTCCGCTTTAGGAGTGCAAGTTGGAGAAGACAGAAAAAGAAGTGGATTACCGCAAACACCTGAAGGTGACTATAGCATAAGTAATAAACGTTTAAAACTAGTTAAAGATCCAGAAGAAGATACTGATGGAGCAAATTTGAAGACAGTAAAAGAAGCTACTTCAACATCATTAAAATTACATAAGAATACTTACGATGTTAAATCACATAGATTAATTAATGTTGGTAAACCAACTGAAGGTTCTGATGCAATTACTAAAGAGTACTTATCATCTGAACTTTTAAATACTTTAAAATTGCAATGGGGTAATAACTTAAAAGATGGACAAACGTATAATGCTGGAAATTATAGAATAACCAACGTGGGAAATCCCAAAAATGATAAAGATTCAGTTAATAAAGAATATTTACATTCTATAATACCGGAAAAAACTGAACATGGATTTTCTTTTTATAAATTTATTATAAATGACATTGGATACCCAAAGGAAGACGGTGATGCTGTAAACCTAAAATACATCAAGGACAACTGTATTTTACAAGATATTAATGGAATCGATTGTCATGGTAAAATATTGACAAATGTAAAGTTTGGTTCTCAACCAAAAGATGCTGTTACTATGGAACAATTATCTAAAGAGTTAAAAAAGGAAACATCAAATTTTGTAAAACATGAAGATGCCGTGTTAAAGCGGGGAGATAAATTTATACATGGAAATAAAAAGTTTGATTTAATGCAAGGAAAAAATGATGAATGGGATGCAGGACATAAAACAATAACAAATGGAAGATTTGGTATAAAAGATACAGATGTACCTCTAATGGTGCAAACATTAATTGCGAGTGGTGGTACATTAGGTACATACAATGGTCGTAATAGAAGAATAAAAGATATTTATCCTGGTTATGAAGATGATGATTGTGTTACATTGAGACAAACAATAACTTGGGATAAACACTTTGGGACCAAATATGATGCAAAGATGAAGAAAATAATTAATATTTTACCAGGAGAAGATTCAAATGATGCTGCTACTATTGGACAAGTCATAACAACATCGAAAAGTGATTCGACTGCTTACACGTGTAATGATAAACGTATTATGCATTACACGATCCCCAACATCCAAAAGATGCTGTAACTTTAGACTGTTTAATAAGAATAGTTTGCAATTTACTTATTTATACCCATAATCATATAGCTAGTACAACGAATCATGTGGTGATTCAACCCGATGAACGAGAAGCTTGGATTAAAAATAGAATCATAAATCAGTATATAATTAATTTGAATAACTAAGTCTTTAAATATAAAAGATTTTGCACAAGTTATTCATTTATGTAAAGTATCTCGTGGAGTAAACACACCAGTTATATAAGACAACATAATGAAGACCGTATCGCTCAGTCATCGTGAAGACAGCGGCAAGAGAGGACGTGGTATAACATCAGCTGCATTATCCCTGCTCAGACGGATTCCAGTTGGTGCTGTTGTAAATCGAACGATAGACGCTTTACCATACGAATTACATCTGCCCGGAGGTTATCAATATTG
Source organism: Neoaliturus tenellus (assembly GCA_030545055.2). Lineage (NCBI taxonomy): Eukaryota > Metazoa > Arthropoda > Insecta > Hemiptera > Cicadellidae > Neoaliturus > Neoaliturus tenellus. The sequence continues at coordinate 150,527,976 of CM061534.1, read as the reverse complement.
TGGACCTGGAACTAAGTTGGCAAAACGTTTAGCAAGAGGAGATCCTGGAATTAATAAATTAGATCAAGCTTGCAAAGAACACGATATAGCATATTCAAAGTATAAAGATTCAACAAATAGATCAATAGCAGATAAAATTCTAGCGGAAAAAGCTTGGCAAAGAGTAAAATCAAGTGACGCAAATATTGCAGAAAAAGCAGCAGCTTGGGCAGTAACTACAGCCATGAAGACAAAAGCAAAGTTAGGTGGTGGAAGACGTCGCAGAGGAAGACCTGCAAAGAGAGGCGCTCCCAAAAGAGGTGGAAACATTAAAAAAGGACGTCGTAGAACTCATAAGGCAAGTGTAAAGAAGACTTCTGTTTGGCAAATGGTAAAAAACGGAGCAGGTTTATACCTAAGACCATACCGTGTGTACTAAATAAGAAGAATCAATTGATAATTCCAAATAAAGCCTTAACAAATCATCAGTTAAATGATTATGTAAAATGTTTGAAAATACCATTCTTTCGAGGAGTTTTTATGAAAGATGCATTACCAACTAAAATATGGAAAAATGAAACTGGAATAGTAAATTTGGATTCCACCTATGGTCCAGGCACTCATTGGGTATGCTATAAAAAACTCGGACAAACCATTTACTACTTTGACAGTTTTGGCAATCTACCACCGCCAAAAGAACTGCAACATTATTTTCGAAACTCCAAAAACATTTTTTACAATTACAAAAGAGAACAACCTAACAATACTGAAATATGTGGGCATTTATGTTTGGAGTTTCTAGCGAAGAGTGTCAGTCAGCTTTAAGATGTCATCGTATACAGTGTCACTGAGTGGAAATTCATCCACATTGAAAAGTACGCTGTTCCCAGCATTGCGTCTATCCAAGGAAAGATTATGGGAAGCGGCATTACTTGATTTGACTACCTACAATTCAATTCCTAATGTTACAGAAGGAAAAAACAATTTACTACATTATTATGAAACTAAGGATGCTGCAGGAAAATACTCAGAATTGAAAATAATTACATTTCCTACTGGAGCATATGAAATTGATGACATAAACCAATTATTACAGAAACAACTCGGAGAAGACAATATCACCGTTAAAGGAAACAATAATACTTTAAAAGCAGAAATAACTTCGAAATATTATATTGATGTCAGCTTGGAACAGTCGATTGGCAGTTTACTTGGATTTACAGATACAAAAAAGAAAATCTTAACTCCTGGAACTACTCATTCAGGTGATTCAACTGTAACAATATTGAAAGTAAATAGTATTGATGTCACGTGCAACATTATACACGGATCGTATAGAGATGGAGTTAATCAACATATTTTACATACATTTTATCCAACAGTGGCTCCCGGTTTTAAAATTGTTGAGAAGCCACAAAACTTGATATACCTACCGTTAAACACCAGTTTCATTTCAGACATCGTACTGAACATATTGGATCAAGACGGTCATAGTGTTGACTTTAGAGGAGAAACAATTACTATACGGATACACATCAGAGCAGCAACATAAAAGTCAACATGGGATTATCATTTAAACCGCAACGGAAGAGTCGGGAGCTCAGTAGCTCCTCGACATTGGAAGAGTTAACATCGGAAAACATTCGTTTTCTACAGAAGATTGGATTGAAACTTAACAGCGATGGATATCCTGGATATATCTCAAGGACCAACGTTCGACGAAACACTATGGGAGAAGGAATATCACACGCACAACCCTTACACTTCATCAAAATTAAACAATAACGATGAAATAAGGATCCCCATTCAACAACAAGATATTTACACTTTACCGTGTGAAAGTTACTTGTACATCGAAGGACGGGTATTAAAATTGGATGGAAAAACTGCTTCAACAGTTCCTTTTATAAATAACCCGATGGCATATCTTTTTGATGAAATAAGATATGAAATATCAGGGGTGACGGTTGATTCAACAAAAAAGGTTGGTTTAACAACGACATTGAAAGGATTAACATCATTAACACCGCATGAAAAGAATTCAATAGTCACTGCCGGATGGGTTGCCCCCGATAAAGACACTATAACACCAGCTTCCAACGGTCACTTTGATTTTCATGTACCTTTACGATTGCTTTTGGGATTCGCTGAAGATTACAAACGGGTAATAATAAATGTCAAACAAGAATTAGTATTACTCAGATCTTCAACTAATAAGGACTTAATACTTGCAGACCCTGCAACTACGGAAGATAAACTGGAATGGCAACTACAGTTGGATAAAGTTGTTTGGAGAGTACCTCATGTAAGATTGGCCGATGAACATAGAATCCTATTATTGAGAAAGTTAAAATCTGACCGTGATATTGTGATGCCATTCCGAAGTTGGGAATTTCATGAATACCCTACACTACCTCAGACAGAAAGACAAACATGGACCGTCAAGACATCAACTTACTTGGAACGAGCAAGGTACATAATACTCGGTTTTCAAACTAAGCGAAAAGATGTTATCACTGCAAATGCTGGTCAATTTGATCACTGTAAAATAAAGAATTGTAAAGTTTTCCTAAACTCTCAATTCTTTCCCTATGACAATTTGAATGTCATGTTCAGCAAAAAACGTTTTTCCATTTTATACGATATGTATGCAAGATTTCAATCGTCATATTATGGAAAGACTAATACACCACTATTATCACCTGACCAGTATTATTCCAAGGCTCCAATAATTGTAATCGATTGTTCAAAACAAAATGAATCGGTAAAATCATCAAGTGTGGATATAAAAATTGAAATGGAATTTGAAGAACCAGTAGCGGATGGAACTTCGGCATACTGTCTAATTCTACATGATAAAATAGTTACTTACACACCGCTGACCGGAATTGTGAAGAATGTACTTTAAGAAGAATTGTATAACAACTGCAAATTTTTGAGGTTAGAATTATCTGCTTTAATTTTTGAGGTTAGAATTTCATTTGTGAAAGACAAGTTGAAAACAAACAATTATGTAATTGTATAAATTTCAAGGATTTTACGAAAAATATAAAAGCGAGAAAATAATTAGTAGAAACTTCATTCTATCTTCAACCGTCGTATGGGAAACATCATTCGCAAGATGAATTCTACTAACGGAGAAGAAAATACACCTCTAATGGATGATAATAGTTCAGATATAGAAAAACAAGTTGAACGAGAAATGGACGAGTTCCTAAAATTCAACAAACATAAGAAGAGAGAAGAAGAAAAAGCTGAAAAAGAAGTAAAAAGGAAGAAGGTTGAAGTTAACATTACAACCAATATTTTAACAGAAGTATTTCTTCGGATTATCTGCCCAATTTCTTCATGCATGACAAAAAGTATATCAGTTGGAATTTTAAAATCAATGGATTATTCACCAATTGTTATTTTAAATCATGGAAACAAAATGGTTACTTTCAGTGAAACTACTTGGGAATCTCTCATGAAACATTTACATCTTTTGGAGTGCTATTTAAGTAACAACACATTTGGAAGAAGAACAAGATTAAGTTTATTGGAATCAAATATTGAAGTTGATATAGTAAAACATCGTGGAGGACAAATTGTTCGCTTCAGAGATTTAACTACACATAATGTTAAATTATATTTCACTAAAGAAGAATTTTACACTTTAAGTTGTACTACCGGTCCCGTCACCAGATATTTGAAACAACTAATATTTTCAAGTGCAATAATTAAAGACTATCTAATTGATACATTGGACAAAAAACCTTTTGTTCCAATTTTATACGGTCCCGTGGATACTTCAATCTTTAATAGAATACCTCAAGAAGTTGAAATGTGGAGACAATTAAACAACTATCACACCAATTTTAATATTGATGAAGTGGCACAAGAAGTGAAAGAAGAAGAACAATCCTGTCTGTTATAAACATCGGCTCATTCAATTTTTAAGTCAGTTGTTAGTAAGACTTCATCATGAATAAACGGGTTTCGTTTTCTAATGCGCCACATATAATGGAAGTTAAAAGAGGTATAATTGAATTTCAAGCTTTCCGAGGAAATGATGGTAATTTTATTATTAAAGAATTAGTAATCTTGGACATGAACACATCAGTAGTTTATCATTATTTGTTCAAACCTCCAGTACCATTTAATAGACTAACAACTAAAGCGAAAGTTACAAACAAATGGTTGAACAAACATTTTCACAACTTAAGATGGGATGAAGGTTTCATTAATTATAACATGATGCCGCACATTATGAATCATTATTGCAAAGAGTTTAAAATTATCTACACAAGGGGATTGGAAAAAGCAAATTGGATACAATCATTTACAAGCAACGAAGTGATTAATGCAATAATTGATAAAGATTTCCAATGCTACTTCAACGAACTTTGTATTTCATCAAAAAGTTTTAAACATCGAAGGTCGCAGTGCGCTTTAAAGAATGCCTACCGCTTGAACAATTTCCTTCAACAAAGTGGTGGGTGTAGTGTCAGTAGTGGGGGTAGTGTCGATTATAAAAGCGAGAGCGCTACCATGACGCAGCATGAGTATTACTCTAACCTCCGAAGAGACAACATCTCCGACGGACATTCTTATTAACAAGAAGATTAACAACAACATCAAGATGGCATCACAGAACTTACTTCAAAGTTTAGTTGATCAGTTCAACGCTCATTCTAAATCATCAATTCTACCTACAAAGAAATGTTCTGAACTAAAAGAAGAAAAACACTACATCATTCATACGATTAAGAAAATGGAAACTTCAGTAGGTGATGCTATTAATTGCACATTGAGCGAGGCTCCATATACAGTTGGTGATGAACCAAAATTTCAGATCTTCCTACCAAGACGCTTTGTACAACTTCTTCAAAATGAAGATCTTCGTGTAGTTCAACCCGGCGCACTCTATTTGGTTTCGCACGGACCAAGTGGAAACAACTCAACTGAACTAACTATTCATGTAACACCTACTACTGATTAGTTTGTACATAACATTGTAACTATTTGTTTGTAATTGTTTTTCAATAAATATGATATAAAGAAAAAACAAAAAAATTAAAAGAAGCAACATATTGTGATGTCTTTGTACATTACAATATGTTGCTTTTTTTTTAAAAATTCCACTGGATGACCTTGACCCACTTTTGTGTGATTATAAAAGCGAAAATCTACTTGTAAAATTCATCAGTCTACGACTACCTTTCGTACCGTACACATCTCGCTCACTCTATCGCTTAATATAAAAACTAAAAGATGTCTCTCAAAGTCAAGTGTGCATCTTATGATACCAACACCATTACAACTTTTGAACAACTCGAAGATTTAACCAACGAAATGCGAGTTTTACTTACCGGTGGTTATCACTTAACTGTTGATGTTAGTGCTACTAATACAAGGATGTTCACTAAAACAAAATATTGCGATGATGAAATATTTATTTCTACACAACCTACAACTTCTTCATCGCCAACTGGTCAACATAACATCAAGTTCCAAAAGTATTACCAATGTTGAATAACTTTTGACAGACAAAACTACAACTAAAGAATCACATGATCAATATGAGTTAATAAAAAGGATGTGATACTTGTATAAATAATCATTTGCTTCTCAGCTCTCACCACGACAAGACCTATTTAAGAAAATGTTGTACAGAATGATGATTCAACTTGATGGAAAAATCTATGGAAAAGACTACAACACCGTTGAACAAATGACCCAAGATTTAGATGTATTAACTAAAGAAGGATATCAAGCTAAATTAATTTTAAAATTTCCTGAAGTACATCCATTATCAACAGAAGAACTTGTTGCTATGGCTAAGGCGGAGAGAGAGAAAAAGTCTGAAGAAAACAAAGAGAAACAAACTTCCTAAATTTTAATAATCCTTACACTTGTAAGGTATAATTTTTTAAAACTCCATTTGGATGACCTTGAAATTACCCCCACCACTTTTCACAGTACATAAAACTCACTATTCAACACTATACACTCTTATTCTTTCACTGGACTCCGCAGCGTCAACATGGAAGAGCAAAAATACAAGTACAAACCTCGTTACTGTTGTGAACAACAGTGTACAGATTTAGGACCAATGATGGTGGATGGGTTAGCTTGTACTAAATGTGAATTCTTCGGATCTTGTTATTGCAAATGCAAAACAAAACAACTACCACCACCGGAATTGCGAACTTTCAAATTTTACAAATCAAGATATTTTCATACATGTTGTCCTCAAAGATGTTTCAAATTTCACCCTCTAGATCTTGCTCATTGTCAACGCACCAATTCTCATCAAGATGATTTTTGTACACATATGATAAAAAGATGTAAATACAGATCAGATTGGTATTCCGATCCTGTAGAACCATCAAATGTGTAATTTCAGTTTTACACTCTTTTTTAAAACTTCATTTGGATGACCTTGAGATTTCCCCCACCACTAGTTCTAATTTTTATATAATATTAAATCATTCCACTTCCAACACTCTAACTAACAACATGGAAAACAAATTTATCAAGTTTAAACATATAATAACTGACAGGGAGGAGATGGAAGAATTGTTTCAAAACTTACTTTCTATCATTGACGAATATCCTATAAGATGGTTCAGAATTGTAGTTCAATATTTAAATCCTGGTGAATTGTTTTCTTCATCGAGTGAAGAGGATGAAACAACTACTTCGGTTCAAATAATTGAATTAAAAGACAAAGAAGAAGAACTAAACATTTTATTCAATCATAAGCTCAAGGTTCCCCATATAAAAGCCCCCTCCCTAGACAGCCCCCCTCCCTAGACGCCTGCTCAAGGTCGCCATTATATAAGCCCCCTCCCTATGTGCCGATCCTCATTCCATCCCCGACTCTTCAACGATGAACAACTCTCCTTTGGCCCGAATGAATTCTAGTTTTGAAATAAACTCTAAAGAAGAGTTACAAGACATTTTTAATATTTAAAATTAAAGCTTTTGCGAACACAACACATATTACAAAGTACTTCTAAACCTTCAATTTCAAAGTGTAGAACTAATTTAAATAGAGTTAGGAAGAAGTACAGTTTTAACCCATTATACTCTTCAAAGACTTCGCAGGTTAATGTTGATGATAGTGTTATTTACAACATTTTGCATTCTATGTTACAATTCAACAACTTTGAACTTGTTACACCTATCGACTGTGTTCAACAAGTTTTTTTATTTTACCCCTACTATTCCTCATATAAGCGCTGTCACCACAATTCCTACTTCATGCTCCTCTATTCTCTTCAGCTGAGCTAAGATTTGAGGTTAGAATTATCCATGGCGGCCGCCATGTCTAGTTCAGTTTTACCACATAGTGTCGGCAACCGGTTATTGGTCTAAAGGAGTGGGGGAAGGGGTGGTGGGGGGAGGTTGCCGTTTTATAAGCCCTCTCCCTAGGCGGCGTTTCTCATTCGATCGCCAACTTTCATACGATAAACACCTCTCCCATGGCACGAATCAATTATCCCGCTATCACCAACTACTTCAACTTAAAACTATTTCTAGTGATAGTTGGATAGAATTTTTTAAAACTTACTCTGGATGACCTTGACATATTTTCCAGATCCCAATTATAAGTTTGAATTTCAATTTTGAACTAACTCTTAATTTTTGTTCAACTGTTAGAGTTTCGTTAACACCGACGAATTTCAATTTTGAACTAACTTTTAATTTTATGCGCAAATTCACTTCACCCTAACGCCAACACTATCGCCATCTCCACCCCAACCTATATGGCATAAAATATAACTACAGCATCTCATATATACCCTCTAACCCCCACCGGAAGCTATGTGACATAGCAGCTGGCGCCAGCTGCTCGAGCAGCTGCTCGGGCAGATGGCACGACTTCCGGCGCAGAAGTAACCAAAACACACTACTATGACCTTTTGGCAAAAATTTAAATTGGATCAGAAGAAATTATATCTGGTTGCGGTGACAGCTGTGAAACACTCAGCAGTAATTTTAAGACATCATCTGTATAGTTAAAAATCATTTGTATTGGTATTCTTTGTTTAAAGCAACCTACGGTGGTAGGAAGATTGTTAATTTATTTGAAATAAATTATCTATATATTATATGGAGATAAACGTATTATGTTCAAGTCATGAAGTGCAAACACATATTAATCGTTTTAGGAAAAATAAAAATTGGCAAATATTGAACTTTCAAAAAGTATTTTACAATTCCTTATAATGAAAAAATCTCGTCCTAGGGGCGCCGGGGCGCCTTGATTGGGAGGGCGCACCGGGAATTTTCCCGGTGTCCCGGCGGCTCAGTCCACCCCTGAATGATACGAAGGTTGTTATTATTAATAATGACTATTTAAAAGACTTAATTAGATAAATAATACACCCATACAACTACGGTACAGCAAATTATTGTAACTTATTATGTAATTTACCTACGTAAACCAATGTAATAGTAAGCTGTAATTGGTATTACGTTTTTAATATGATGTTAAATATTTAAAATATAAGCCTATTTAATTTAAAAATGTATATTATAAAGAAAAAAATTAAATTATTAATTAATTTTAATTAAAACAGTCTGTGGATTTTTCTACACGTTTTGGCTAAACGGGTTATCGCCGAAGTACATAACGGATAAGCCACCTGGTAAATAGGCTACTAAGTTTTAAATTTTCATATTAAAACGTGTAAAAAAATCAACTGACTGTTTTAGTTAAAATTAATTAATAATTTTTTTTCTTTATAATATACATTTTTGAAAAGGCTTATATTTTTAATATTTAACATCATATTAAAAACGCAATACCAATTACAGCTTACTATTACATTTGTTCACGTAGGTAAATTGCATAATAAGTTACAATAATTTGCTGCCCTAAAATATTTCAAGGAAGAAGGAAGTAGACTAATTTGTACAAATCAGACATCTAACAAGCTTACATTTTTACACGTTTATCACATTAATATATCGTAGTTATATTGGAGTAGTGTGTTTTGGTTACTTCTGCGCCGGAAGTCGTGCCATCTGCCCGAGCAGCTGCTCGAGCAGATGGCGTCAGATGCTGGGGTGCAGATGGCGAGAGCATATGCCCTGAATTTGAAGTAGAATTGGGCATGAATTAAGAGTTAGTTGAAAACTAAAATTCAACTGTGTTAACTAAACTCTAAAAGTTGAACAAAAATTAAGAGTAAGATCAAAACTGAAATTCAACAGTTATAACTGGGGGCCTGGAAAGTATGTCAAGGTCATCCAGAGTAAGTTTTAAAAAAGCCTACCCAACTACCACCAGAAATAGTTTAAAGTTGAACTAGTTGGTGATAGTGGGATAATTCATTCGTGCCATGGGAGAGGTGTTTATTGTTTGAAAGTTGGCGATCGAATGAGAAGCGCCGCCTAGGGAGAGGGTTTATAAAATGGCAACCTTCCCCCACCACCCCTTCCCCCACTCCTTTAGACCAATAACCGGTTGCCGACTCTATGTGGTGAAACTGAATTAAACATGGCGGCCGCCATGGATAATTCTAACCTCAAACCTTAGCTCAGCTGAAGAGAATAGAGGAGCATGAAGTAGGAATTGTGGTGACAGCGCTTATATGAGGAATAGTAGGGGTAAAATAAAAAAACTTGTTGAACACAGTCGATAGGTGTAACAAGTTCAAAGTTGTTGAATTGTAACATAGAATGCAAAATGTTGTAAATAACACTATCATCAACATTAACCTGCAAAGTCTTTGAAGAGTATAATGGGTTAAAACTGTACTTCTTTCTAACTCTATTTAAATTAGTTCTACACTTAGAAATTGAAGGTTTAGAAGTACTTCGTAATATGTGTTGTGTTCGCAAAAGCTTTAATTTTAAACATTGTGCAGTCATTATAACCGATGTGTTAAGTTCAGAAGTTAAAAGAAGACTGAGATATAAAATGAAGTGTAAAAGAAATTGAAACAGAACGCCAGAGTAGTAATTTTATAGGTTAGAATTTACGAAGGCTATTCCATGGATAATTCTAACCTCAAACCTAGTAAGTGAAGTAGTCATAACATAAAACTAACGAGAGATGATGACCGAGCGGATGCGAGGCAATGAATGTTTGTAGCGCGATAAACTACCCACCTTTATAGAGGCAATAACTCCAGCCAGATGGCGGCAGATGGCAAGCAAATGACTGGTTGACCGACTTTCACCTGAGTAGTAAGAGAAGTAGGGTTCTGTGTCTATCCCTACTCCTTGGGGTCAATGACCGACCGGAAAGGTCAATGACCCCCCCCTCCCCCCCCTCCCCCCCCGAAAAAATGGAGCCCCCCCCCTTCCCCCACTCCTTCCCCCACTCCTCCAGGTCAATGGCCGGTCACCACCGGTTGTTGACTTTATGTGGTGAAACCAGACTAAATATGGCAGCTGCCATGGATAATTCTAACCTCAAACCTGCTGCGCATGCAACGAGTTCTCCGGATAGGAATGAGTCTATGCTATGCGCATGCGCCTAGTCCTGTATTACTCACTTTAGCGCTACTGCACATGGATAATTCTAACCTCAAACCTTGGTTTTGTGTTGTTGCGCATGCGCCGCTTCCCACTCCTTTACCTTCCTTTTACACCGCTGTGAATTGGACTGGATTGAACACTGTACTGGAGTGAAACAACTTCCCCCACTCCTTGAAAACCCGAGGAGCGATAGGAGCTATATCTTTGCTTCAGTCGCCAACAAACTTTCATAGCGAAAGGTTGTTGGCGACTCAGCAAGAGGTTTCAAATATATAGTAGGCCTATATATATTTAAACTTCTTATACTATGTTGCGTTTTTTAATGCAATGTGGTATGTGTGTGTGTGTGTTTAGTTGTAAGTTGTATTTAATTTAAGAAATAATTTGCGCATTGCGATGTTAGTTATAAGTTGGGTTTAGCATTGAGGTGTATTAATTTTAAGAGGTGTTTAGCATTAAGGTGTATTAATTTTAAGAATAATGATGGTATTTGGTTGTGTTGAATTATTTGGTTTTTAATAATGATGTGTTGTTAGTTTTAAGTGTTGATATTAATAATTTATGTTGTTGTTTTGCCTTTCAGCTAGATGTTAGGGGGTAGATTAACTGTAAATTCAGAAGTTCAGTTGAACTTCACTTAGAAGGGGTGGGACATCCGCAAATTGCGGACTAGGTTTTTTGCATTTTGTTTAGGAATATGATGGGTGGGATTAGTTTGGGTGGGTGTTAGAGTTGCGTTTCTGCATTAGCTGTTCCAGTTTCCCTGAAATTAATGGTTACGCTTTGATGCGGACGGGACGTTACGCTTTGATGCGGACGGACCAGGGCCTCCCTGCTGTTCCAGTTTCCCTGAAATTAATGGTTACGCTTTGATGCGGACGGGACGTTACGCTTTGATGCGGACGGCCCAGGAACCTCCCTTGCAGAACGTAACTAGTGGGTTGGGAGTGGGAACCGCTAGGCAAACAGGGTGGTGGGAACAGTATTACTGTTCCCATCACCTTGGATCATTATAAATCTTGAATGACCTTGACCCACTTTCGGAAGGGTCAATGACCCCCCCCCCTCCCCCCCCTCCCCCCCCTCCCCCCCTCCCCCCCTCCCCCCTCCCCCCCCTCCCCCCCGAAAAAATGGAGTCGATACCCCCCCCTCCCCCCCCGAAAAAATGGAGTCGATTCCCCCCCCTCCCCTTCCCCCACTCCTACCCCCACTCCTTCCCCCACTACGGGTGAACGACCGGTCATGACCTGAAAAATTAAAATGGCTATAACTTGATAACGGATTGACGGATTTGGACAAGCGATACATCATTGAAAAGGTCTATGTAAGACAAACATTTTGGTAAAATAAGAATTTGGTTATCTTATTTTAGTCAAAAGTTATGCGAATTATTTTAAATAAATACCTTCTCTTTCCCCTTTTCCCCCACTTCCCAGGTCAATAATCAGTCTCGGCCAGCTGCTACCCCTCTCATTTGCATATTGTTATAAAAGACGCACCGACTGCGGCTAACTTTTCATTCTGATTCCAGACGTTACGCTGCGAACTTGGAGCCACAACCATGTTATCTCTGCCAACTACAACTTCTACTTTAACTTCTACTTCGACTTCTATTTCTACTACGGCTGTTCCTGCACCTAAGAAAACTCTTCGCCTCAAAAACCTTCCTGATTGCAACAAGAATCGACTTGCATCTCAACCTTCAACTTCTGGAGCTATTCTTCCGCCAACTAACACTTCTAGACTTCGTAGTATTTTTTCACCGCCTTCGCCTTCAAAGGACTCCGCACCACCATCAACTACTATGCCGCCACCGCAGAAGCCAGTTCACCACCATCCTAATACCCCTTCCGTTGAAACCATTGTTCATCGTCTTAGCACACCCATTATCCCACTATCACCATTGCCTCCTACCCCACCACTTAGTACACCTGAAGATCATACCTTTCACAAAACTGAATCCTCTCAACCTGCTACTAAATCATCTCCTAAATCAGCTCCTAAACCAGCTTCTAAACCAGCTCCTAAACTTACTCCTAAACCTACTCCTAAACCCGCTCCTTCAGAGCAATTTCAATTATTACAAGAACAGCGTCGTAGGGCATTTAGCCGTCCCACTACTTGCCCTGAAATGCTTACTAGGGGAATTAAGAAAGGATCACCTTGTGGGAGGAAATGTGTAAAAAACGAAAGTTTTTGCCGTGTACATGTCGTAAAACACATTTCTGAACTACAAGTGACAGAAACCCCCACTGTTGAATACCAATCCAAAATTATTGGTGTGAAAGGAAATAGGCTTAAGAGAGGTTGTGTCTATTTTTTTGAAAGTGTTATTGACAACGAACACATTTTGGCACCTTGTAACGGCGTAAGATATAATATTAAAGTGATTGAATCCTTGCGCAAAGAGAAATCCGTTTATGAGTTAGACTCTAAAGACTATCTCCTCAGACACAAACTGGATGGTATTACAAGGTGGGGGCGTAGCAAGTAAATTCACATAGCTTTTTCCAAATTATTGCTTAAAAAAATACTGGGGGAGAAACACAACGCGTTATAGCGTTGTGTTTCTCCCCCATTATTTTTTAACACTCTAAGTCTCGTGACCTACTAACCTACTTCCATCCAAGTAGTAAGAAAAGTACTTCCCCCACTCCTTTGGGTCGATGACTGGTCATGGTCAGCACCTACCCCTCATTTGCATACTATTATAAAAGCGGAGCGAGCGTTGGTCACCCCTTCATTTTTCTTCTACACGCCGCTCTTGTCGTTTCCTCTCTGCTGTTTACAATATTTCTTGCTTCAAAATGCCTCCTCATCTGAATGAAAATTTTAATTTTTCTGAAATTTCTGATGTTTTTGAACAATCTGAAGACACTTTAAGTAACGACAGTGAAAGTGAAGATGATGAGGACGATGATGATTATACTGTTGAACTTAGTGAAGAACGTAAAGTCATAGCAATTGATCCACAATTTCCATTTGATACAATAGAAAAGTTTATGGCTGAAGCTAATAAATGGTTGGACTCAGGATGTTATGTACGAATTGACTCTTTTATATTGTATGGTGATAGTCATTCTTTCCTTGTCACACCAAATGACAGAGACCGCATGTTGCAGTGGGCACAATCTATGATGGAGTGCTACGAACAAGGTGTGGACACTGGCGGCTATTTTCTTGCACAACTAGTGTAATAACAAATTACCCTTCCCCCACGTAGTGAAGAAGGAAAAGAAATATTAGGAATCTAATTATAATACTTCCTTCCACATATAAAGAAGAAGGGGAAAGGAGTGGGGATTATAAAGTGGTGGGGGAATGTGTATAAATGCAGGTTGTTTCAAGAGACTTTTATTATTATTGTGGCTTTAGCAGAAACAACATGGAGTTTAAATCTTCAGCAAAAATAAGGAATAATATAATAAAGAAAGAAATTCGCAAGAAAGAAAAGATTGAACTTATAAAATTACAACTTATAATACCTTCCATTGAAATTGGATGTAGCAAACTAAAGACTTTGGTGAAAACTAACGAATATTTGTTACAATTGCTAAAAACAATCGAAGAGTTGAAGGGAAAGAATGGACATTCTACATAGTAAAATTTGAACATTTTAATATAAATAAGTAAACTGAAAAAAGTAGATGTAGAATAGAGAGCGAGGAATAGATCACTTTGTGGTAATGGACTAACATGCCACTTAGTGCTCTATTCCTCGTTCTCGCGTTAAATTGGATTACCTTGACCTATTTGTTTGACTGTTAGAATTTGGTTAACACTGTTGAATTTCAGTTTTGAATTAATGTTTATTTTTATTCAACTGTTAGAGTTTTTTAACACTGTCGAATTTTAGTTTTGAACTAACTTTTAATTTATGCGAATTTTCAGTTCAACTCTAGTTAATTTATGCGCAAATTTAGTTCAACCAAGTGCCTGTGCTCTAGCCATTTCCTCTCCAACATTTGTTCTTTTAACATCTGTCCCATAACATCTGTCCTAACAGATGTTAAAAGAAAGTTTGTTAAAGTTTGAATATATAGAAGTATATACTAAAACTCCAATGGGAATAAAGAACACGAATGAACAATTAGTTTGTAGAAGGTTAATATTTTGTTGAAAATGTTTGATTTCCTAGGATAGTGAAGAGGATGAAATAGTGGTGGGGGAACCATTATAATAGGAGGAACGTGAGAGCCCACTTCATTTCTTGGTGAAATTTCGAAGAGTAAACATCTCAACATGTATCGTTGCGATAAATGTTCGGAATCGTTTCACGATGAAATTCTATTAGACTGTCATAAAGAACTAATTCACAACAACCCAGAAGAAAAACAAGAACAACAAGAACAACAAGAAGAACAAGAACAACAAGAAGAACAAGAAGAACAAGAAGAACAATATGAAATAACAGCAACATCTTCAACTACTTTACCAAATCTACAAGTATTTGCATTACCTGGTAAAGTAGTAATGCATCATAAGATTCAAAATGAAAACTTGAAGCTAGAAGAATTTATTAGAGAAGCAAAACCAATTGTAAGTAAAACTTTAAAAGAAGAATTAAAAAGATTGAACTTTCTTAAATTTGGTTTACTACTAGAAGCTATGTTTATAAATGTACAAGAAGAATTATCACCAAGAGGATTCATAACAAAAAACCGAACCATTATGGAAAGTTCAAACATTGATTCAATAGTAGAGAACTGTATAGAAGAAATATTAACAAAAATTCAGGAACACGAAGGAAGAGGATCCGGATGGAGTCTTACAAGTATTGAAGTATTAGATATAAGAGTTCACAAACATGGATATGGACTAATGGGATCAAGTTACATTCCTCTGCCAAAAAGAATTGAAGATACAAAATCTTGTATTAATGTTAAAAATGAAGACAATGAATGTTTTCGTTATGCAATGACAACTAAATTTGTACCACATCATGTGAATAGACCTGACCAAGAATATGAAAATCAAAGATTTAGATACAATTTTCAAGGAATCACTTATCCTGTATCACTGAAAGATATATCAAAATTTGAGAAGAAAAATCCCGGTACGTCTATCAATGTTTTTGCATTAGATAGTTCAAACAAAGTGTATCCTTTACGTATTGCAAAAGAAGAGCTACCAGATCATACGGATTTACTACTACTAACGCGAGGAGATGTGTCTCACTATGTGTACATAAAGCAATTTGATCGTCTTGTTAACAAGCAACTTTCAAAAAATAGAAACAAAAAGATAATTTGCAAGAGATGTTTTAATTTTCAACGAGAAGGAAGAGAAGGAAGAGAATGGTTACAAGAGCACAAAAGACTATGTAACAATAATTATGAAGCAAAGATTAATTTACCTGCGGAAAACAGAGCATTCGTTAAATTTGAAAAGGTTCATCATCAATACCGTATCCCTATAGTTGTATATGCGGACTTTGAATCAACACTAATTCCTATAGAAGATGAAAATTGTGAAGCTAGAAAAAGTGTCAAATATCAAATGCACAAACCAAATAGTTTTTGTTTAATGGTTAAATCAACATTATCAGAAGAACATTTAAACAGATATGGATTAACTTCAGAACCTCTAGTATATCGTGGTAAAAATGTAGAAAAAATATTTCTTGATCACTTATATTCAATAGCTGGAAATGCACAAAGATTATATACAAATATTGTACCAATGAAACCGATGGAGGAAGAAGAAGAAATTCAACATGAAAATGCAACTCTATGTTTCTTATGCAAAAATGATTTTACTATTGAGAATTATAAAGTTAAAGATCACGATCACCTCACAGGTTATTACAGGGGTGCTGCTTGTAATAAATGCAACTTGAGCTATCGTTTACCACTATATATTCCTGTGGTTCTGCATAACCTCAGTGGGTACGATGCTCATTTTATAATACCTGAACTAGGAAGAGACGATGGTAAAATCGATGTGTTAGCTGAAACTTCAGAGAAGTTTATAAGTTTTTCCAAAGAAGTTGGAAACATAAAACTAAGATTCTTGGACTCCTACAGATTTATGCCGTCGAGTTTGTCCAAACTTTCAGAAAATTTAAGGAAACAAGATTTCATCGAAACAAAGAAGATTGTAAATAACGACAAACTGGATTTGGTACTTCGGAAAGGTGTGTTTCCATATGATTACATAGACAGTTTAGAAAGATTTAATGAAACATCACTTCCGGCTAAAGAAGAATTCAAAAGTAAACTTTATGACATGGACATATCTCAAGAGGACTATGATCATGCATGTAAAGTATGGAACGATTTAGGATTTAGAACATTGGGAGAATATTCAGATTTTTATGTTAAATTGGATGTAACTTTACTATGTGATATAATGGAAGAATTTAGAAATACATGTTTTGCGGCATATGGATTGGACCCTCTTCATTCGTACACTTCACCTGGATTAGCATGGCAAGCTATGTTGAAAGAAACAAATTGTAAAATACAACTTCTTACTGATATAGATATGGTTATGATGTTAGAGTCAGGAGTTCGAGGGGGATTGACGCAAAGCGTTACACGACATTTCAAGGCGAACAACAAGTATCTGCCCGATTATGATGTATCAAAACCAACAACATTCCTGGGTTATTTTGATGCAAATAACTTATACGGATGGGCAATGTCGAATCCCCTTCCATATGATAATTTTAAATGGATAGATCCAGAATCGATTGGAAACATAATGTATACCGAAGCATGGTGAAACTGGTTACATTTTTGATGTTAATTTTGAATATCCTGAACATCTTCATGATCAACATTATGATTTACCACTTCTTCCGAAGACTGAAATTTCCCCTACTGGAAGATGGCCAAAATTAATGATGACTTTAACCGACAAGTCTCGATATGTTGGACACTACTGGATGATACAACAAGCTTTAGACTTAGGATTGAGAATTACAAAAATTAATCGAGTACTACAATTTTCTCAATCTTGTTGGTTAAAACCTTACATCGACAACAACACAAGAAGAAGAGCCACCGCTACATCAAGTTTTCAAAAAGATTTTTTCAAATTAATGAATAACGCAATATTTGGCAAGACTTTGGAAAACAAAAGGAAACATAAGGATATCAAATTGGTAACTGATCCAGTAAAATTACAGAAATTGGTGCAACAACCAAACTTTGGTTCATCTATAATTATTAATGAAAATCTAGTTGTTATTTCCATGAACAAGAAGTCAGTTACAATGGATCGTCCTTTGTATCTTGGAATGTCAATCTTGGATATTTCAAAAACACATATGTACGAGTTTCATTATAAGAAGATGGTTAACTATTATGGAAGAGAGAACATTGGTATTGCATATATGGACACGGATGCACTAATTTACTGGATTAAAACAAATGATATGTATGAAGATCTACGCACCTTTATATATAAAGATGATTTCGACTTTTCCGATTATCCTAAGGATCATCCAAATTACGACTATGACAGAAATAAGAAAGTATTGGGAAAATTTAAAGATGAAACAAATGGTGTGCCGATGATGGAAATTGTAGCATTAATGTCCAAACTGTATTCATTTCAACTGTACATAAACGAGAGGAACGAACATCAAGTCACGAAGAAGGCCAAAGGAATAAAAACTTCTTTCCTGAAGAAGAACGTACAGTTTGAACATTATAAAAGATGTTTGTTTGAAAATGTTGAAACAACTGCAACGTTCAACACTATTAGAAGTTATAATCATCAACTTTTTAGTGTCAAACAAACAAAGTGGGCATTAAGCTACAAAGATGACAAGCGTCATATTTTAGAAGATAAAATTAATACTTTACCATTCGGCCACTACTCTCTAAACCCTATCGACCAGTAAACCTATTCTTCGTCCTCTACCTTCTTCCTTTTTCCTTTCCGTAAAGAAGAGGGGACATGGCAAGCCCAATGCCATGTTCCCTCTTTTTTACACTAATATGAAATGGCCTTGACCTATATTCAAACTATATAAATGAGAATAAACTATTCTATGGATCAGTATTTTTACATGCAGTGTACAAGCAACATCTGAAGATGGAAAGTGTGAAGGACAAGATTGTAAATGAACTACATAAACCAGCAAGAAGAAGATTTCCAAGAAGAAGTACAATCATTAAAGGAATAAATGATCTTTATCAAGCTGATCTCATTGAAATGATACCGCACAGTAAATTAAATAAAGGATTTAAATATATTTTAACAATTATAGACTGTTTTACTAAAATAGCTGACGCTTTACCAATGAAGGATAAGACTGGTAAAAGTGTTACAAAAGCTATGGAAACCACAATACAAAGAAATAAATTTAAAATTAAACATCTACAGACCGATGATGGAAAAGAATATTTTAATAAAGACTTTGGAGCTTTGATGAAGAAATATCAAATAAATCATTATTCTACAAATTCTGAAGTTAAAGCTTCAATAATTGAAAGATTCAATAGAACATTAAAAGGTGCGATGTATAAACAATTTTCAAAAAGAGGATCATACGTGTGGTATGACATATTACCACAACTTATAAAAGAGTATAACAACAAATATCATCGTACCATTGGAATGAAACCTATCCAGGTAAATAGTGCTAATGCCAAAATTGTATTACAACGCATTAAAAATAATACAACACCGAAATTGGAAAAATTGCAACCAAAGAAGTTCAAGGTCAACGATAAAGTTCGTATAAGCAAATACAAAGGTGTATTTAGTAAAAGATATCTACCAAATTGGACTAATGAAGTATTTACAATTTATAAAGTGCAACCAACTATACCTGAAACCTATTTATTAAAGGATAACAAGGGTGAATTACTTCAAGGTGGATTCTACGGACACGAATTGTTGAAATCAACAGTTGGTGATGTATATCTTGTCGAGAAGATTTTACAAAGGAAAAAGGATATGGTTAAAGTCCGGTGGTTAGGGTTTGATAAAAGTGAAGACTCTTGGATTCCTTCAAAAGACTTAGTATAGTTGTTTAATAGCTCATTGTGTGTTTAACCTTTATACAAGATGGAGATTGTACAACAAAAAGATCGATTTAATATCAATAACATTGATGAATTGACAGTTGACAATGATAAGTTAAATCATGGAAAACATGGTGAATTACTACCAAATACGATAAGATGTCTAATAACTGGTCCTTCAAATTGTGGAAAAACTAATGTTGTTTTTAACCTTATAACTAATCCTAAAGGATTGCGTTTTAACAATATATATATTTTTTCAAAATCATTGCAACAACCAAAATATCAATTATTGGATAAAGTACTTGCAAGTGTACCTGAAGTAAATTTTTACAAGTTTAATGCCAGTGAAACAATTATGCAACCAAATGAAGCAAAACCATTTTCTATTTTTATATTTGACGATGTTTCTTGTGAAAATCATGACACAATAAGGAATTATTTTGCTATGGGAAGACATCATAATATTGATAGCATTTACATTGGTCAAACATACAGTAAAATTCCAAAACAACTTATAAGAGACAATGCAAATATGTTGATCATCTTCAAGCAAGATGAAACAAATTTAAAGCATATATATAATGATCATGTAAATGCAGATATGCCATTTGAAAAATTTAAAGAGATGTGTGGCAAAGCATGGAATGAGAAATATAGCTTTCTCGTTATTATGAAGGAAGAAGATATTAAAAAATGGTAGATATCGTATAGGGTTGGATAAATTTGTATTTATGCGTTGAACTACCGATGCTACATCTAGTTACATGTTGAACTTCACAGTGTAAACATGGTGAATCAAGAAAAACTATTGAAAGAAATAAAATCACTGAGTGATTCTATTAGGATGAAGAATCGTGCATTGAGGATGGGTTTAAGTGAAAGAGAAGAATTTTTAGAGACTACATTTAAACCTATTACGGAACCTTTAAAACAGATATCAGAAACTATTGGTAAACCTCTTTATGAAGGAGATGTTTTACTACCAGTTTCTAAACAAGAAGTACAAGCATTAAAAAAAGAAGAAGATGATGATTCATATACAAGTGCTAGTGAGCAAGAAGAAACAAAAGAAGAAGAAGAACCAATTGTTGAAAAGGAAGAAGAACAGCCAATACCTGAAGCTGAACAATCTATTCCAAATTTAACTCAATTGAGTAGCGATATATTACAACATGGACCTCTTGGAAGAAAATATATAATGAAAATGCTACATGATATGAAATCAAACCCGAATTTGAGTAGATCACACATATACGGAGCAAGAATTGATGGGAATGAATTGAAGATTGGCGATTCAAAGCTTGAAATAACACAAGACGATTACATCATTATTGGTGAGCATAGATATAAAGGAACAAAAGGATTATATGAATTAATTTTCAAAAACATACCACTAAGATATTCATCCAAAGATTTAAGTGTTTTTAAGGAGATTCTCCAAAATACTAACGCTCATAAAAGAAACTATGTAAAGGATGCAACGATTAATCGTTCACGTGCAACAAAATATAACATCGTTATAAAAAAGTTGTTTCCTCCACGAAAATTGCCAACATTACGTACTGCACCAGCGGTGAGACAACCACTGAAAAGAAAATCTTTATCACTTATGGATTTATCACTTCTTGAACAACATGGTAAAAAGAGTAAAGGAGATACTTCAACATCTGGTAAAGGATTGATGAAAAATCTATACAATACGAATGTGATTTACTACAACGATATCAATAAATTGGTTGATAGAATGAGACTATTGCATGAAGCCATGGAAGCCGGTCATACAGGTTTGAATAATGAATGGGTGGCTCTAGTTGATGAACTTAGGAATCGCGGTATAGTCGTATAATTGTCCGTGGATATAAAAGAGGTGCAAGCATAAGACGTATCAGTTCTAACATGAGCGTCGACAAGTTCGGACGGTACTCCGCTTTAGGAGTGCAAGTTGGAGAAGACAGAAAAAGAAGTGGATTACCGCAAACACCTGAAGGTGACTATAGCATAAGTAATAAACGTTTAAAACTAGTTAAAGATCCAGAAGAAGATACTGATGGAGCAAATTTGAAGACAGTAAAAGAAGCTACTTCAACATCATTAAAATTACATAAGAATACTTACGATGTTAAATCACATAGATTAATTAATGTTGGTAAACCAACTGAAGGTTCTGATGCAATTACTAAAGAGTACTTATCATCTGAACTTTTAAATACTTTAAAATTGCAATGGGGTAATAACTTAAAAGATGGACAAACGTATAATGCTGGAAATTATAGAATAACCAACGTGGGAAATCCCAAAAATGATAAAGATTCAGTTAATAAAGAATATTTACATTCTATAATACCTGAAAAAACTGAACATGGATTTTCTTTTTATAAATTTATTATAAATGACATTGGATACCCAAAAGAAGACGGTGATGCTGTAAACCTAAAATACATCAAGGACAACTGTATTTTACAAGATGCTGATGGAATCGATTGTCATGGAAAAACATTGACAAATGTAAAGTTTGGTTCTCAACCAAAAGATGCTGTTACTATGGAGCAATTATCCAAAGAATTAAAAAAAGAAACATCAAATTTTGTAAAACATGAAGATGCCGTGTTAAAGCGGGGAGATAAATTTATACATGGAAATAAAAAGTTTGATTTAATGCAAGGAAATAATGATGAATGGGATGCAGGACATAAAACAATAACAAATGGAAGATTTGGTATAAAAGATTCAGATGTACCTCTTATGGTGCAAACATTAATTGCAAGTGGTGGTAGATTAGATACATACGATGGTCGTAATAGAAGAATAAAAAATATTTATCCTGGTTATGGAGATGATGATTGTGTTACATTGAGACAAACAATAACTTGGGATAAACACTTTGGGACCAAATATGATGCAAAGATGAAGAAAATAATTAATATTTTACCAGGTGAAGATTCAAATGATGCTGCTACTATTGGACAAGTCATAACAACATCAAAAAGTGATTTAACCGCTTACACGTGTAATGATAAACGTATTATGCAGTTACAAGATCCTCAACATCCGAAAGATGCTGTAACTTAAGAGTGTTTAATAAGAATAGTGGGTAATTTACTTATTGATACCCACAATCATATAGCTAGTACAACGAATCATGTGGTGATTCAACCCGATGAACGAGAAGCTTGGATTAAAAATAGAATCATAAATCAGTATATAATTAATTTGAATAACTAAGTCTTTAAATATAAAAGATTTTGCACAAGTTATTCATTTATGTAAAGTATCTCGTGGAGTAAACACACCAGTTATATAAGACAACATAAATGAAGACCATATCGCTCAGTCATCGTCAAGACAGCGGCAAGAGAGGACGTGGTATAACATCAGCTGCATTATCCCTGCTCAGACGGATTCCAGTTGGTGCTGTTGTAAATCGAACGATAGACGCTTTACCATACGAATTACATCTGCCCGGAGGTTATCAATATTGTGGACCTGGAACTAAGTTGGCAAAACGTTTAGCAAGAGGAGATCCTGGAATTAATAAATTAGATCAAGCTTGCAAAGAACACGATATAGCATATTCAAAGTATAAAGATTCAACAAATAGATCAATAGCAGATAAAATTCTAGCGGAAAAAGCTTGGCAAAGAGTAAAATCAAGTGACGCAAATATTGCAGAAAAAGCAGCAGCTTGGGCAGTAACTACAGCCATGAAGACAAAAGCAAAGTTAGGTGGTGGAAGACGTCGCAGAGGAAGACCTGCAAAGAGAGGCGCTCCCAAAAGAGGTGGAAACATTAAAAAAGGACGTCGTAGAACTCATAAGGCAAGTGTAAAGAAGACTTCTGTTTGGCAAATGGTAAAAAACGGAGCAGGTTTATACCTAAGACCATACCGTGTGTACTAAATAAGAAGAATCAATTGATAATTCCAAATAAAGCCTTAACAAATCATCAGTTAAATGATTATGTAAAATGTTTGAAAATACCATTCTTTCGAGGAGTTTTTATGAAAGATGCATTACCAACTAAAATATGGAAAAATGAAACTGGAATAGTAAATTTGGATTCCACCTATGGTCCAGGCACTCATTGGGTATGCTATAAAAAACTCGGACAAACCATTTACTACTTTGACAGTTTTGGCAATCTACCACCGCCAAAAGAACTGCAACATTATTTTCGAAACTCCAAAAACATTTTTTACAATTACAAAAGAGAACAACCTAACAATACTGAAATATGTGGGCATTTATGTTTGGAGTTTCTAGCGAAGAGTGTCAGTCAGCTTTAAGATGTCATCGTATACAGTGTCACTGAGTGGAAATTCATCCACATTGAAAAGTACGCTGTTCCCAGCATTGCGTCTATCCAAGGAAAGATTATGGGAAGCGGCATTACTTGATTTGACTACCTACAATTCAATTCCTAATGTTACAGAAGGAAAAAACAATTTACTACATTATTATGAAACTAAGGATGCTGCAGGAAAATACTCAGAATTGAAAATAATTACATTTCCTACTGGAGCATATGAAATTGATGACATAAACCAATTATTACAGAAACAACTCGGAGAAGACAATATCACCGTTAAAGGAAACAATAATACTTTAAAAGCAGAAATAACTTCGAAATATTATATTGATGTCAGCTTGGAACAGTCGATTGGCAGTTTACTTGGATTTACAGATACAAAAAAGAAAATCTTAACTCCTGGAACTACTCATTCAGGTGATTCAACTGTAACAATATTGAAAGTAAATAGTATTGATGTCACGTGCAACATTATACACGGATCGTATAGAGATGGAGTTAATCAACATATTTTACATACATTTTATCCAACAGTGGCTCCCGGTTTTAAAATTGTTGAGAAGCCACAAAACTTGATATACCTACCGTTAAACACCAGTTTCATTTCAGACATCGTACTGAACATATTGGATCAAGACGGTCATAGTGTTGACTTTAGAGGAGAAACAATTACTATACGGATACACATCAGAGCAGCAACATAAAAGTCAACATGGGATTATCATTTAAACCGCAACGGAAGAGTCGGGAGCTCAGTAGCTCCTCGACATTGGAAGAGTTAACATCGGAAAACATTCGTTTTCTACAGAAGATTGGATTGAAACTTAACAGCGATGGATATCCTGGATATATCTCAAGGACCAACGTTCGACGAAACACTATGGGAGAAGGAATATCACACGCACAACCCTTACACTTCATCAAAATTAAACAATAACGATGAAATAAGGATCCCCATTCAACAACAAGATATTTACACTTTACCGTGTGAAAGTTACTTGTACATCGAAGGACGGGTATTAAAATTGGATGGAAAAACTGCTTCAACAGTTCCTTTTATAAATAACCCGATGGCATATCTTTTTGATGAAATAAGATATGAAATATCAGGGGTGACGGTTGATTCAACAAAAAAGGTTGGTTTAACAACGACATTGAAAGGATTAACATCATTAACACCGCATGAGAAGAATTCAATAGTCACTGCCGGATGGGTTGCCCCCGATAAAGACACTATAACACCAGCTTCCAACGGTCACTTTGATTTTCATGTACCTTTACGATTGCTTTTGGGATTCGCTGAAGATTACAAACGGGTAATAATAAATGTCAAACAAGAATTAGTATTACTCAGATCTTCAACTAATAAGGACTTAATACTTGCAGACCCTGCAACTACGGAAGATAAACTGGAATGGCAACTACAGTTGGATAAAGTTGTTTGGAGAGTACCTCATGTAAGATTGGCCGATGAACATAGAATCCTATTATTGAGAAAGTTAAAATCTGACCGTGATATTGTGATGCCATTCCGAAGTTGGGAATTTCATGAATACCCTACACTACCTCAGACAGAAAGACAAACATGGACCGTCAAGACATCAACTTACTTGGAACGAGCAAGGTACATAATACTCGGTTTTCAAACTAAGCGAAAAGATGTTATCACTGCAAATGCTGGTCAATTTGATCACTGTAAAATAAAGAATTGTAAAGTTTTCCTAAACTCTCAATTCTTTCCCTATGACAATTTGAATGTCATGTTCAGCAAAAAACGTTTTTCCATTTTATACGATATGTATGCAAGATTTCAATCGTCATATTATGGAAAGACTAATACACCACTATTATCACCTGACCAGTATTATTCCAAGGCTCCAATAATTGTAATCGATTGTTCAAAACAAAATGAATCGGTAAAATCATCAAGTGTGGATATAAAAATTGAAATGGAATTTGAAGAACCAGTAGCGGATGGAACTTCGGCATACTGTCTAATTCTACATGATAAAATAGTTACTTACACACCGCTGACCGGAATTGTGAAGAATGTACTTTAAGAAGAATTGTATAACAACTGCAAATTTTTGAGGTTAGAATTATCTACTTTAATTTTTGAGGTTAGAATTTCATTTGTGAAAGACAAGTTGAAAACAAACAATTA
Organism: Neoaliturus tenellus; assembly: GCA_030545055.2. Taxonomy (NCBI): domain Eukaryota; kingdom Metazoa; phylum Arthropoda; class Insecta; order Hemiptera; family Cicadellidae; genus Neoaliturus; species Neoaliturus tenellus. The sequence goes on along the minus strand of CM061534.1, from coordinate 150,502,065 downwards.
TGTAATTGTATAAATTTCAAGGATTTTACGAAAAATATAAAAGCGAGAAAATAATTAGTAGAAACTTCATTCTATCTTCAACCGTCGTATGGGAAACATCATTCGCAAGATGAATTCTACTAACGGAGAAGAAAATACACCTCTAATGGATGATAATAGTTCAGATATAGAAAAACAAGTTGAACGAGAAATGGACGAGTTCCTAAAATTCAACAAACATAAGAAGAGAGAAGAAGAAAAAGCTGAAAAAGAAGTAAAAAGGAAGAAGGTTGAAGTTAACATTACAACCAATATTTTAACAGAAGTATTTCTTCGAATTATCTACCCAATTTCTTCATGCATGACAAAAAGTATATCAGTTGGAATTTTAAAATCAATGGATTATTCACCAATTGTTATTTTAAATCATGGAAACAAAATGGTTACTTTCAGTGAAACTACTTGGGAATCTCTCATGAAACATTTACATCTTTTGGAGTGCTATTTAAGTAACAACACATTTGGAAGAAGAACAAGATTAAGTTTATTGGAATCAAATATTGAAGTTGATATAGTAAAACATCGTGGAGGACAAATTGTTCGCTTCAGAGATTTAACTACACATAATGTTAAATTATATTTCACTAAAGAAGAATTTTACACTTTAAGTTGTACTACCGGTCCCGTCACCAGATATTTGAAACAACTAATATTTTCAAGTGCAATAATTAAAGACTATCTAATTGATACATTGGACAAAAAACCTTTTGTTCCAATTTTATACGGTCCCGTGGATACTTCAATCTTTAATAGAATACCTCAAGAAGTTGAAATGTGGAGACAATTAAACAACTATCACACCAATTTTAATATTGATGAAGTGGCACAAGAAGTGAAAGAAGAAGAACAATCCTGTCTGTTATAAACATCGGCTCATTCAATTTTTAAGTCAGTTGTTAGTAAGACTTCATCATGAATAAACGGGTTTCGTTTTCTAATGCGCCACATATAATGGAAGTTAAAAGAGGTATAATTGAATTTCAAGCTTTCCGAGGAAATGATGGTAATTTTATTATTAAAGAATTAGTAATCTTGGACATGAACACATCAGTAGTTTATCATTATTTGTTCAAACCTCCAGTACCATTTAATAGACTAACAACTAAAGCGAAAGTTACAAACAAATGGTTGAACAAACATTTTCACAACTTAAGATGGGATGAAGGTTTCATTAATTATAACATGATGCCGCACATTATGAATCATTATTGCAAAGAGTTTAAAATTATCTACACAAGGGGATTGGAAAAAGCAAATTGGATACAATCATTTACAAGCAACGAAGTGATTAATGCAATAATTGATAAAGATTTCCAATGCTACTTCAACGAACTTTGTATTTCATCAAAAAGTTTTAAACATCGAAGGTCGCAGTGCGCTTTAAAGAATGCCTACCGCTTGAACAATTTCCTTCAACAAAGTGGTGGGTGTAGTGTCAGTAGTGGGGGTAGTGTCGATTATAAAAGCGAGAGCGCTACCATGACGCAGCATGAGTATTACTCTAACCTCCGAAGAGACAACATCTCCGACGGACATTCTTATTAACAAGAAGATTAACAACAACATCAAGATGGCATCACAGAACTTACTTCAAAGTTTAGTTGATCAGTTCAACGCTCATTCTAAATCATCAATTCTACCTACAAAGAAATGTTCTGAACTAAAAGAAGAAAAACACTACATCATTCATACGATTAAGAAAATGGAAACTTCAGTAGGTGATGCTATTAATTGCACATTGAGCGAGGCTCCATATACAGTTGGTGATGAACCAAAATTTCAGATCTTCCTACCAAGACGCTTTGTACAACTTCTTCAAAATGAAGATCTTCGTGTAGTTCAACCCGGCGCACTCTATTTGGTTTCGCACGGACCAAGTGGAAACAACTCAACTGAACTAACTATTCATGTAACACCTACTACTGATTAGTTTGTACATAACATTGTAACTATTTGTTTGTAATTGTTTTTCAATAAATATGATATAAAGAAAAAACAAAAAAATTAAAAGAAGCAACATATTGTAATGTCTTTGTACATTACAATATGTTGCTTTTTTTTAAAAATTCCACTGGATGACCTTGACCCACTTTTGTGTGATTATAAAAGCGAAAATCTACTTGTAAAATTCATCAGTCTACGACTACCTTTCGTACCGTACACATCTCGCTCACTCTATCGCTTAATATAAAAACTAAAAGATGTCTCTCAAAGTCAAGTTTGCATCTTATGATACCAACACCATTACAACTTTTGAACAACTCGAAGATTTAACCAACGAAATGCGAGTTTTACTTACCGGTGGTTATCACTTAACTGTTGATGTTAGTGCTACTAATACAAGGATGTTCACTAAAACAAAATATTGCGATGATGAAATATTTATTTCTACACAACCTACAACTTCTTCATCGCCAACTGGTCAACATAACATCAAGTTCCAAAAGTATTACCAATGTTGAATAACTTTTGACAGACAAAACTACAACTAAAGAATCACATGATCAATATGAGTTAATAAAAAGGATGTGATACTTGTATAAATAATCATTTGCTTCTCAGCTCTCACCACGACAAGACCTATTTAAGAAAATGTTGTACAGAATGATGATTCAACTTGATGGAAAAATCTATGGAAAAGACTACAACACCGTTGAACAAATGACCCAAGATTTAGATGTATTAACTAAAGAAGGATATCAAGCTAAATTAATTTTAAAATTTCCTGAAGTACATCCATTATCAACAGAAGAACTTGTTGCTATGGCTAAGGCGGAGAGAGAGAAAAAGTCTGAAGAAAACAAAGAGAAACAAACTTCCTAAATTTTAATAATCCTTACACTTGTAAGGTATAATTTTTTAAAACTCCATTTGGATGACCTTGAAATTACCCCCACCACTTTTCACAGTACATAAAACTCACTATTCAACACTATACACTCTTATTCTTTCACTGGACTCCGCAGCGTCAACATGGAAGAGCAAAAATACAAGTACAAACCTCGTTACTGTTGTGAACAACAGTGTACAGATTTAGGACCAATGATGGTGGATGGGTTAGCTTGTACTAAATGTGAATTCTTCGGATCTTGTTATTGCAAATGCAAAACAAAACAACTACCACCACCGGAATTGCGAACTTTCAAATTTTACAAATCAAGATATTTTCATACATGTTGTCCTCAAAGATGTTTCAAATTTCACCCTCTAGATCTTGCTCATTGTCAACGCACCAATTCTCATCAAGATGATTTTTGTACACATATGATAAAAAGATGTAAATACAGATCAGATTGGTATTCCGATCCTGTAGAACCATCAAATGTGTAATTTCAGTTTTACACTCTTTTTTAAAACTTCATTTGGATGACCTTGAGATTTCCCCCACCACTAGTTCTAATTTTTATATAATATTAAATCATTCCACTTCCAACACTCTAACTAACAACATGGAAAACAAATTTATCAAGTTTGAACATATAATAACTGACAGGGAAGAGATGGAAGAATTGTTTCAAAACTTACTTTCTATCATTGACGAATATCCTATAAGATGGTTCAGAATTGTAGTTCAATATTTAAATCCTGGTGAATTGTTTTCTTCATCGAGTGAAGAGGATGAAACAACTACTTCGGTTCAAATAATTGAATTAAAAGACGAAGAAGAAGAACTAAACATTTTATTCAATCATAAGCTCAAGGTTCCCTATATAAAAGCCCCCTCCCTAGACAGCCCCCCTCCCTAGACGCCTGCTCAAGGTCGCCATTATATAAGCCCCCTCCCTATGCGCCGATCCTCATTCCATCACCGACTCTCCAATAATGAACAACTCTCCATTGGCCCGAATGAATTCTAGTTTTGAAATAAACTCTAAAGAAGAGTTACAAGACATTTTTAATATTTTACAAGAACTTGTAGATAATTTTACAACCATCAAAATGAATTTGGAAATAACATACGATTGTCCTATTTGTGATAAGGTTGAAAGTTTGGACGAAGACAGTTTACTAAATCTAACTCCTGCACCATCTGACACTACTGATGGTAATAATGAAGAGCAACGTCTTTCCCCCACCACTTCTTTGTAATTCATCCTTCCCCCCACCACTTCTTTATTTAACTAACATTTCTCCCTTTCACTTCTCATTCCGTCTTCGACTTCTGAACTATCAACATCACTTGTTTTAAAATTTCAAACACTAACACAATCATGATGGATATGATGGATGAAGTTCCCTTCATAACTAGAATGGAAGAGGATAAATTGAAATTGGAAATTAAACGATTGGAAATGGAACGGGAAAACCAATTCGAAATGTTACGTTTGTTCAAGCTTTTCAAATACATCATCTGGGGACTCTGCGTTTACCTTCTCATCGTCGTTGGTGTTTGCATTTACAACTCTGTAGTTCATCACAAAAGTTCAACTTGTTTAAACTCTGCTGTTGCACATTAATTGTATGTTCACAAATAAAATTCAAAAGTTACTTCAACCTATCCCACTATCACCAACTAGTTCAACTTTCAACTATTTCTGGTGGTAGTTGGATAGGCTTTTTTAAAACTTACTCTGGATGACCTTGACATACTTTCCAAGCCCCAGTTATAACTGTTAAATTTCAGTTTTAAATTAACTCTTAATTCATGCCCAATTCTACTTCAAATTCAGGGCATATGCTCTCGCCATCTGCACCCCAGCATCTGACGCCATCTGCTCGAGCAGCTGCTCGGGCAGATGGCACGACTTCCGGCGCAGAAGTAACCAAAACACAATACTTATTGGTGTATTATTTATCTAATTAAGTCTTTTAAATAGTCATTATCGATAATAACAACCTTCGCACCTTCGGTATCATTTCTTTTGTCTCCGTCTCTCATTCGTAAATACGGTCTTCAGCATTGTCCGTGATGACCGTGCGTGGTATTTGCGGTGTTGGTAACACTGTCGGCGTTACCCCCACTCATAGTCAGAATTTGCTCTCCTACAAAGTGAAACACGCCGAAATAGTCTGCTCCTCGACTACACCCAGTCTCATACATGGCTCATTAGCCGGAGAACTCTTGAGCAGTGATGCCACCAAAGACCCAGGAAATTTCCCCAACTTTCCAGCAAAAAATACCCATTTTTTCCCCAGCTGAAGCAAAAATCCTCCAATAATCCGCCAAGCTATAGAAAACAAAAAAAATCTCCAAGTTTTCCCCATCCAACAGCCAAATTCCACAAAAATCCCTTTCTACTGCCAATTATCCCCAATTTAATACCTATAATTGTAAATATGTGGGTAAAACGGGACCATGGAACTCCACACAAGTTTTTACGTTCTTAGTTGTAAAAAAATGAAAATCCGCTCCAGGGCCAGCCGGCCGGGACTGGATGCCATAACAATATGAAAATCCGCACCCTGCCACAAGGGTTTTTCTACTTTTACTTCCCCTCCTGCTCTTTATCCTGCAAGTTCATAAAAGGCCAAAATTGATTGTGACAAACTGGTGTTATAAGTTTGTTGAACTTATATTCAATTGTTCACTTTTCATTGTCTCTTCATCATAGTAGGCTATCGTAGTTCAGTTTTCCCATCAATTACTTTAAAAATTTTCATGCAAGGTAAAAAATGTAACGGATTTTGATAGCCTTTGTGCATGTTTTCTCCACGTTGTAAATACATGTCACCTAACATCCCTCACACAAATATTCCACATTATGACACATAAACAAAAACCGGTACTGTACCTAGACTGGAATTTATTTTAGCGAATTTCCCTATAGGGAATAGGCCTACGCTATTACGGTAGTAGTCACGGTAAGACCTAAGCCCGGGACCATGATACTTTTTCGTTTTGAGGTCCCTAGAAGCCAAAAACACCTTTCGTTCAAATTTATATATATATGTGTGTGTGTGTGTCCGTAAACACGGTTGCCTACCAATTGAACGACATGACACTTGGCCGTTATGCCATTTGTCCTACATTTTAAAATTAAATAATAGTTATTAAATACATAGGGGTGCCACCAATTGACCTACATGACACTTGGACGTTGTGCCATTTGTCATACACTCGAAATTAAATATTTAAAATTAAATAAATAGGGGAAACCAATTGACCTACATGACACTTGGTCGTTGTGCCATATGAACGCATTACGGAAACGCCCCCCAACAGAACAGCAACCAATGATCATCGTCGTACGTCCGTCATGACCGTAATTTAAGTGGTCACATGACTGATCTCTTAGCAGTTATACCAATATGTATGAAAATATTTCCCCCTTTTATAAACTACACCGCGACTTGTGGTGTATGGAATAACTCAGTAACCAAGGTCTGCAGAGGAAAAGGCATAACTTCTTCCCAGGTCAGCTGAATAGCTGTTTTTTGTGTTCCGGATATGAAGCGTCTAAACTAAAACGGAAGTCAATTTACGTTATAATATTTACCATTTACACAGCTGATTGAAAAAGAGAATGAAGCAGTCTTGCCATGGGTACGATATTTATTGTAACGACACCATATTACTCTATTTTACATTCGGATTATTAGTTAATAACAAACCATTAGATTATGACCAAATTAACAATTATCACTCAAAGTAAAACAAATTCCATAAATTCTACCCTAGTTTGCTTTGAAATTCCTCATTTTAGTAATAATTGAGACAACAAATTACTATTAATTACTATTAAAATTAATTACTATACTTACTTAATTTTGATAGATGATAAGTTTATTATTTTAATTCACATCCTGCGAATTCCATGAAGAAATATCCTAGTCGCAGCATACCTGCGTACTCTAGCGAATTTCCAACTTAATTTTTATATTATTTTATTTTCCCATAAACCTCATGAGGGCGAGTGTGTTGTTTTGCCGCCCTCATCTATAGGTTTTGTAAGCAGGTATAACTTAGGGAATGTACTTAACCAATTGTAACAAGTTCTGTTATTTTTTATTTTACCCATAAACACCATGGGAGTGAGTACTTAGATTTGCCGCCACGTGGATTTGTAAGCAAATATACAGTTGAAATTTTTTAACTAGAAGCTATCAAGATTAGGTGTGCTATCTTCGACGCTGAATTTCTTTTATTTGTAGTATTTACGTGTATCCTGTAAATCTTTGTTCATCACCAAAACATAAAAACAAATATACCATTGACAGTTTGTTTGTTTTGATTGAACGTAAAATTTGAAAAGTAGAAACTCATGAATATACAACGAACAAAAGAAGTTCAGCGTTAAAGATGGTCCACCCAATCTTGACAACTTCTAGTTAAAACAATTAATTGTACTGTAAATGATTTAGGTCAATGTACACATGTACACTGTATACATTGATTTAGGTTTAGGTGGTGAGTGGGTAAGTTGACGAGTGGGATAGTCACCCACTAAACTGTTCAAAAATACCAATTAGGTGAAAAGTGAGTTCTAACTCAACTCACTCGTATGAAAATTTGGGCTCCCAGTAACATCAAGGGATTTTTTGGCTTGACGGGAATTAATACTTTGCCACACCTGCGAGTCCCCCCTTCATGTGCCTTCTGCTGCTTTAGTCGTTATATACGATGCTATTGGTCGAAAAGTATTCAAACTGTGGGGCGTTTCCGTAATACGTTCAAATTGCATGACGGCCTAGTGTCATGTAGGTCAGTTGGTTTCACCTGTTTATTTAATTTTTAATATTTAATTTCGAATATAGGACAAATTGATAAACGGCCAAGTGACAGGCCGTACACATGGTTTTGGCTATTTATTTTATAATTATAATTTAATTTTAAAATGTAGGACAAATGGCACAACGGCCAAGTGTCATGTAGGTCTAGTGGTTTCGCCTATTTATTTAATTTTAAATATTTAATTTCGAATGTAGGACAAATTGCAAGACGGCCAAGTGACATATCGTACACATGGTTCTGGCTATTTATTGAATAATTATTATTTGATTTTAAAATGTAGGACAAATGGCACGACGGCCAAGTGTCATGTAGGTCAATTGGTGGCCCCCCCGTAAACACGATAACTTTCAAACGGAACCTCCGATTTTGATTACATTTGGTACAGGGGTGTAATCCAGGTCTACTAGGTTGAGTTCGCAAACCAGAATGATCGGACTATGGGAATGGGGTTTTATGGAGTTTCAAAAGGGTTAAAAATGGGTTTTTGGCTTTTTTTACTTTTATTTAGAATATTCAGCAATTTTAACTTAAACCATTTAAAAGAGCTTAAAAAACAAACAATCTAGTATTTGGATTTTTTTTACCTGGCTTAAATGGTTATGGAGAAAATCCAAAAACTATGTTTTCCATGTTATTCTTATGGGAAATCGACAAAACCTTCTACCTTACTTATTTATGACATATCTTGATAAAATTATTTATGTATATTCATTAAGAAGCGTTTAACTTATATTTGCTTATAAAACCCATGTGGCGGCAAACCTACGTACTCACCCCTATGGGGTTTATGGGGAAAATAAAAAGAACACTATAACCTGATAAAATTTTGTATGTACATTCACTAAATAGGGTTTAACTTATATTTACCAACAAACCCATATGGGGGCAAACCTACATACTCTCATCCCCATGGATTTTATGGGGAAATAAAAAATATACCAAAATTCCATTGGAAATTCGTTGAGTACGCAGGTCTGCTGCAACAGGGGTATTTAATTCAAATACTATTGCCTTGGTATGTTATCTGCATTGTGTGTGTCTGAAGACATGAGTATGACATATGGCTTAAAAATTAAGGACAGACCACCTGATGGAGCCTCTGGGCTTCTCTGAGGGTCAACGTTCATAAAGTGATAAAAGTGCATAAAGTTAAAATATATAAGTTTGTTCACAAAACATTTTGTACAAGTGTACAAAATATTTAAGTGAATTAATGTATAAATATTTGTTTGAGCTTACTATAGTGTACTAAAATCAGTCTTACATTTTAGAAATCAAATGAAGAAAAACAAACTAATTTAAATGCCTTTTCAGTTGTGATTTGTGAAAATTTGTTTAGACTAGAGTACCAACCTATTTTCCAGTCCAAGGCAATGAATACATAAACGTTAAGAAGGTCACATCTTATGGACGAAATGGTCAGGAAAGTTTCGGTCGACGTAGTTGCGCACTCCACCATGAGAGCGCGCACGAGACAATAACAAGTTTAGTCAGTTTACATTTTAACTTCGTTGCAGATGGTCACCAGCTAAGATCCTCTCTCGCCCTTACACACGCACACTCACTAATCATACATAACCTTGAATTACTCAATCAGCTGTAATATTTCAATCATACCTTTATCTGAACATAATTATATTACATTTAAAATGTTAAAACTTTTAGGTTATTCAAAAGGTGTAGAGTACATTAGGTAATGATATCGTAATATTACAAAATGTTTTGAAAGTACGTAAAAACTAAATAACATATTGAATAATAACATTTTTAACTCAACCCGACTGAAGTCGGCGAACTAAGTTAAACAAATTTAGGCTGCTATAATAAATGATGAACTATTTTTATGTGTACGGAAATGAATGGACGACATGCAGTTTTAACCATGCGATCGCCATGAAAGGCTCTTATATCGCTAAAAATGCAATTATGTCATAACATCTAAGTAACTAATGAAAAATATTAGATACAATAATCTACAACAATCTTTCCTTATCAATTAAAACACTCTAATTAACTTTTAAAATAACGTAAAAACAAGACGTAATTTTCTTTGCAATCTCTAAACTCAGTCTGCTTGTTGTTATTTACCATAATTACACGTGTTGCACACTCCTTAACTTTTTGTTCAGTTTTTCTTCATTGTCTTTCATGCTTTGTCGTCGCTTCGAGATGTTTATAAGAGCCCGGTCTCTTAGATCCTGCGATTTCCACTTTACCGCGTAGTACAATTTGCACTTAATTAGTATTGACAACATGAACATTCGGTGATTTGTGCACTGAGAAGTAAACCAACCCTCATTATTTCGCTCAGTCTCTTCCCTAATCTTCTGTACAAGGAGAAAGTGCAATTTCTTTTCAGCTAAATATAGTTTGAAAATTTTGGAGAAAAGGACTATTTGACTCCGCACAATGTTAAAAAAAGTTACAGTTGGTCGACTTAGTCTTGCAAATTCTCCTGTATGGCACACAAAAGCTCTTACACGAATTAAAAAGTCTTCGTTGGGTAATTCTAACGAGTCTTCTGTCCGAATAATAGCTTCAATACAGTCACTGCATTTGAATTTGTCAATTGCCTTTTTCGCTAACCAACCAGCAACATACATAATGACATTGTCCTCCATGGATGTCGTGTCAAGTAGGCCTAGAACATCATTTTCAGGCTGTGGCGTGATTTGGGGCGTTTCATCTACAAATAAAATGCAAACCTTAGTAATTTATTTTCTAATACAGAATAAGAACTTTATCTAACTATATATTTATCAGCTCTTTATGTCTACATAGAATATTAGTTAGTATTTATTTCATCTTTGTTACTTCTATGTTATTGTGGTCAAATCCTACTTTAACGTACAGTAGTTCTCATGTTGTTAAAATCTCTCTCTCCCTCTCTCTCTCTCTCTCTCTCTCTCTCTCTCTCTCTCAAAATAAAAACACTAGCAACAAGGGGTATGCTAGAATAAGAATAATTCCAAGAACTTTTAATTTTATTGGAACAACCAGTGTCTTATGGTTTTAGAATTTTCATTCAATTTTAAGAAAAAAAGTCAATTTTTCTTTAGGTATGTAAAATAGAACCCTAATTGTCTCTCCAAAGGTTTATTTGTTAAAAATACCTAGGAATAAAAACATCTTGAAATTGCATTAAAGTTCTGAAGAAATCGTGTATAGGGTGTACGATAAGAAGTTTTAAGTATGCCATCACGCTGAAAAATGGCTGACACATAAAAAAAAATAAAATTAATGTTTTTTATTGTCATAAAAAGTTAGGTAAAGTCTCCCATTTTAAAATTGCTCTAAATCTTATAGTATTAATTAGATTATGTATAGGTCAATGGTGGCACAGGTCAGTTATTCACCCTATACAAAAAGTAATAATATATATTTATAAAAAAGTTATTGATAGTTTACCTTGATCTTCAAGTGGAGGACATAGTTCAGTTTCAGTCAGAATAGTGGACGTGTTAAGGTCATCAGGTTCATAAATCTCATCCAAGATGACATTTGATGACTCTATTCTTGAATGCTCTTCCACATCAAGATTGATGTCGCAGTCCGGCTCGCAATTTGCCGAGCCAGGAGGGCTCATAAGGCGTACAGACATCACATGCTGTAAATTCCTTCTGAACTGTTTTGCTGAGGGATTACTGTTGTAGCCCCCTCTTTGACGAAGGACACCGAACAGATTTTCTAATGGGTCCTGGTTTAACCTTCCTGTTAATAGGTAGCTGTTACCCTCCGATTTCAAAGTGAAATAAAGTGAAAGAACACTCTTAATACAAAGAAGAAGGACTCTGAAACAAGGTGGATTTTTTTTTACATTTGTTAGCTTCCACGATTCTATGAATGTTATGGCATCTTCGAGGCATTTTATGGCCTTTGTGTTAGAATCTGATAGTGGTCTTCTGAGAGGGTTTCTATCAAAACAGTAACTGCTGTTGAGACAGTCGAAAATGTCATTTAGTTTGGAAAGGAAATCTGCAGTATCGAGAGCTGTCGAACTGTTTAATGCCCCCGTGTGGCATGCAGTCTGAATTCCTTTAGCAACTGAACCGCTGAACACCTGAGTTGCTAATTTTACACTCATCTTTTGGAAACTCTGTGGCCTAATGTGTCGTTCCGATAGTTTTGGAGCAGCCCTACAGTCATTTGGGCTATTCCGGTCTATTTCGTAAAATGAACGAATGTCCCCCCAACTAATTAATTTACCATTGACTTCAATGTCGTGATGCATTAAATTATTCCGTATGCATTTGAATACATGGGGAACGTCATACAGGAAATTAATTTTCTTGTCACCAAACAATATGTAAGGATTTTCTTCGCTTACTCCCAATAGCCGTATTGCGGAAGCGTTGGTAGAGCCTTGGTCACACACGACTGCACGTACATTAAGCCCGGTTTTGAACACCTGTTCTAGGCACATGTCTATCAATAAACATAAATCTCCCGATTTGACGCCATTACTTGCAGTAACATACCCAAAAGGAAACTTCCACTGATACTTTAGTCCACGTACCATGAAGACAAGGGCATGACTTGCGACATTTTCTTTTCTTCCTAGAGGACCTAAATCTTCAAATCCTTCAATAATATCTTGTTTCGGGTCAAATTCAAGTGACTTTTTAATGCTCATTTCGTCAAAGACGAGAACACACTGTTTTTCATCATCAGTCATAGTCGCTACCTTCTTACCTAATTTACCAGTGACTTCTTCTGAAAATCCTGGCGAGACGTTGTACACATTTATCCATTTTTTTATTAGAGTGATGCACGGTAACTTGAAGCCCCTGTCACGTAGAAAGCGGTAGGTACTTGGTGATTTGTAATACAGTGATAAAGCAATGTTTTTCTCGTCTTCACTCCATGCTCGATGCTTTTGGTGATTAATTTGCATCTTAACAAAAATCAGCGTTTCTCCTAAAATAAAACAAGGCCGTTCAGCATTTTCTTATCTACCTAAAATGACTGTAAAATCGATATCTTACAGAATTAGCTTAAAAATGTTAGCTAAAAAGCCACCATTTAGCTGAATGAATGAAAATGAAACTTGGATTTCCAAACAAGTAAAAGAAGTATAAATATGATTATAGGCATACTATTTGAATTATTGTAAAGAAAACGGTGATTGATGAATCGATGTGCAGGAAAAAATATAAATTGCTATTTTTCAAATTGCAATTCAATGTCAAGACCGGGATATTACATGGTATTATATTTCATTATTTAAATTTGATTATTACTCTTTTAAATTTAACTCTTCATACTCTTAAAACTAGGAAAAATAAGCTACTTCACTATGTGAAATACTGTTAATAAATCAGTGTCAGCTTATCACTGATATTGAAATTAAAATCCCACCAAAAGCCAAACCAAACTGTTACCTGATAAGTATTGAGGAAGCATTTCCAATAATTCGCAAGCATTTTGTTGTTTCTTTCTTCGTTTAATACCGCGCAGTTTGTTCTTAATTTTATTTGAAGTTAGTCTTTGATGTTTTATTGTTTTTAAAAGTTGACTTTCCCTCAGTTTTGAGTCATTGCAAGGTGGGGTTGAAGATTGGTTTGTTCCTACGACCGGAAACTGTGTAAAGTCCGTATTATTCGGAAAGAATTCTTCTAACCAATCATTGTCTTGAAAAGCCTGCTCAAATATGTTACAAGACAGTTCTGGTTGTTGTTTTGCAGAAATTTCAGAGTGATAAAGCAATGTTTTTCTCGTCTTCACTCCATGCTCGATGCTTTTGGTGATTAATTTGCATCTTAACAAAAATCAGCGTTTCTCCTAAAATAAAACAAGGCCGTTCAGCATTTTCTTATCTACCTAAAATGACTGTAAAATCGATATCTTACAGAATTAGCTTAAAAATGTTAGCTAAAAAGCCACCATTTAGCTGAATGAATGAAAATGAAACTTGGATTTCCAAACAAGTAAAAGAAGTATAAATATGATTATAGGCATACTATTTGAATTATTGTAAAGAAAACGGTGATTGATGAATCGATGTGCAGGAAAAAATATAAATTGCTATTTTTCAAATTGCAATTCAATGTCAAGACCGGGATATTACATGGTATTATATTTCATTATTTAAATTTGATTATTACTCTTTTAAATTTAACTCTTCATACTCTTAAAACTAGGAAAAATAAGCTACTTCACTATGTGAAATACTGTTAATAAATCAGTGTCAGCTTATCACTGATATTGAAATTAAAATCCCACCAAAAGCCAAACCAAACTGTTACCTGATAAGTATTGAGGAAGCATTTCCAATAATTCGCAAGCATTTTGTTGTTTCTTTCTTCGTTTAATACCGCGCAGTTTGTTCTTAATTTTATTTGAAGTTAGTCTTTGATGTTTTATTGTTTTTAAAAGTTGACTTTCCCTCAGTTTTGAGTCATTGCAAGGTGGGGTTGAAGATTGGTTTGTTCCTACGACCGGAAACTGTGTAAAGTCCGTATTATTCGGAAAGAATTCTTCTAACCAATCATTGTCTTGAAAAGCCTGCTCAAATATGTTACAAGACAGTTCTGGTTGTTGTTTTGCAGAAATTTCAGAAGTTGAAGTTTTTTCCTTAAGAAAGTGTGATACAGGAATGGCAGTTGAATTATTTTTCAATCTTGTCCTTGTAGAATCAGTAAATGCGTCAGGTTTAAAATGTGCGGCACACACAGTTCTGAACCGGAGTTTATTTTCTTCAACACTTTGTAGATCGGTTCGGCCACAACTTGAAATCCACAAATTGCATCTAAAAATACGTACTTTTTAAAATTGGCAAAGTAACAATCAAATCATAATTGAGATTAATATAATCACAGGTAAAAGAAATTTAAAAACAACAGCTACAAAAACATTTTTGTTATCTTTAAATTTTATTTTCAAAATTTTCGTGCCAGAAACCTACTAAACATAATTTAATAGTTGAGTTGAAACATTTAAATGAATATCAAACTATGGTAATTTCATAATTCTCTTACCTCTCTTTATCTTTCACCGGAAAGCGAAAAAATGACAATCTTCCATCCCGAGATCTGTTATCGCAATTAATATAGCCTACGAGCACTTTCTTCCGCCGCTTGCTGTTGTGCTCATTTTGAATCCATTAAAGTAAACGAATTTGAAAATAGGGGGATACCATTACGACTTTAAATCATTTGTAAAATATAGTTTATTTTGAAAACATATGATTAAATAAAACATGTGATTAAATCAAATATCTCCATTAGAATATAGTTAAAATTTTTGAAAGCTTATAGGACAAAGCCCTAAAAATAATAGGATTTAATGATCCAAAATAACGATTCTCCTTGAAAAAAGCTTTCCAATGACACCAAATAAGCTAGGTAACTTATGTTTTAAGGGGTGTTTTAACGTTGAAATACTAAATAAGAAATGTAATATCTCCCTCTCTCTCGCACTACGTTTACGTTCCACTGGCGCTATCTCTATTTGGAGTGCTCAAGCTCAGTTGACAGCGCTCCCAGTGGCAAAATTTGTCTGCCAATTTTTAACATGGGATGTGACCTTCTTAACGTTTATGTATTCATTGGTATAACCTCAAATATGTGATCAAACTTTTTTTTAAAGAACGTGACTAAATAGAATTGACTATATGATAAAGTGATATTTTACACCCCCCTTGATGGCATTACCGACTCCACACGAGAGTGTGTGGAGGTGCAGCGTTATCGACTAATTACGAATCGTGGCGGAGCGCGAGGAACCAATCAATTGTTCTTGCAGCGGCACATGTGGCCGGATTAACGAGAGCCGGATTGGATAATTATCCATGCTTTGAACTGCAAGTCGCACCTCGCTGCATCTGCTGCTGCGAGGACGACCTTTGTGCGGCGCGCACTGGGAATTGGCAAACCGAGAAAAGCGGATTGAAGTCTCTCGCGGGATAATCTTTCTGCGTTTAATAAATAATTATATTTGGAAGAAAACGTATGTTAAACAACATTAGGTGTACATAGGGAAGGGAATATCGAATTGCGGTTGGCTAAATAATAAAGTGGGACCTACATAATAACATTTTTTACTGACTTATTGTTGAACGGCATTTATAGAATCCCATAGGATGTCAATAAATAGCTAAAATATCGCTAATGAAACACAACAAAGAATGACCTACCGCAAGTAAGAAAATAATGGAGTACATAACAAATCCCTCAAAACTTTGTAAATTACATGTCTCTTTTCAGGCCATAGCACAGATTACTGAATGGATAATTTATTTACCACCCCAGGTGACCCTTTTAGTTTACTACACAAAAATACACCGCATTAACATTTCCGAATTAATCCATAACGATTTATATAAAAAGTAACCACTTAATTTTTCTTTCGACAAACAGATTTCAAAAATAATACAAAGATAGTAAATTTAAAATCAATGGGGAATAATTTGAATTTCTAAAACATCTATGAAGAAAATTTCTCTTACACTTCAAGGGAGAGTGTTGGAGAGGTTAGTTGTGCAATGTTCCCCGGCGGAACCTCTACCCAGCAGCCGTCGCGTCGCAGCTGTGGCTGTGTTCGCCGTGACCAGTTGCCGTATCGGGCGGCGCGCCGCGGGTCCGGCCAACCTTGGGTTGCCCAGCTTTACGACGTTTTTCGCAGCTCTTTATGCAAATTTAGATTGATTGATCCGTGATGCGAATTGATTGGCGAATTATACAGCGGATAATGAGCCCGAGCAACCGGCTTCTGTCACCCGGTTGCGTCCATCATGCAAACAGCCCCCCTCTTTGTCTAAGGGACTGGCATGTTTGATGAGCCATTCCATCATGGAAACAGCCCCCTCTCTTTGTCTAAGAGACTGGCATGTTTGATGAGCTATTCCATCATGCAAACAGCCCCTCTCTTTGTCTAAGGGACTGGCATGTTTCATGAGCCATTCCATCATGCAAACAGTCCCCCCCTCTTTGTCTAAGGGGCTGGCATGTTTGATTAGCCATTTTATCATGCAAACAGCCCCCCTCTTTAAGGGACTGGGATGTTTGATGAGCCATTCCATAATGCAAACAGCCCCCTCTCTTTGTCTAAGAGACTGGCATGTTTGATGAGCCATTCCATCATGCAAACAGCCCACTCTATTTGTCTAAGGGACTGGCATGTTTGATGAGCCATTCCATCATGCAAACAGCCCCCCTCTTTGTCTAAGGCCTAAGGGACTGGCATGTTTGATGAGCCATTCCATCATGCAAACAGCCCCCCTCTTTGTCTAAGGGACTGGCATGTTTGATGAGCCATTCCATCATGCAAACAGCCCCCTCTCTTTGTCTAAGAGACTGGCATGTTTGATGAGCTATTCCATCATGCAAACAGCCCCCTCTCTTGGTCTAAGGGACTGGCATGTTTGATGAGCCATTCCATCATGCAAACAGCCCCCTCTTTGTCTAAGGGACTGGCATGTTTGATGAGCCATTCCATCATGCAAACAGCCCCCTCTCTTGGTCTAAGGGACTGGCATGTTTGATGAGCTATTCCATCATGCAAACAGCCCCCTCTCTTGGTCTAAGGGACTGGCATGTTTGATGAGCCATTCCACCATGCAAACAGCCCCCTTCTTTGTCTAAGGGACTGGCATGTTTGATGAGCCATTCCATCATGCAAACAGCCCCTCTCTTGGTCTAAGGGACTGGCATGTTTGATGAGCCATTCCATAATGCAAACAGCCCCCTCTCTTTGTCTAAGAGACTGGCATGTTTGATGAGCCATTCCATCATGCAAACAGCCCCCTCTCTTTGTCTAAGAGACTGGCATGTTTGATGAGCCATTCCATCATGCAAACAGCCCCCTCTCTTTGTCTATGAGACTGGCATGTTTGATGAGCCATTCCATCATGCAAACAGCCCCCTCTCTTTGTCTAAGAGATTGGCATGTTTGATGAGCTATTCCATCATGCAAACAGCCCCACTCTTTGTCTAGGGGACTGGCATGTATGTTGAGCCATTCCATCATGCAAACAACACCATATCTTTGTCTGTAAGGAGCTGGCATGGCTATTTAGCATCATTCGAACATGCAAACAAACTCTTCCTCTTTGCTGATAAGGAAACGGCATGTTATTCTCATATGTTATTCTCATATTGCAAAAAAATTGTACGCAGTTCTGGTTTTCGACAGGAATGTTGGTATCCAATATTGCATACTGTTGATACTACGATATAAGCAACTGATTCCCCATCTCTTTGTCTTGATATTTATTAGATTTATCTCTTGATATGACAAGCATGATTGTTGATGTGCTGTAATTATTAGTCATTCCATCAAGCAAGCAGAACTAAATTCCATTTTTTGCAACTTAAAACTACTTTTGTGGTTCTTTTAATGACTGTTGTCGTTAATCCATCACTCGAAAAACTCACATATGTTTTTTTATAGGTTGGGAGGCTCCAGACCTATCATTTTCTGTCAATTACACTCTTTTTTATAAGCCACTCAGGCTACTTGTTGCCGTTAAATTCCACTGTCCCGTACCGTGTAGGAAGCATAGTACAGTATTATTAAATTCAACACAACCCTTCTCACAACATGCAAATTTAAAGAGACTCTATTTGATTATTTTTATGTGTACGACAGTATGCATGTTAGCTTGTGATATGGAATAAACCTCGTGAAAATATTTAGTCTAGGAAGTGACATCAGGTTCTTATTGTTTGGTAAAAACGTTCATTGAATTGAGAGTATCTGAAGTATATCCCTTGCCGACCGACGGGAGACGTGGGTGCCAGTGGCAGTGCGGCCGCCGGGTGACAATGTTCTATTTTCGACAACAAAGCCTCATGCGCTATTAGTCGGGCTGTAATTTTTATGTGGTCGTAACGCTGGTGTGTGTGGAGTTCTTTGATCGCGCGCATAAACCACGTGGAATGACACGCGCAATGACCCACGGTGTCGGGGCTTCGCACACCATTTGGCGCAATCAGGGCTTAATGAGCGCTGGCTGATCGACGGCCTCTTGTATACCTTGGCGCTGCCGTCCACCGCGGGCACATACGTCAAACACGATGGACACGTCCAGCCTGGGGGTGAACGGATAACTAGAGGAAGCTGAAGAGTGTCTTGATCTGACTCCGGATGATCGGATTAGGCCCAACGGCGATCTTGATCAATGCCGTCACTAGAGGGCGAGAGGGCGTAACTATAACGAATCCGTTACAATAGTAACAGGTATTTTTGTTACTACTCGGGTAGAAATATTCGTTTAAAGTATCCAATTAATCTTGCCACAGCGGGTACTGTCGAGTAGGCAACTTTAGTATGCCATCGGATTAATGTAGTGCTTTAGTGCTTTAGTGATCCTAGTTTACTAAAGATTTTTAAGCATAAGGCACTTACGAGTACGACAAACCGCACTTTTGTAGGGAGAAGGAATTACAGTAGCCCCATAGATTAGTATTAAATGCACAGCCCTACATAAATGTCCTGAATTATGTCAATTTCGTGTGTTCATATAAGTCTATAAATTGTGCAGTACTCTAAGGTTCTATTCTACCCATTAAGTTTATATCACACTATGTCTATTAACAGTTTAAGTTTACTACATCTATCACATCGTTTGTGTATGGAAGGGAAAATAACCGATAAGCGTAGACGACCAAATAACTCGTTTCAAAGCTGTACTAGTTTTAATAGGTATAACGTAGATTTCTGCCATTGAGTAACAGGTAGGCCTACTTTTTTTATAAGTCTGAAGACTATCCTTTACTCTTTTCCAACACCCTATTGCCATAAAATCCGACAAGAACGACTTTCAATTGAATTCCTTGAACAGCGAGGGCCATTTTTTCAAATGAGCGACAGGATCGACGGAGCGAAGAATGTCCCCGGCGTACTGTGCAGATCGGCGTTAGGCCTATCATCAATGAAGGAGAACCGCCGTGCCGGACGCTGTGGCCACTTCCCACTTCCTCCACCTCATTCATAACTTGCACCGCTGCTTATCACAGCACTTCGGTTGTTATCACTGCGGCGGCGGCTGAGTAAAGAATGTACCCAGCGTGCTGTGCAGATCGGCGTTATCATCAATGAAGGAGAACCGCCGTGCCGGACGCTGTGGCCACTTCCCACTTCCTCCACCTCATTCATAACTTGCACCGCCGCTTATCACAGCACTACGGTTGTTATCACTGCAGCGGCGGCTGAGTAAAGAATGTACCCAGCGTGCTGAGCAGATCGGCGTTATCATCAATGAAGGAGAACCGCCTTGCCGGACGCTGTGGCCACTTCCCACTTCCTCCACCTCATTCATAACTTGCACCGCCGCTTATCACAGCACTACGGTTGTTATCACTGCAGCGGCGGCTGAGTAAAGAATGTACCCAGCGTGCTGAGCAGATCGGCGTTATCATCAATGAAGGAGAACCGCCGTGCCGGACGCTGTGGCCACTTCCCACTTCCTCCACCTCATTCTTAACTTGCATCGCCGCTTATCAAAGCACTTCGGTTGTTAAATAAGTATACATTTATTTTCGCTTAGATCGTATACTCTTTTAAATTTTTAATTTTCAGTACCAGGTAGGCCTATTAAAATGCTAAACTTAAAATTTTCACCGTGCTTATTGTGTATCTGAATGTTGTATTTACTTGAGTGTTCTTAACTAATAAAATATTCATTATTGGAGGATTACGCTGATGAATATCTACCAGAAGAATTATGAGCTGGATCGTTTTAATTGCGCGGCATTATATTCTCAAAATTAAACGACCTCTCGATTTCAAATGAATGTCCAAACAGTGGTTTTTACAATAATTTATTTAATGAGCATGAATGTTAATGTTTTTTTGTTTGTATAAAAAGTCCATACTGGAAACGCAGGAGCCCGTTAATCAGTGCGGCAACGCACAGCACGCACGAATACACCAGAATAACCGAGAGGGTCGAGCCGCTTCTGCTGATGCTGCTGCCGCTCTCGCTACAATTCGTATTGTTTTTTGGGAAAAGAGCAAAATTAAGAAAACGTCCTCTCGAGAGGAGATCATTAAGAGAAGAGGAAGGGCCCTCAAGACTGCTCGAGCCCAGGCGAAACAAAATAACGGCGTCCACTCGAGCCCATTCTCTACTAGGATTTAGGACTCTACTTTTGTGTCTCATATTGTATAAGGTGATGTGCCAGACTTTCCTGGAATGCAATACGGGTTCTCTGTTAAGGAATCCATACAATAGATATTTTAAAGATTAAAGTTTTAGGTTTTGGATGAGTAATTATACCTTTTATATCAGTAAGCTGAAAACTATCGGCAATTCTTTTAGCGCACAGCACCACATTGTCGTCTGCATGATTTATTGTGTCAGTAGTCATAATTTTTAATTCATCTTTATAATGTACGGGCTTATTGAGATAGCTTTTCAAACACATTCCTAGATTTTATATACATTTTGACTATTGAATCCTAATATAAGCATGATGAGTTTTATTTAGTCTACTGGCGAATTTTTCCATTAAATAAATCTAAGGGGTTTTTTGTGTAGAGAACTCTCCTACAATTTTCAATCGATTTTCAAGTTTTTTATGTCGTTGGATAGGTCCTGGTGTGTATTTTTTTTTTTTTTTTTTTTTTAGTTTGGTCTTAAGCAGTGCCATCAAAAGATTAGGAGAATCGGACTGAAAATAAGGGTGCTATAAATAAATTAAATTTGAAATTTTCCCTTAAGAATAACATTGGGATTGGGCTGAGCAATTAAAACGTCTGTTACAGCTGTAAATAGTGTAATTTTTGTAATTACTGATATTTATACTGATTCATAATATGATGCACAATATTAAAGTTTTCTACTCACAAATATATACCACCTTGGAAAATTTTAATGCCTCGGATTTGGGAGGGGGAGAAGTTTTATCGACAAATTATTGCTATTAATTAGGTCTATATCAAGAAATTATTGCTGGGGAGACAGTTTTCTCGTCAGATTTCTTGGCCGGATTGTAATCCAGTACCCGGTGAGATGATGGCTAGATGGCCATGTCGAGGGTGGGGATACTACCGGAAATACGTTTATAAACACCGGGTGTTCAACAAAAACAGGCCTACACAAATAGCGCAAGACAAGGCACCGCAACGCGCCGCCCTCTCTGTGCGCCGACGGTACCGTGCAATGTACTGCCCTAGTACACCACGGTGTTCGGTACACGTACCGATCAGCTATCAACCTACGGGAACCAAAACTTTGTAAACTGTCGTTTGATAAGCTTGAAATTTTGATCCAATAAAAAAATAAAATCACGTCCGATTGATACATTTTTTTAGAAAAATTTCTTGTCATTTTTCTGCTGTCTTATTTTACAACAGCACACAGCAATACACTTTTTCATAGTTCCAAATACCTGTACTGTATTGTAGTTTATTTTACTGATTGTAGCCTATGGTCCTATAATGTAAAAATAATGATTTTGTCAAATATTCAATGAAATAAATTTTTTTAATAAAACTTCGGTTATTTCAATACAGTGCTTTAGAATTAAAAAAATGTGTTGGCTTCCAATACAAACATATTCTAATCGGTTTATTTCTTAATCAGTGTTTCTACTTTTAATACACCGTATTTTTTTATTGAGGCTATGCTGAATACATAAATTTATCAACGTAATTGTATATAACTTTTATAAGTATACAAGTAATGTAGTAATTCTATACATGAAATTACGTTGCGTTTTAACATTTCAGTTTTAATTTAAGAAACATTTTGGAATGTTCATCAGACTTACTCAAGTCAATTTCTAAATACTGCATATGATAATAGTAGGTCTAATCATACATATAGCGACCAGAAACTATAGACACGAGCGGCGCAACAGTGGAGGCACGATTGTCTTGTGAGACGTGATCAGAAAAAGGAAGCGCACAGGATCACGGATGGCGGAAACGTAAATTAAATAAATAGCGGAAGTGAGCGTCAGGGAATTATGGGACAGGGGCTGGCGATCAAACGCATCGGTGAGGCGCGCTCCCTGATCAGCCGCAGCGTTGGGAATTTGAGGGTAATTTTACTAAACGAGGGTAATTTTGAGGGTAATAATGGTAATTAATAATAGTAAGAATATACAATTTGCCTCAATAAAAAGCACATTTGATTTATTTTTTTTGTTCAGAATTTTCACTTCATAATATATACACTATTTTATAATTGTCCTACATACCAACCTGATATAATTATATATGAGCAGCCCACTGATAAATTAATGTTATTCATATTCCTTATTTTCAATCAAATTGACCAACCCTAATCGAAATATTAACAAATCATTCAATTTCCATGTTCCAAACATTCGTAGGCCTACATACATTACAAAAATTTTTTCCAACTACGTTTTGAGGTTGTAATTTTGTGTTGACCCCGACCACCTTAGTTAGTTCAGGCTTTATTTATTTATTGATAGTTTACATTGAGTTAGTTCAATAAAATAAAGGTATTGTATAATTTGTATGCGGTCAAATTAATCTCTTATTTACCGAAAATTTAACGGTTTTGACTACGTTTTCTACTTGAGGGTAATTTCATGTTAAAAAGAGTAATTTCAGTGAGAGTTTAGAGTAATTTGCATAATATAGTGTTCGAACAACACTGGATCAGTGGGTTATAACGAACTGATGGTACGGGCGTTGGGATTCGATGAACAAAACTGAGACAATTAAACTTTGGGTGTTATACACTTATAGATTAATCAGATAATGTATGTTTATGATTCATAATATAAACATATATCAATCAATTAAGGCATAAAGGCTACAGCATATACGATGGTTGGAGATTAAAAGTGACGTGAGGTTTTCTGTATTTAAAAAGTGAATTATGAAAAGTCATCAAATTAAAAATAATATATAGTACGGTATTACCGCGAATACGTTTCAATCAATGAGTCTGGAGTATAATTCTGGTTATGGTGGACGAGCAAATCTAAAAATATCTCCACACGGGTTTTAGTGCGACACAAAGAGCCACTAGTCTTGTAATATGAGGTTTCAAGACCAAAGTTAAACAGCACCAGAAAATCCTATAACATTTTAATAACTTTCTTCGCGAAGAATTTAAAAAAATTTTGTACAGGTCCAGTGTCCCTGGCGTGTAAAATTATTTTCATATAACTTATTACTTACGACATTGCATGGCAGGGCCCTTAGATCAGAATGTCTTACCTGCAACAAGTACAATTATGATAACAGAGAATACATAAAAATCTGGCATCACAGTCACTGACACTGAACTGAAATTAGCAAAGATTAGTAACTA
Source organism: Neoaliturus tenellus (assembly GCA_030545055.2). Lineage (NCBI taxonomy): Eukaryota > Metazoa > Arthropoda > Insecta > Hemiptera > Cicadellidae > Neoaliturus > Neoaliturus tenellus. Next base: position 150,478,117 of record CM061534.1, on the reverse strand, counting down.
ATTAAATGATTGGTAATTAAGTTATTTATAATTTAGTAACACGGAGTCAAACATAATTTACATGCACCTTTGGCTCTCTCTGTAGCAATAAAATACAGTCCAGTTGGTGGTGGGGGGAGGGGATGTATAACAATATAGGCTGGGTAACTGAGTTATTATAGAGCTGGAATTTGAATCCAAATTTTGACGAAGGGTCAATCCCGTAAAAATTTATAGCTTATTTGCGGCTTTTATTCATTGGGCTATGTATTAATTAATTATCCTGACAAGTGAATCATCTGGTCTTTGTCCGCTACAAATACACCACATCTAATCCATCACACTCGCACTTCAGTCATATTGTTCGCAACAGACTGCGATGGTGTCTCAAATAAAGCAACTAAAAGAAATAATAGACCCCTACTATGACCAAATACAGTGCCAAGTTGACCGTTGGCGTCAGCAACCACAAGCAAAGAAAACGAAACTGATCTTGAAAACAACACATTTGACATGATGGGGCTGTGAAATGTGTACTAGTACATGACCATTACACAACATATCGATGTTACCACGAATCGAACTAAAGAATCTCAGTTTCACAGTTTCTCTGGAACAGAATGAATTTCTGATTGTGACCCAACTATAGCACGATGTCCCTGGTAGTTGTCCCAATGTCAGTGTGCGTGTCGTCCATTAATCCTAGGCGTCCACCTGCGTCCCGTGGCTCCGGGAATGCCCCCCGTGGGAGGGGCGCCCCGCCGCGCCGTACCAGCTCCGGCTCCAGCCGCTCCAGTCACTCCAGCTCCAGCGCCGTGCTGGGCTTCCCAGAATCATACTCCGCGACTCACAGTAATGCGGTCACACGCTGATCGACAGCGCCCCCCCCTCCCCCCACACCACCTGACACGTATTATCAGCGTTCAATGTACGTTAACAAAAAACAAAACAAACAAAAAACACATAGTTTTAAAACTGTTGCGATTTTATTTTTTACAATAGAAATACCAATATAGAGTACGAGTTTAGAAATTGCTTTGATGAAAAATTGTATGAAAAACTGTAATTTGAAAACCTGTTTTAATGGAGTTTACCAATTAGGCTCTAACAGAAGTCAACTGCAGTCAAACACGCTGTTAAAAATATGCGAGAGCCTCTTTATTAAATTAAGAAAATCCAAATTGGCCTTCTAAAATTTTTTTTAAATCCAAAGTTGTGAATTTAAAATAGAGATTTGGTGGAATCCCCACAAAGCTCCCTGCCAGACTACAACTGCCATCAAACAACTTTTTAGGAAAATCTTGCATGTCAAACAGCTCAGTCCGGCGGACGGGGAGCGAAAAAATCCTCAACTACAGAAAATTACAAACCGACCCGATGTGGCGACAATTTCGTCACCCAATAAAATTCTCACCGGACTGGCGCGAGTAAAAACGATAATGAGAGACCGAGAGGAAGGAACATTCAATTACAAACACTAACGTGGCCGGCCATGTTTCACGGACCATGAAACGGCGAGCAAGAAACGCGCCACAAAAAGACGGCCCAAGACGGGCTGTATAATTGTAAAAGCAAACAAAGCTACTGGCCGGCCGGGTTCCGAGAACACCATTGTAGCCCGGGAGTCTGAGCCCCGAGAACGGAGGTTTCTATTTTTCCAAAAGGGTGTTTCGACAATTCAATTTGTACGCGTTGGTCACTTTGTTGTCGGCGGGGGCCCGGCAATGTCACACAATGCTGTTGACTTTGGTCACCCGCCTTTCAAACGGCGGATCACTGTTGGCCACGGGGGTTAAGGTGTTTGGAATCGAGGGGCCGTAAATATTTGACACCTCGAAAGGTGGAAAAATCTCAAGACATCAAAATAAGCGTTTCAAGTGGAAACAAGCCAATAAAAACTGAAGGTACTCCACAGAAAACAATATTCAATAACGTGACGTTGTTGTGAGTTCAAAAATAGACACTTTTTATTAATGTTGTGTTCTGTGGCATAAGAAAAACTAATTGTGTAATTCACATACCATTCAAAATTACTTATCAACCGTCGAACCTTGTTCCTTGGGGAATGCAAACATTTTTATTAAATTTCAATGGATATTAAAAACTTTAGGATGCATTATTTGAAACACCGACACGCTCCGTGGTGCGCATTTTAGGGTATAACTGAATTAACCTAAGTATAATTTTAACCCTAGAAGCGGCCATTGCCGGATATCCGGCAATTTCATTTTTACGAAAATCGTCAATTGCCGGATTCCGGCAATATAGGTCAATTTTTGTTCAACTACTCATTACACATGGAAAACGATCAATAAATGTAATAATATTGATACCATTTTAAAGAGGATATTCCAAACTTTCATTTTCGTATATAATCGAACCTTGTAGCATTAAGAGATCGACGCCATTCGTATTATAATTTGAAAGGAATTTAGCGCGCGAACCATTTACGGCTCAAAAACGGCGAAACGTCTAAAAACATATGTTTTTAAAATTTTTTACTTTTTGTATTTTTTTGACTATCAGAAAGCCGTTGGTATGATTAAAAAGAGCACGAGTTCTTCTTTCGTTTCCAGTGATAAACATTTGTCATATGACTTCAGAAAATAGGAAAAATAATTTTTAAAATCAGCTAAAATGTGCGGTGCATAGTTTGGCCAATTTGCCGGAAATACGGCAAATTATAAATCACCTATTAAAAAAATTAATAATGAGTTTAGCGTGTTATAAATCATATAATTTTGTTGTTCAGAAAAAGTTATACATATTAGTAGTGATTCCTTCCTCTATGGTGCGTCCGGTGGTCTGTGGAAGAAGACGGAATTAGTTGTATTCTTAGGCCATTCTATCTATTGCCGGTGTGAAGCCTCACACGTCTCATCCCAAACATTTTTAAGAAACCTTAATATTTTTTTATTTTTTACTTGTATATATGTACCGGGTGTCCCACGAAGAGGTTTAAACGTTTGATTTTATATTACGTGCCCATTCATGCACCAAACTTTTTTAAACTTTACACAGTTTACAAAGTAGGTTCTAAAAATATTCTGGAAAAATTTCAACTTCCTAACCTTAATAGAAACAAAATGGCGGCATATTGAAAATTTTACCAAAAAGGAACTTCTCCGGATACCGCGGAGTTTCTTTGTAAGAGCTTACGAATCATTTGTTACGCGCTGTTATCAGTGTGTTGCTGTGGATGTTTTACAGTTTGAATAATTTTAGACATTAAGGTTTTCCATTAATCTATGTTCTAGTTTTTTATTTAAAAGTCATATAGCCCTAGAATGTAACAATAAAAATATTTTATAAAACCAAAAACACTTTTTGTAATGTTTTTAAAGTATCTTTTTCAATATTCCGCCATTATGTTTCTACTAAGGTTAGGGAGTTGAAATTTTTCCAGAATATTTTTAGAACCTACTTTGTAAACTGTGTAAGGTTTAAAAAAGTTCGGTGCATGAATGGGTACGTAATATAAAATCAAACGTTTAAACCTCTTCGTGGGACACCCGGTATATATTCTTGTTCAGGAAGATATGCACTTCATATAAATGTACCAGTTATCTTATTATAAAATTGTAAGATAATTGTATCAGCTTTTAAAAACTAAATTAGGGGTTTTGTCAAGAACAATAATTATGTTTTCCTACACATGATAAGTAAAAAAGAAAAACAGTTATTTTTTGTTCATAAGTGTATATATTGTAAAGTTTAGTAAAATAACAAGTCCTTTTTATATTAACCTATTCTTTGATTTAATTTCTTTGTGTCAAACAGACAACCTAATTCTGTCAATTTTTCCCATTTTACCTATTTCTATCAATAACTGAAGACAAAAAAAATGATTTCCAATAAACCAAACACATTTATATGTAGAGAAATAAATTAAATACAGTTTATTATGCATTAGATTGAGTATAAATTAAATATTTTAAGAGTTATAGTAGTCTAATTAAAAAATATTTCAAAATGATTTATAAAATTGATTGTTTGCATTTTGCTATTGATATACTAGTAGCGATTAGTTTGATTTTATTTTATTTAAATGCTATGTTCTTTCGTGAACAAAATGAGTATGCATATGATAGGGTTATCTTGTAAGGTTAAGTCACAGAGAGGGTTTGAAGTAACCTCTGCAGATTTTGTTGGAATATGGCCTGAGGGGTAGATTTTTGTTCTAAATTCGACCCGTGCATCCATTCACTCAAATGTCTTAAGAAAATATTTTTTTATCATTTCCTTATACTTATGTATATTTTCTTGTTCAGAATGATCTGTACTACAAAAATATGTATAATTGATCATATTATCAAGTTGTATAAAAACTATATGAAGCTTTGAGTAACTAAATTAGGTTTTTTGAAAATAAAAATAAACATTTTAAACACATATAAAGTAAAGAACAAAATTTTGTATGGTACAAAAACGCATTATTTCCAATAAATATACTGTACAGTTTAGTAATATTGCACATTTACTGTAATATGTATATATTATTTACTTTATTTTTATCTTTCAAATGTACATGGCACGTTTGTAATTTTTTTCCATTTGTCGTAATTTCCCCTGTAACAGTTGTAAAAAAAAAATATTTCTAACAAACTAAACATATTTACACGTAGGGAAATAAATTGCCTATATTTTGTACATCTTCGATTTTCTGTATAAAAATCAGTGTAAAAGTTCTAGCACTCTACTTTTGAAAAATATTTCAAAATTTTTCAAAAAAATTGGTTTTTTCACATTTTGTAAAAAACGCACCAACAGGGATTTAATTTAATTTATTTTAGAAATAATCTACGTCTTTTTCCGAACAAAATGAATATGCATATGACTAGGTTATCATTAGTAGTTTGCACACTGTTAATTTTTTTAAAAACGTCTGCAAAATGGCCAAAACTGACTGGCCGCTTAGCGCACACGCACCGATTTGGCCTGGCCGCTCCTAGGGTTAAAACTTTGCAACAATTCTGAAATGTCCTTCCTCAATATTATCGTGAAATTCTGATTTTCAGCATGTCCACGGGCCGAGTGAAGACCGCAATTACAACTTTGTATCTCGGCTCACGAGATGTGACAAGGACGGTGTGGGGTTGGTGTTAGCGATGGTTGTGGGGGGGGGGGGTTGGTCCCTTCAAATTGGGCTGTTGATAGCCTCTCAGCCAAAGTGGACCTCTAAGACGAAAGCTTTTAGATGCGAGTGCTGCTCTCAATGACCGTTATTTATACGCGGCTCTCTACTCTCATAATCGCGGCGGCGCTACAATCTTGCGTTCTGTGTCCACAGAGACTACACGAGGGCGAGAAACGAAATCAGCAGACGAAACAACAGAGGGAGTCTTACCGTATTGGGTGCTTTGGACAATGGAGTTTTAAGATGGGTTTAGCGTCAAATTTGATTGATAAAAAATTCTACTTGCATTGTTCAGTTGAAGTGTTTAGTGAAAATTTTGAAATTTATGTCATAAAAGGTAGCTCATTACGATTTTATTTCTCATTCCTTAGTGAAACACACCAACCACAATTTTATTTACATATTAGGCCCCATCAATCAATTAATTGGCCAACTGACTATTTACCAAGAACAACTTTCATTTCGGGCATTAGAAAAAATGTTAATGTATTGCAAGAAAACGGTATAAAAATGGTAAATTCAATTCACACAATATCACAGACTCTCCCCACTGCAACACGTGCAATCCCCTACACACGGGACCGGAAGTAAACGGCTTTCCTTGACGAGATCCCGTATCGCATGCAGATCAAACGTCACCTGCGGACCGCAGCCCTGTGTCCGTGTCGGCTGTGGACTTGTGGCTATTTGTCCTGTGGGATCGGGGCCCTGATCAAACAGATAAGCCCGTCTTATCGCCCCTCGCCGCCCTCGCACTGTGTTTGTATACTTGAAGGGCTTCTTCAAGAGGGATGTCCATTCGTGCCACTCCACCCGTAAGGGTACGAACAGAACGAGTGGGTCGAGGTGGAGGTGTAGGTCGCGGTCGATGCCACAAGTTAGGTCGCGGTCGATGTTGACCGCACATAGCGAGGAGGTCACCCGCGCTGTCAGTGCAGCTCAGACCATTGGAGAGTGATGTGTGTAGCGTGCTTATTAAATAAAATAAATAATCCTATAATTTGAAAAGTATAGCGTCATAACTTGCGATTACCACTACAGGAATGGCTATATTTACGTTGTTATACGTAGATGTTATACATTTTGTTGATATCTAATAAGAGGTACAACTTTGATAACTACCGTAAATGTTCAATATGTAAAAACAGATTTATTTCTTTAGTAATGTACAATAATTACATATTGTGTTGACTACCAGTACAATAATTAAAAGAAAGGGCCACCAGGTTATTATAAACCCAAATGATACATTGTGGCAAAGTGCATTTATTTATTAAAAGACTATTACTTTAAGTGTTTGCATGGTTTTTGTTTATACACTCTACCACACAATGTAAAAGGCATTAGTTATCAAATATTCTCAAAGATATTTCCAAAATAGTTTGTTATCATTGATAGGTCTAATTTCATCAAGGAGGTTATTAAAAGGTTTAGCTCCCGCATAACATGGTAATTTATGGTAAATTTGAAGTCTGTTAAAATCAGATCTAAATCAATTTTTATTTCGTGTATCATAGTTATGAAAATTTGTGCCAAATTTTGAGTCACATTTTGTTAGAAAACGATTAATTGTTTGATAAATATACAGACTAGCTAGTGTTAAAATGTTTAAACCACGAAAAGCTGATCTGCACGATTCTCTTCTGCCTATCTTTGCTAAGATCCATAAAGATTGCCTTTGAAGATTAAATACTCTTGAAAATTTACAATCTGCACAATCCCCGATATAGCTAATAAATTAATAATTATTAAAATTAATTTAATTTTGATGTCAAATAAAACTATTTTAACCTTAAATCTAAATAAGAGTTACACTTATGGCATACCTCGTATTTACATGTATTTTGGGTTGCTATTACTATTACAGGATGGAGAACTGAAAATTAAATTAAGTATAACAATTAAGTTAACAGAGAATCACAATATAATAACTGGTTTGTGGTTACCTTGAGGGGTGGGAAAGGTTCAAGCGTACGCGACGGGGGACGCTCGACTTTAAACGAACCAATATGTATATATATATCGGATGGTTATTATAGCCAGCTACTATCTTAAATAATAATAAAATAAATAAAATATGTTCTGCAGTTCAAAGCACCTGCGTCAGTACATTTAATAGTGGCCCGGGATCGGGCCGTTAGGATTTGGAATGACAGCTGGCATAGCTGAGAGATCACTTGCGTAATAGTTCAGCTGCCAAAATTTGTTGTTCGTTTAGCACAACCCGGGAAGTACGTGCAGCTTTAATGGAATGCTGCGGACGCGAACAACATCACCCCCCAAACGAACCAATCACAACGAAGCATCCAGGTAAACCGCGAGGTAAGCATCCATGTAAATCAAATGATTTTGATTTTTAAAAGCATCGCTGTAAACCTCCTGGATGACATCGCGAGTCACCTCCACCGCGACTTACTCGTTATGCAAGGCCTCGTTAACTACAATGTGTTTGATTTACATGGATGTCGACGGCGACCGCGACCGCGACCTACACCTCCACCGCGACCCACTCGTTCTGTTCGTACCCTAACGCTCGCTAAACGCCGCGTCTTGACCGATTTCCCAGGGTCAACATGTTTCGGTTCAAAAAATACTTACGCATAATACGCATAAAAGATATTACTAATAAAAAAATACAAAAACACAACCCACCATGAGAGTCAAAATATATTTTGTCCTGTCGTAGGCAAGCCGTTTCCGGTGTATTGTGTTCTAAATCTTGTCTTGGGGTTTTGAACGAGACAAGACCGAATCCAGGCCTCTTTTGACCTTCCCACGCACTGCCAGTCGAGCGGGGACATTCTTTGGACATCACTGCTGTATACGTCCTTTTACATTTCTTTAAATTAAATTGACATTCGGTATCACTTTTTCAGTAGAAATGATCGCATAGGTAAACATTATCGTGTTTTATTGAAACTAGAACTTTATAAAACTACTCAAATATTTCCCCAACAATATTTTAAGGACATTGATTTTAATATACACAGTATAAGACTGGATAAAATAAAAATAAAAAATAAATTTATGGCTTTTAGTGGAGGGAGATCAGCAATTAACTGATAGCTCTCCTCGCCTGAGATGCTTGTTTTTTTGTTTAAACAGATAGACCAACGGCTTAACGTGACTTCCGAGCCATCAAGGGAGCGGCCGAACGATATTTTTGTCCCCCAGCCGGGAGTTGAACCCAGACCCGCTGGGTGATAACCTAGACTAGAGCTCTCACTAAGCTACGGCCGCTGCCAAAGTGGATAAATTGAACGAGGACTTTACATTCATCAGTTATTTTAGTGGAAGATTAGGCAAATTATTTTGCAAGTCGTAAAAAAACTTTACATTATCAATAAACTAAAAAACGTTGACCAACTGTATCAGTTCACGCTGGCTGAGAAACACAACTCAAAAAATAACCACGGGAGTCCCGATCCATATTGGAACCGGAGTCGATAAAATGCCGTGAAAAGGGAACGTAACCTTTTCTGGCTCCGGCCGTAAAGAAAGAATACGAAATCAGGTTGGACTGATTAGCATTTGGAGAAGGGCCCAGTAAATATGGCGGATGAGCGGGAGTGCCTGGTGTGGTGTACCGCAAGTGTCTGATGATGTTGCGGCACGAACGCGACGCGAGGCGAAGGGATGACATAAACAATAAACAAGGGACACGTCCTACCACCGTCACACCGGTACAGTACATCACTCACACTCTGTCCAACATACATCCACGGGCCGTCGGTGGAGATGATGCATGTTCGGGACACGACAGAGGAAAAGTTTTGGAGAAAAAATACCGCAGACCTCAGATGGTGGAATTCTCATCGGATTTGGCGACTAGCGTTGAATTTGGTCGATTCTAAAGCTGTTTATCATGACAACCATGGTCGTCACTTTCAAAATCCAGCATGTGCATTGACCCTTTATATAAAATAAAATTTCGTCTACTACAACTTATATCTAAATTGGAATTTTTATAATCATTAATCAATTTGACAAAAAGTTATGCAAAGGAAACGTTATTTTACATGACCTTATATTGGGGTTCCAAGCAAAATTCATGGCAGGGCTGAGGCTGAAACTTTGAGTTCTGTTTCTAGGTTCACCCAACTATCTTGGCCAACCAATTAATTTACTCTCCTGCAGTGTGTACGTAAAGCGAGGAACATTTCGTCTGGACGTGATGCGGTGTCGGCCCAGATTACCCGTTTCATTTCCGAAATGCTTTGCGAGGGAGGCTTTGTTTAAGGCGTACAATTAGCCCTCGCCTCAAGTGCTCCATACGCGGGCTGGTGGGGGCTGCTGGTGACCGAAATCAATATGGCTTCCCGTCAGCTGCTATGTCCGTGCATTAAAATCATTTGTCCCCGCCTCGACCCCGCGACCCGCTGGTACCAAATTCATGCAAGATAATGTCTAATGTTTTAATTTTAGACCATCACGACTGTTATTTATCGCATTCGAGAGTCGTTTTCGTTAGTACATCTTGTTTCTGGAAGTTTTAATAGTAAGACAAGTGGCCTAGGCCTACATTTCTAATGTACTGATAATTTTTCACTTCTAAATTGAGTGAAATACCGTAATAACATTCCCTAGATAGTAAATATTATCAGTTACGGTATTCACTGTTTATGTTAGTGCTGAATAATATGGCACAAAATATTGGGATTTTAAATTAATTTAGAAATTTATACACTAGTTCGAATTAGACTCTCGTTTTTTCTATGTATGAATGTAAGTATAGCCTTATAAGTCCTCTTTCCTTTACATGGCCCTTCGATATTAATAGGCTACTATCATTGACTATCGTACACTAACGTGAGTAGACTATTCATAGCATAGGCGTGTTTGAAACCTATTGACGGTAGTGCGATCTCGTGGCGTACATGGAAGTACAAGAGTCATAATAGGCAAATCAGTACTACCACTCTTCTCAATCAAGGATTTAACATTTTATAATGGAGGTTTTTGTTTACGTTTTGATGAAATGTTTTGCAGCACTGTTGTTATTATTCAGCTAAATAACAACATCGAAGGCACCGACTCTGGCGCCGCGATGAAATGTTTTGCAGCACTGCTGTTATTATTCAGCTAAATAACAACATCGAAGGCACCGACTCTGGCGCCGCGTACACGAAACTTCCAAATTTTTGGCTTAAAATAATGCATTGGATGAGAGTTCTATTCACGTTAGTGTACATAGTCAATGCTACTAATGGTTATTTTACACTTCAGTACTTCGCGGAAACCATGTAATATGGGTACTGTATGTAAAAATCCATAACCTTTACACAGTAAAAATAATTCAACTTCTTTATTACAGCTTTCACAAAACACAAATAGGGCATGATTTATGTTTAACTAATAAGGAAAATAAATTGCAAATAAACAATGCCACGTGTTTCGAATGCAACAGCGGACATGGTTCGTATAAACATGCAATAATCGATACATTGACACGCGGATATCATTGCAGGCTGGATTGTTATTTGAGTCGTAACAATATTGACATAGTTTTACCCGTGGCCAGGTGGAGTGTGGTGGTGTGGTGGGGGGAGGGGGAGGGGACAGTTATTTGATAGCGTCGCTGCCTCGATTTATTTATCCGCACGATTACTGCACAGCCCGACACAAGTGTCACTCTCCTGTTTACCTCCATGTTTTTGTTTCGTTTTCGCTATTTTCACTTTTCGAGTTGACTGTTATTTAACCCTCTGTTATGTTTACCACTGGATAATATACGTTATATGTTTATTTTATAACTGAACTCCAAATGATTTTATATTTCAATAGGATTTGCATTTTAAATACATTAGTTATAGAACTGAAAGAAATTCCATCCTTAATTATTATCACTATGTTTTGTTGAAATAAAATAAAAAACATTTTCGTGTATGTTGTGTTATACACAAAGTCAAATTTAATTCATAAAATGAATTTAAGAGTAGATTGTCACGAAATTCATTGGCAGAAAAAATACATTTGCAGACAATTTTTAGGAAAAAAATGGGACGGAATCAGGGCTGCCACACCTCTCATCTTATGGCAGTATTGGAAGCAGCGCTGCAGCTAAACCTCGTCTACTCCCTGTATTGAAACAGACTGCCGATATATCGTACACTCGTTGTATTGGAAGCAGCCTCTTGCTTTATAACGTCTACTCACGGTATTGAAAGCAGACTGCCGATATATCGTACACTCGTTGTATTGGAAGCAGCCTCTTGCTTTATAACGTCTACTCACGGTATTGAAAGCAGACTGCCGATATATCGTACACTCGTTGTATTGGAAGCAGCCTCTTGCTTTATAACGTCTACTCACGGTATTGAAAGCAGACTGCCGATATATCGTACACTCGTTGTATTGGAAGCAGCCTCTTGCTTTATAACGTCTACTCACGGTATTGAAAGCAGACTGCCGATATATCGTACACTCGTTGTATTGGAAGCAGCCTGCCGCTTTATATCGTCTACTCGTAGTGGAAGCAGCCTGCTGCCGTTCCACCTAGGGTTCTCGCCGTGTTCGAAGCAGCCCGCCGCACCATATCGTCTATTCGCCGTGTTGGAAGGAGCCTGCCACTCTACCTCGTCTACTCGCCGTGGATGTTGGAAGCTGCCTGCCACTCTACCTCGTCTACTCGCCGTGTTGGAAGCACCGCTGCCGCAACATCGCGTCTACTCGCCGTGTTGGAAGGAGCCTGCCACTCTACTTCGTCTATTCGCCGTGTTGGAAGCTGCCTGCCACTCCATCTCGTCTACTCGCCGTGTTGGAAGCAGCCTGCCACTGCATCTCGTCTACTCGCCGTGTTGGAAGCAGCGCTGACGCACCATATCGTCTACTAGCCGTGTTGGAAGGAGCCTGCCACCCTACTTCGTCTATTCGCCGTGTTGGAAGGAGCCTGCCACTTCATCTCGTCTACTCGCCGTGTTGGAAGCAACCTGCCACTCCACCTCGTCTACTCGCCGTGTTGGAAGCAGCCTGCCACTCCACCTCGTCTACTCGCCGTGTTGGAAGCAGCCTGCCACTGCATCTCGTCTACTCGCCGTGTTGGAAGCAGCGCTGACGCACCATATCGTCTACTAGCCGTGTTGGAAGGAGCCTGCCACCCTACTTCGTCTATTCGCCGTGTTGGAAGGAGCCTGCCACTTCATCTCGTCTACTCGCCGTGTTGGAAGCAACCTGCCACTCCACCTCGTCTACTCGCCGTGTTGGAAGCTGCCTGCCACTCCATCTCGTCTACTCGCCGTGTTGGAAGCAGCCTGCCACTGCATCTCGTCTACTCGCCGTGTTGGAAGCAGCGCTGACGCACCATATCGTCTACTAGCCGTGTTGGAAGCAGCCTGCCACCCTACTTCGTCTATTCGCCGTGTTGGAAGGAGCCTGCCACTTCATCTCGTCTACTCGCCGTGTTGGTAGCAGCCTGCCACTCCACCTCGTCTACTCGCCGTGTTGGAAGCAGCCTGCCACTCCACCTCGTCTACTCGCCGTGTTGGAAGCAGCCTGCCACTCCACCTCGTCTACTCGCCGTGTTGGAAGCAGCCTGCCACTCCACCTCGTCTACTCGCCGTGTTGGAAGCAGCCTGCCACTCCACCTCGTCTACTCGCCGTGTTAGAAGCAGCCTACCACTCCACCTCGTCTACTCGCCGTGTTGGAAGCAGCCTACCACTCCACCTCGTCTACTCGCCGTGTTGGAAGCAGCCTGCCACTCCACCTCGTCTACTCGCCGTGTTGGAAGCAGCCTGCCGCTCCACCTCGTCAACTCGCCGTGTTGGAAGCAGCCTGCCACTCCACCTCGTCTACTCGCCGTGTTGGAAGCAACCTGCCACTCCACCTCGTCTACTCGCCGTGTTGGAAGCAGCCTGCCACTCCACCTCGTCTACTCGCCGTGTTGGAAGCAGCCTGCCACTCCACCTCGTCTACTCGCCGTGTTGGAAGCAGCCTGCCACTCCATCTCGTCTACTCGCCGTGTTGGAAGCAGCCTGCCACTCCACCTCGTCTACTCGCCGTGTTGGAAGCAGCCTGCCACTCCATCTCGTCTACTCGCCGTGTTGTAAGCAGCCTGCCACTCTACCTCGTCCACTCACTGTGTTAGAAGCACCGCTGCCGTCCCGCCTCTTTTTGACGACCGGCCCACACTACAGGTAATGAGACGTATCTATTTATGACGTCGTCTGCCCTTTGTTGTCTGAGCGTAGCGAGCTTAATTACACACTGTACCGAGCCACAATGGCCCGATAGATTTATTTTACGTGTCGGTGTTTCACGCCGCGCTGCGCGTTTTAGCGGTCGGTGGATGGGAGAAGGAGAAGAAGTCACATGTGGTCCACACGTGTCACGTGACCCACTAACGACTGTGGGGATTTCCGCGAAATGGGTAAGACACCCAGTACCACACCACCAGACAGCGACAGTTCTTCCATAGTCATCGTATACAAATCGGCGAATGAAATTCACAATTTTTGCCAGTTTCTATTGTGTATTTTAAATTTCAAACGAAACACCCCCTATTAATTTTTAAACTAACTAACTAAAGAATTTTGCTTTACGGTAAACATTATCGTTTGTTTTCCTAGAACATATACAAAATATTCATATTTTTCTATCTAAAATAGTAAGAAGTTACAATATTTTTATAGAGGAATGTAATTTATTTATTCACTGAATTTATGATTATAGAACTATGGAACAAAAAAGAGAAAATAAAAAAATATTGTACGTTATAAATAATAACGTAAATCTTGTATGCTAAATATTAACGGAAATGATGAATCTAGTACCTAACATGATGTAGGCAAAATATAGAATGCCAAACTATCGTTGTCTAGATGTTTCCCGCCGGCCGCGACTCGGTCGGGTCAAAGGCTAAATGGCGGCTTGACCATGGCGAGCTTATCAGAGTGATAGCCGAGCGCCGGCGCCGCCGCTTGTGTGGCTGCGACTGTTTAGCTTACTACTTTGTGTTTGTTTGTATAAAGCTAAGGTACAATAAATCCAAGAAATAAAATACGTGCAAACACTTTACAATATCAGAGTCATCTTCACACCGGTAAAAACACTGAAAACATGCCTCCTAACCTATTTCGGACGACCCTTTAGAATTATTAGGAAATGAAAGCGGTTGGAACAACAAATATATTTTTTCTACATAACTTTTCATTGCCATTAACTTGGGGATTCCTGAGCACAATGTTGTAGCACAGGCGCACAAAATAATTTACCCCAAATCAACACCCAGTTATAATAAGCAAAATAATAATAAAAACGTAACACAACGTAAGCTACTGAATATTCTGATCCTTCCTTCTGATGACAAATTCCTGCAACCATCCAGTAAACCGAACAAGGTTTTAACCTCCCTAGGAAATTACCCCTAAACCGTTCCGGTCATCAGGAAAATGATCGGACCGATCACCTCGTTAGCAATAAAATTATAATTCAATGGACAGAAGGGGCCACATAACAAGGCAAAAAGACGAAAAAACGCAGACGGCCGACCACCAAACCCGAAACGCTAACAATGGACGGGTTTGGAGGAGCGTTATGTTGGCGAGGTGTGAAGGTAAAACCCCAGCTGGGCGGCGGAAATCTGACAACACCGCGGCGCGACTACCTGTCTTGGACTAACTAGCCGGGCACTTCTCCGCGCCGCCACCACCGTGGCTCGAAAATTATAAACACCTCTGCAACAAATTCGGATATAGAACGTTCACGAACTTAGGCCCTACTTCATAAGCTGAGGAAAAAGAGTTACGAGCAAGTGGTAAAAGAAACACGACTCTCTCATCGTAACGTCAGGATATCTAGAAGAATTGCACACATACCACATTGGCAGTGATGGGCTAGAGATGTGGACAAGATAGTGTTAATTTTTAACCATGCAAGTTGCAAAGTGCTATAATTCTGGAGGTGGGAGTATAAATGCACAGATCGCCCTACAAGAAGCAAAAATACAAACAGTAAGCAATGGACTTGATAGTCACATTATCGGATCACTTTAATGCGATCCTAATGCCTAATATACAAAATCCCATTCCAGATGATTTCTCTATTGAAGACTTTGGTCAACCAGATGACAAATTGTTCAAAGGTCAAACCGCAATAGTTGCCGGAAGGGTTAAAACAATTTTTAAAGCACCAAGGAAGGCAAAAAGTTTCTGGAAATTTTATAAGCAGGCTCAATGTTTAGTTAAAAACTGAAAACAAAAGGTGGAACCCCTCAGAAACAACAAACACTGCCGTATTCAGGTATCGCCCACCGCCCAGATGGCCGTTTACCGCGTGTGACTAATATAAAATCATTGACGTGTTTATGGGGGATTTCACGGCGCTGCGGTTAGCGTTAGTATGCGTCCTCGGTCCTCGGTCTCAGCTCCTCTGCCTCGCTCCATCTCTTTCCCACAATAAAAAGAACACTAAAACTCGCCACAGCTGGTCCCAGACCTGAGCCACACGTGAGACTTGTTAGCCGCGACGCGACGAAAATCACAAAACATACGTGTCGTCCGGGAATATCGCTGCTTCATTTCAGGATATTCGAAATTTAAAAAAGTGTTTGCAAACTTTGTGTGGAACGTAAATTTTGTCAACATGTAATAAAAAGATACAGTGTTATAGGCCTACTGTACAGTATAACTAAAAAAGTCTAAATGCATAAAAAATATCTAAAAATTCCATCGTTAAAAGCAACAAGAGTAAAAAAACAAGAGTAAAAAAAGCCTTAACAAATACATAATCTTGATGACTCCAAGCAGTATAATCCCGATCCTAAACCAATCCATCCAATCGGATCCTATTAAGTTTGATGGCATTTCCTACGTTCAAAACAATAATACGCAAAAAGCAAACGACAGAGAGGCGACAAAGACGGGACCTCGGGGAGCGACGCAGTGTATAGGTCCACAGCGATCAGCCAAATGTCGGATGTGCGTCGAACATTATGTGATTGGCGGCAGAAGAAAGGGCCGAGGGTTCTTTGTTGCGCCGGCGGCTCCTAATTGATTATGGTTTAATTGATTGATTAGTGGAGCTCAACGCACCAAATTAATTAGTGATAACACTGATATCGGCGTGCCGAATGTTAGCTGATGATTTGTGTGATTTCTCGGGAGAGAAAATTATTTCCAACAAGAACGATAATTGGTTTTACAGAGAAAACGCTATGGTTCAGTAACTGTCCCTGTATGAGAGAATACAATCCAGAAGTAGCCGCTAATAATTGTTGTTTATAACCTACGAAAACTGTCTTAAAATGGGTGACTTTTTTCTAATTTTTTAAGGACGTCTGTAGAATAGTTCTACAGAAAGCGGGTTTTAGAATATCATATGAACCCCTAAACTAAACTTGAACTCTTGATTGTCTAGGATTAAGCTGACCCAACTTTTTCTTTATATGGATAGCCTACTGCAAATACCTAAACAATTTTCTGGTATTTTTTAACAAATTAATAAAAATTATTGTGAGCTGTGGAATGTGAAAAGTTTGGAAGGTAATAGCGTATTTTTTTATTTCACCACATAGACCACTAATCATTTATGGATTTGTATTCACCACTAAGACGGAATATCCGAATCGTCATTATTTCAAAGAATTTTAACACAGTAGTAGTCTATGTTTGTCATGGAAAGAATGTCAAGCAAAGATTCTATCACAACTAAAACATATTACTCAAAAAATTAAAATAATTAAAAAAATAGACACCTTTAACCCATAACAAATCTAATGATCTAGGATCTCAGTTTAATGAAATCATGCGGAATCGCACACCTTAAGTTTCAAAGCCGAGTCAAAATACCCCCGTCGCAGCAGACCTACATACTCAGCGAATTTCCAAAGGATCTTGAGATTTTGTGTTTCCTCATAAACACCACATGAATGAGTATGTAGGTTTGCTGCCATGGGATGTTTAAGAAAATGGTAGTTTTGTTAGGAAATGTAATAGTTAGGTAAGGTAAATATCAAATTCTATCAATATTCAGCACTTTAATTTTTCCCATAAACCCCATGATGGGGTGAGTATGTAGGTTTGCCGGCATATGGGTGTTGTAAGCGAATATCAGTTTAAACCCTACCTAGTGAATGTACAGCCAATTTTTTCAAGTTTTCCCATAAATAAGCGAGATACATAGGGTTTTTTTTTATTATCCTTAAGGGAAACCTACATGGGAAACCTATTTTTGGTATTCCTCCGTAACCTTTTAAGCCAAATTAAATATTCAAATAACTAAATTGTTTAGTTTTTTAAGCTCTTTTAAATGGTTTCAGTAAAAATTGTTGAATTTTGAAAACTGAGGTCCAAAAATGTCATTTTTGACTCCTTTGAAACCCCGTAAAACCCTGTTCCCATGTTGGTTCCCATGACCCGATCATGCTGGTTCGCGGACTCATGAAAATAGACCTGGTCTTACAACTTTATACCAAATTTCATCAAAATCGGAGGTCCCCTTCTAAAGTTAACGAATGGTGTTTTTGGCTTCTGGGGACCTTAAAATGAAACAGTAACATGGTCCCGGGCTTAAGTCTTACTATGGTTACCGTAATAGCGGATTCCCTACAGGGAAATTCGTCAAAAAGCATCAGGACGACCAAAATGGTAATTTATACAAACCGAGTAAGGCACTCGTATATCGAAGCTCGGTCATCGTGGATGTACCGTAGCAAAACACGATCCCCGGCATCAATCCCAATTAAAGTTTACTGCGAGCAGAGCGCTGGCGTCTCGTCCGCCGCAAATCAACGGTTTATGTCTGTTTTAAATGCGGGGCTGATCTTATGAGCGGTGAAATATTTCTGTATAAACCGTTCCAATTAAGGTTCTCGATGAAACATTTATAGCTAAGGTAAGTTAGGAGGTCGACTCGAGTACGCTCTCGATCTGATGTTAATACTAATTGAACGAACGGCTCAGCTCAACCTTTATGTCGCTTTGCTTCCTTTTACGGCCCTTACTTTAATTCCACTACAACTTTTCTCTTCCAGATCGTTTATTCGGTTTCTCTGCCTTGAATTTATCGTTTAAGAGACGATTTTCATTGTATTAAATGTATGCTGTTTGAACATTTCGAGAGTTTATTTTTGTACTATGTTATACATTACAAAATAATATGAATAATAAGAGTCAATTTAAAACTTATGTTCAAGAAAAAAATCAGAAAAACACGTCTACTGTCATATTTGTACAGATGAATTGTGTGTGTGGTGTTGAGAGAGTTTGGAGAAAAATCAATGTCGAATTGGACCTTGAAAATACATAATGTATGAGTGAGAGGGAGGAGATGTATGCAAACAGGGTCGTCCTGACGGGACCCGTAGCAACAGAGGCAACGGTACGGTGCGGTGTGGAAACGGGGATTCTGTACTCATGATGTTCACCTCTGGCTCATCATTACCGTGGCTGGGTATGTGACTGTGTGGTAATCAAGCAAAAATGACAGCCGTTGCATTTTCATTTACAACAATTCTTCAAATACTGTATTTCTGTCTAGCCTCCTCTGGTTTAAAAAAATTAAATTATAGAATGCAAATAATTAATTAATGTTATACCAAAATGGTGAAATTAAAATTAAATTTACAGTATTTATAAATGCAAAACTTATTTAGACTAGATAATTTAAATTACTCAATGCCTAATCGCTTTTTGGACAACTCAGTTAGGTTTATTTTATATACGGTATTTATTTAATAACGCTGTAGATAAAATTTGGTTTGAATTCACAGTCAAAATATTGTAGACACATGACATGTATGTTAAATAAATGAAACTTTTTCAAATAAAACTCAACTAACAATAGCAATAAAAAAATATAGGCATTAACTTATGATTAAAAGTGATTTTCTGGGCAAACAATATTACAATAGCATAGCCTAATAGTTGTTAAATTATTCCTATTATAAAAAAAAAAAAAAAAAAAAAAAAAAAAAAAAAAAAAAAACTCGATCGCCCGGGGTATAAATACTTTACAAATTTTGTAAATACAGTAACTGTAATAAAACTTGCTTAAACGACACAAAGTGTTAGTGATAAAAAAAATTATCGGTTAAATAAATTTCAAACAATTTAATGACGGGTGCGACAGTAAATATTAATTTAACTACATATAAAGACAGATCAAATAAGTGCACAGAGATAATACTGCTTTCCTTACATATGCTGTTCTGAAAAAAGGTTTCTTCTACTGAACAACCTATAAGTGGTTGTCAAATCGACGGAATGCCGATAGCCAGGTCCGGACCCCCACGAGGGTACTGTACTGTGCCCCTGTGGCCGGGGCCGGGGGTTGTTTGCCCTGTCATTCCTCGGCCCGAGCCGCCGCCCCGGCGCCGCTGCCCGCCCCAACACTCGGTTTCATCCCCAATTTGTACCCTTGTTTGTCATCGGACTTCCTGTCTTCGAGATAATCGCCCTCGTATATCTCCACCTCAACCGCACTTGTTGTTTAAACTCCCATTCTAAACTTTGGCTCAGCCAATCGTTGATATTCGACGATCCCAAAGAATATTTGTAACCAAAATTTCCCTTTTTGAGTAAGTCGGCATGTGAAAAAACTGCTAATGCAGGAGAATCTCACAAAGGTCTCGATATAACTATGCCCTCTCATGGGGTTCTGATTTAAATTTTGTTAAAGGTTGAGGCATATGTTAAAAACGCTGTTTATAAAAAGTTGCTCCATACAGTGACAAATCTTCTGGAAATTGAAAATCAGACGGTAATTTTCAGAAACTCCTCCCTTGTATGGGATAGCACCGTAAAATTAAACTAAATTACACAACCATGACAACCACGTGTCTTGAACTAACCACTGCATTTGTAATTAAATGCCGAGTGAGTCAGACCCGCGCCGCGTTACCCGTCCGATTCCCGAGTACAAGACCTAGCGCACTAACGATAACGAAGCCCCACGGAGACGCGCAAACTCAGTTGCGCACATATAAGGGTAACAATTAACTACAACTTTCCCGTGGTGGGCCGAGGTATGTAGGCCTAGCGCATAATCTACCACGAGATTTACATAGAGAGCGCGGCAACAATGCTCAGCCTCACCCAGCAAGCCAGGGCTCCCCTATTATTGTCACCAGCGTCACTCCAATTGATTGCCTTGTAAATAACGCCCCACTTTGAAAATATAGCTAGGCCGGTGGTATATGGGCCGGGCAGTGTGGGAGGTGCAGGAGGTTATGGGTAAACGTGCATACCTGTCGGGGAACGTACGCGGGGAACAATGGGGTACGTAGTTGGGAGTTGAGTTGAAGTTGAGATGGCAACCGCAAATATGGGTCAAGGATATAGTTAAAGAAATAAAATGGTTGAATGTTTCTAACACAAAAACTACAGATAAGATATTTTTTTAAAACACGGTTTCAACCAATTCCCCTCTTCGTATAACAAAGATATGAAATTGAGCTGATTTAGCTGTTACGACCCTTGAAAATGGACAAAAAACTGGCGATTTGAAATCAACAGTTTTGAATTAGTTACAGCAATTTTGCACATTCCGTTGACATTTCGCTGCCGACATAAGACATAATCCAAACTTTAATATTATTATTTATTTTTTTACTAAAAATAAACAATTACACCCATTTTTAGATCATGTTACGCCTTTCACGTAGTTACTACACGTGGCAAAAAATCGCAATCGCGGTTGAGGTTCGGTTTTTTCGAGATCCCAATTACAGAAATTTGCCCTTTTACCATACGAATGAGCCAAAATTCTTGTAACTAAATATTTTCACAGTATAAATAAGACCACAAACTAAACTATAAGAATAAAGCCCTACATTAAAATTACACCAATGCCGTTTTTTTTTTTTTTTTTTTTTTTTTTTGTCAAGAAATGTGTGGCGTGCAAGGAGATTATGAGTAAACGAATTAAATGTATAGAGAAATAATAGAATACACTATCAGCTCTTGCTTCAACTCAGAAATCAAGTTAACGACTAAGGTACCCCGGTGGCAGTATGAAGGAGTCATCATTGAGTACGCTAAAACTTAAAATTAGAGGAAAACACTGATCAGCTCTCGAGAAACGTAAGATTATCAACCTTCAACTTGACAATTTTCCACAGTACATACAGTCACAAACAGATCGTGAGGGTCAATTATTAAAAGAGAGATAAAAAGAGGTCGTGAAAGAGGCGATTACGTGGCGTAGCCGTGGCGGAACCAAGATTTATTGATATTGTTATTGGCCGCTTATCTAAACTGACGTCCGATACTCCCTCGCCTCGACACTGATGATAACGCGCCCATGCTTCACTTCACGTTACTGCAGCGCCGCGCCGCGCCGCGATCGTCTTCAGCTGCGGCTATCAATAGGCCTACTGACATCACGTATGACAATACTTGGATTGTTGTAGATAGTACATTAAAAAGTATAACTAGTTTTAAACAATGATTAGGGGTTCAAAATCAATTGTCGCTTGAGAGGGGTTATAATGATATGGAACTGCTTTATGCGATTTTTTATTTTTTCGGATAGGAGAAGAGAAACTAACTCGAAAACACAGGTACACAATTGAATGAACAAATTTCAAATTACATCTCTGATATCGCCAAGATTTCAATGTCCACAAATGCTGGCTGAACCGGTTATGTATAGATAAATATCCAATCATCCGGGATTCATTAATGAAAAGTGTAACATTAAATAAAATTAATGAAAGCAAAATATTCATTTTGGATTTGGTCCATGCTTTATTAAGTCAATTATAGGGAAATAAATCCTAAACAATACACGAGTCGCTGTCGACATGACAACCAGTGAACCACTTGACACAATTGAGCGTCGCCGAGCCACGACGAGTATTAAAAAGAGTAACGACTCTGAATACCGCGGATTAATTTGTAAACAGCCACTTTATATGTTCATGGGCTCAAAACACTGTAATCTGGGGAATATTAATGCTGGAGCTCGGTGTGTGCGCAGCTCAGGCCCCGGCCTAGGCCTATTTTCAACACCTCAGGTTGGGCGTGTCCGTGTGGGACGGTGGTAGTAATTTGAAAAGATTGCCCATTGTTGGCCGCCTACAGGCGCTGGTAGTTGGGGCCTAATCAACAGACGATGACCATTGTTGGCCACCTGCGAGCCGGTCCACGAAAACATAACGCACTACAACTGCAGCACGGTGCTGAGTGTCACCTCAATAACTGTCGACCTATTTCGTTTACAGTGTCTGTTTGAAAATTGTTGAAAAATGAGGGAACCATATTTTTAACAAGCAGTAAACCCCCTTTTTACACATGCAACAACCCACACTACAATACACTTTTAACTAATATTACAATATTTTAACCCTATATTAAAACTTACCATTGAGACGGGTATGGGGCCCGTGCCGTTGTGGTAGGGGTAGGGCGACACCAGGTAACCCATGTTGAATGAGGAGGTGTGAGGCGTCGGCTCCACTTTCCCTGTAACAAACAAGAATCTTTTTGAAAAACAATCAACACTAGAATAATTTTCTAAGACATCAATTTAAATAATTCACAGAATAAATTATTACGCATTATAACTAGGGGCTTGTAGGGGCAAAGGCCCCTGAAAATCTAAATGGTGCTGCTATCTCCAAAAGTAAGTTTAAATTCATCACCTCCTTGCACTGTTAATGTAATTCTTCTCAAGCTATACTGTGAATTTACACTCTTGAATTTTCTTATAAAATATTACCTTAATCTTGATAGAACTTATTGGTGGTATCAAATCAGCAATGAAACAATAATTTTTCTTGTATTACGTACAGTAGTCTATTTAGTGTAAAAACGAAAATTCATTACACTACTAAACTGCCGGACGCAATAAAAATGGTTTTAACCTTAACCATGTACGTGATGAATTCGTAACTCAAATAAATAAAATACTTCAGTAAAACATGACAAAATGGTTATTAGCCTATTAATACTGTACATCACTGTATTCTGAAACCCTGTGCCTCCATGTCCCTGTGCCCCCTCCCCAGCTCCTCGTGTTCCCCATGCTTCCCCCATGTCCCTTGTTTCCCCGCATGACCCGTGCTTAGTACCCCCAGGGATCCGCCAGGGATCCGAGTGCCTCCCATGCCCCCGCACCACCCGTACCACCTCGTGCCCCTCCCGCCACTATGCTCCTGTGCTTCCATATCCGCCGTTATTCCCCATGCCCCCTATGTCCAGCAAGCCTTTTCCATGTCTCCCCCGTGCCCCCTGTCCAACTACCCATGTGCCACCAAAGCTCCTCATGACCCTGGTACCTTACCATGCCCCTGATCCCTCACCACCAAGCTCCTGTTCCCTCCATGCTCTCGTACCCCCATGGCCGTGGTTCCACTCTGTCCCCCATCCTCCCTGTGTTTAAATCCGTTCGTGTGGGGACACATCCCCATGCTACCAAAGATTCTCTTGACCCTTGCACCCTCCCATGCCCCCGCTCACCCATGCCTCCCCTTGGCCCCCGTTTCCCCCCATGAACCAGTGCCACCATGCCCGCCGTTCTTCGCAGTGCTCCTATGTCTCCCATGCCTCCCCCGTGTCCCCTTTCGCTCCCAAGCCTCCCCCATGTCCAACTACCCCTGTGCCACGAAAGCCCTTCGTGTCCCTTGTACCCTCCCATACCCCACGCCCCCCTCCCCAAGTCCCATACACCCGTACCCCTATGTCACGTGTCTCCTCTATCCCCCACTCTCCCATGCCCGCCGTTCTTCCCTTGCCTCCATTGCCCCCAAGCCCAACTACTCCTATACCACCAAAGCCCATCTTGCTATACCCTCCCATGCTCTCGCGCCCCCTTCTCCCATATCCCCTTGGCCCCCGTTTCCCACATACTACTGCACCCCCATGACCGCCGTTCCTCCCCGAGCTCCCTTTCCCCTTGCCCCCTGTCCTCCATGCCTCCCCCATTCTTCCACGTACCCCCATGCTCTTTATATCCACCCATGCCCCAACATTCCCCCAATTTACATGCACCCCCATGCCTCCTACCCCCCTTTCCATCGACGTCCCTCGTGCTATGATTGTAGTACGTTTTGTTTGTTTGTTCAATGAAAACATTGATTTATATTTGTTTGTTTTCGCACACTGTCATTTTCATGAATTGGGCCTAGCTCCCCGTCTGTATAGGTTAACGGGCATTGGTTGTTTCCATACTACCTACGTAAAGGAAGAAGTCGAGAATGAATAAAACAAAATATTCCTCACGCAGAGGTTATTCAATGTTTGTAGTTTTTACAATATTCAGTCGAAAATAAACAAACACATTAGTAAAACTATTTAACTCTAACCACTAAATATAGCCAAAAAGTAAAACAGTAACATAATAACTAAACGTCTGAGTAACTAATAACTGAGTAAAGACAATATATTAACTATTATACTAACTGTATCAAGGTTAAGCATCTTTTAATTGTGGTCTATTCAACATACAAAATCATTTTAGTCCTCAGTCCTGATTATATATGAAATGTCATAGATGTGGTCACGAAGAAGAAATACACTGTGGATTCATAATTTTTTAATGACTATTGGTGTTTTATTTTTTTATAGTGCATTGCCGATTTTAAAAAGTTATAATTAAGGTTATCTTAACTCAAAGTAAACAGCTGAGTTGTTCAGTTAATATAAAGTATTCACTGGAACATCTGCTTAATCACACGTGTAGATCTAAAAATCTCCTCCCCATAAGATTAACATTGGAACTTTACGGACCAATGGGGCAAAGCCCAGGTAACTTTTGATAATTCTGGTATTTTTCCTTGCGTCCTTGGCCCTCAAGCTTTAAAATGAGCCATAATACGTTTGCCCTATCTTTCTCCTAACTCGAGATATTTCGTGGGGACCGATTCGCTTACGGAATTATATATATAGATTGCAGTTTCTTGAATATTCTACAGTAGAATAAAACTAGTTATTAAACATGAGTGCATAGTTAAAAAATTGTCTGTTCAAATAGTTTATCATTTTCAGCACGGAACATCCAAGTTTATTAACTTCAAGAGGTGATTGGTTAGGCGGTTTCACAACCCGTTCAGGCTATTAACAGTTTTATTGTGAGGGTTTTTGTCAACTTCAATCCCGGCAGAAGAGGCGCGAACGGCTAATTGCGCCTGGGCTGCCATTTTCGGAGATGTTCGCCAGGTAAGTGCTAAGTGGCAATAAGTAGGGGATCAGTTTCAATTATGGCCGTCACGCGGCGCTGCACGCACGCTCTGCTGACGCTACGCTCAATGCCTCCGTGCCGCCAAACCTGCACCCTACAATTGACAACCTAAATATTATTGACTCTCTTTTATGATTATTTTAATTAAAAATTTTTCGGATTTTTAATAAACCATTTGGATCAACACTGTTACTATAAAGCTAACCTATACAGGGTTTCTACAGAATTTCAATTATCCATTTCCCTGACTCTCCCAGACCCTTCAAAAAACATTCCCTGACCAAAAATTCCAACAACGTCGCGAAATTTGTGCTTTCTAATTGTGCCGGCACAAAGACATGTATTCAATACACTATTTAAGCATGAAGTATGTCTTAAATTTCAGAAAAAAGAGAAAAATCTATTGACATAAATCAAAAGTGCAAGACCCAAGTGATTTAATGAAAACTAGGAATTATCAAACATACTTTGTACCCGCGGTTCCCAAACGGTATTATGCATAATTCATTTTTGGGATAAAATCATCGTAAAATAAACTTTAGGTTTGAGTTCCCTGACTCTCAGTCTATTTCAATGACTTTCCCTGGCCAGACTTCAATTCCCTGACTTCCCCTGACTGTAGAAGCCCTGCTATAGGTCTACATAATTGGCGAATCTGTTAAACTATAGAAGTGTTATGCTGACATAGATCACCGTCGCAATCTTCGGTTGTGGCGAAAAATTAAAAATCTAATTCCTTTGCCCTAATCAACAAAAAAAGGTTATCTTAAAAATAAGATTATCCTAAAAGCCAAATAGTCACTTCTTTAAACGAATACGACCGAAATTTCCATAATAATTTGGATACCATTATATGGGTAGATAACATCGTCACATACATATCCTAAATTAAAAGACATAATTATTACATTTTTTACTTAATTGCCCGAAGAACCTTCAGATTTTCTGCTCATGTTGAAATGCTTTGGTGTTGGCATGTAATCCTAGTGTACAGTCAATGGTTACACAACAAACTGCACTGTGTGGTCCGTTATGTAAAAACAAAAGCCATCGACCAACCAATAATGAGAAAATGTCAAATCTACAAGACATGAAGGAGGTATGACGAGGGGATGATGATATTGTTTATTGTTACCAGCACAACGTTGTAAACTACGACCATATCAATATTTAAATATCATGTTTATCGCCAGGTCTGCGCCACATCTCACCGCCCATCGCACCACAACTCATCGTCTCCCATGATCCACGCCTGACACCCCACGCCGCGCCGGGGACGGTCTGGTATGTGTGTTAACTACCAATAAAAGCCGCGTAAGGCCATCAATGAACATTACTGATGTTTACTGCAACTTCTAATGCCTTGTTGGCCTCACTGGCGGTTATTTACTATTGCTGTTACAGAGTTAGTGCTGCACTGTTTGGCCGGGCGATAAATGTGGTTTCTGATTGTCTGAAGACGTCTGGTGGACACATGTCGAGTTGTGGACTGGACGGGATTTATGTTGTTGAACAAAAAGATGGACAAGCGTAATTCATGGGTTTATTGGGGAAAAGTGATTTTGTAAATGTGGCGAAAACATTAGAATTTTGGTCACTTGTGTGGAAAATGCGATTTTTGATTGGTTCAAATTTCTGGTAGAGGAATTGTGTAGCTTTATAGCATACACAGTACACTAGGAGGGGATTTATTGTACAATGTATGGAAAATTCCATGTACTGTGGAGAAGTCATTGGCGTTTTTGTTATTCATGCTGGAGAAAAGAATCTTTGCATACTTAAATATAACGAACAATCATGGTATCATAATATGAGCAAATCAAAGAAAATTTGAAGTCGAAGGCTAGTGGGAACCTGTGGAGCATTTGCTTCTATGAAGACGAAGAAAATTATTTAAGGAGGTGGAAGCAGTTGTGACTGGGACGTGCGTGCAGGGCTACTAATTGAAACTGATCAAGCCCCGTGCCTCCGCACTCGCAGACGGACTCTTTTAATTAGGCAGACTTGCGTGTCGCTCATGTTAGGCTTTCTCCGGCTGGGCTGCAAAAGGTAGCTATTACAACAGAATTTACTACCAATTTCTCGCCCCCTTTGCGCCTAACTGATCATTACCTCCGGTGTGTACTTATCTCATTTTTTATTCTGAGTTTAATGGTTACAGGGATGATGAACTTGCGTGGGTTTAGTTTAAGCGAAATTTTAAATGCTTCCTTAAATCTGAATTTTTGCAATGAGCTATAAATATAGCTGGAAATTGTTTAAACGCCGTATATAATATGCAATCGCAGTTTTTCAACACTGTCAACAAAAAGAGGATCATTAATACCTTCCCAATTTCTCCACTCCCATAAAACTAACGGTTTGTTATTTCACGGAAACAAAAAACCCCTGGGGAACTCGTCAACCGAGTTTTGCGTAAAGCGGAAAATTTATAACGACGCCAAAACGCGCCTAAACGGGCGGGCGAAATCACATAGATTAGCGTTAGAGAGGTTATAAATGTGTACCTGTTGGCAGCGATTCTCTATAGCCAGTAAGGTAAATTGTGAGCGCCCGGGGCCCGGTGCAGGTGTCGAAATAAATGAAGGCGGGCGGGTCGCTCAGCTGTTTACAATAATGAACGCGTCGACTCAGCTGTGTAGTGTTGTACAATAACGAACCATGACCACCCCACACGCATCACACGTCCGGGCATCATCTTATCTGGTGCTGGTGTTGGTCTGCTGGCATGGCACGCCCACCGACACGGCTCCGCTGTCTACTGTCTGATCTGCCTTGCTGGCTGTTTATATGGTTGGTTGGTCATAGATAAAAAAAATATGAGCACGTTATCTATCAGGATATTGGTTATTGTAGAGGTTTAAATTGATTACTGAGTTGTGGTTTTTAATTGATACCCTTCAAACCTCTTTGCATCATTTAGCACCATTAAATTGGATACCGTAAATTTTAGAGTATATATACGTAGACTAAGAAATAACTTAGTCACTTAATGGCAAGAGTATGGGTACCACATAGTTAAAAATGAAAAATTCTAAAAGGAATTAATTTGCTTAAATTTGTTCCTATACTCTTCCAACGATTCATAATTTTCCCTGTAAACTTTTACGAAAAAACTAAACAATACTTTAGTTTGTTCAGGGGTAAGACACGCCTACATTTTTACAACAACAATAAGATGTAATTATCCACATAATTATTATAATCAACAAAATAACAAATACACCTGTAAAATCCTTATTTTACTATAATTTAATATTTGAATTTCCCAAGAAGATAAATGAAAATAAATCTGATTAACACCGCAGCCCCCCCCCCTGAATTTCCACCAGCCCCGATGATGACGACCGCAGCCGGGACCGGACTGTACCTCCCGCCACCGACTGTACCTCCAATATGTAATTATAACATGCTATTCTATCAGCCGGACACACAACTAGAGGCTGTAAACCACGGCTTATTTTACGGCCGCCATTCTTTTCCACCTTTTTACTGCCCGCGCTCCTTCCAGTGTTGAATTGTATTATTTATTTTTTCAGTCGCCGTCCCACAACGGCCGCGTCCAATTGATAAGCGGCCGTTTTGACAGCGGTCGCTGCCGATATTTCATTACATGTGAGGAGCGAGAGGGAGGTAAGCCTTGATTGTGCGAGTCAAAGCAATCAGCTGATTACGTTTATCACTTAACAGCTGTTAATCGGGTTTCCATTTTCATTGTTGATTTATACCGCTACGGTTTGATATTTTATTTGGTATTATATCGTTAGTACAGATAGCCAGGGTTAAATTTTAAATATAGGTTTATTTTTAAAATATCATCAATCAGACAAGGTTTATTTTTCAAATTTGATCATCAAGACGTTATTAATTCTTTCATAAAAATACTTTCATAAAAAGACCGGCCAAACAGAAAGCACTTGCTCCAAATCATAGAGCATAATACCTAGCAATTAACATTGAAAACTCCATCAGTATTGATTCAATAAATCCTAATCTAAAAATATTTCTAGAATTTATTTGTCTGTAAACAACCTAACTTAATCAATAAACGTGGTTCACTCTATAGAAAATAAAAAATAAATACCATTAAATAATATTATAATTTTGTTCAGAATAAGCATAAGAACACAAGCTACACATTCACATGTAAGCTATACATTCCTAAATGATTCTCGTCGCCTGTCCATTTCCCTGGAACGTTGTCTATATCTATAACTCAAAAGAAAATGTTTTACAACAATACAATTTAATTCGAAATTAATCTATTTCTTTCAGTGCGTAGTTAATTAAAAATAACTTTCTAAATATGCAATAAAACCTAATAAATCAATTAAAAGTGACGCAAGGAGACAGACAAGTGCAGCGCCGGCCATGTTGGACTTTGATAACGTGTGAGATATGGCTTATCAGGAATGCTAATAGTGGTGATATAGCGCTGAGATCACTCCTTCTGCCGGTGCGCCGCTGAAATGTGGGCAGAGTCGCCACTATAGCAGAAAAAATTCCAAATAAAGATGAACCACAACAAGGCAATGTTGTATGATCACATTGCAAACCAGGGATACCTGTATACTGTATTTCCAAGGTTTAACAAACCTTTAAACTTCTGATCTTTAAAAACCAGCAAAAATGAAACTGGGCATAGATTCAGTAATTTATTAACTAGTCTAACTTTAATTCAAGACCAAAATTGAAAATACTGCACTGACAGTACACAATGTCCTGATCGGAGAAAATTTAGTTATATCCCTTTGCGGTAAGAATAATCATTGAACAGAAAGGAATTGTACATTGTTTATTGTTTCGTAAGAAAAAACAGTAGTAAACCCAAAAATATTGTACATTATTCTCTTTGTCGGAATCCATCAAGATTTTAAAAAGGTTAGGCGAATTTCCGGAGACACACACAACTATATAGAACTATAGAAAAAATAAAAAACACCCCACACTTCATTCACGAAGTGTTCGTTTTGAACGAAACTAATTTAGAATGAGTGTTGTTTTAATATTGAATGCTGAAAATCAAAACCAATATAGGAAAGATAATAATTTTTCATTTTCTTGCAGGATGGACCCAATTACACGGACGCAGCCATGAACGATGAGTATAATTCGAGGAATGTTATGATGAGAATCGAAGCCTGAGCTTTTGTATTTGCTCAGAGCAACATATGATTACAGGGGAATAAAAACCAGCCAAATAGTAGAGGAGTGCCTACGCAAACAAACACCACTATAACCATTGGCCGCGAGAACGCGTGACTAAATTATGAGTGACAGGGGTGCGGGGTAGATTTATGGGGTAGGGACTTGCATAACTCAAATATTGGGGGAGGAGAAAGCCTGGCATTCTTCGGCCGACTACCTGACTCGGTAAAAAATTTTGAAACTGTTCTTTCTCGGCAGGGCTACAACGGAACCTAATAGAAACTGACAGTTCGCATGTTTTTCAATGAAGGGAATAGGAATGCAAACAATTAACGCTTGATTTGGTATGGGAAAAGGAGTTTGTTTACACATGCACTGTATATTACAACTTTTGTATTTCAATGATTGGCACAAACTAAAAATATGTACTTAATAGAACTATTGCCGTTTTTTTTAATTTATGCTAAATATTTTTTTATATGTCAAAATTTTAACTAGACAACGATTCAGTAATAGTTATCTCTTGAACAACCAGAGTCTTTCTAAAAAGTAGAATTACAATAAATAACAATCAAAACTAATCAGTAAAGCACGTCAAAATAAATACATGAGGTAAATACGAGAAAATAAAGTATTTATAGCCAAATTTGCAAGGACAAACTCAAAACTGTCAGTTCGTAGACGAAGACCGGAGCTGGCACACGGAGACAGCAAGTCATCCGACCATTTACACCCGAGATAAGGGAGGAGAGGTGTGGGTGAGTTTTTGTGGGCCTTCATCTATCAGCCCCCAACAATCGGCCGCCCCCGCCCCGCCCCCGCAGTCACCACTGGAGGGATGGATACTGGGAACTTGCCTGCACCACCGCACCACCTGCCGGACACCTTGCTCGGTGCGAGCCAAGGTTCCAGGCACCGGGCGCCGGGGCTGGGAAGGTGCGGGGTTACGGTGCTGAGTTAGGAAGTGGTCAAGGAGATGTTTGGCCTTTAAAAGGTAAAAATAAAATACCCCCGTAGCAGCAGACCTGCTTACTAAGCGAATTTCCAATGGAATTTCTGATGTTTTTACTTTCCCCATGAAAACACCATAGGATCTAATATGTAGGTTTGCTGCCATGGAGTGCTGTTAGAAAGTGTAGGTTAATCAATAAATGATGAAGCTAAACACAAGATTGTACCAAATGATCTGGCACTTTTTTATTTTCCCCATAACCCAGTGGGGGAGAGTAGGTTTGTTTGCCGCCATATGGGTTTTGTGAGCTAGTATAAGTTAAACCCTATCCAGGTAAATAACACACCAAATTTGATAATGTTTTATCAATAAAATAGCAAAATACAGGGTTTTGTGGATTTCACATAAAAATAACATAGGAAACACATTTTTGGATTTTCTTCGTAATCAGTTACACTAGGTTAAAAATTCAAGATATTTAATTGTTTGTTTTTCAAGTTTTTTAAAATGGTTTCAATTAAAATTGATGTATTTTAAAAATTGAGGTCAAAAAATGACAAAACCCCATTTTTGACCATTTTTAACCCCCATAAAACGCTATTACAAAAGCCCGATCATTGTGATTCGCAAACTCGTGAAAAAAGATCTCGTCTTACACCTCCGTTACGAATTTCATCAAAATCGGACGTTATTTTCAATAGTTATTTGACCCACGGGCAGATATATCACAATGAACGAATGGTGTTTTTGGCTTCTGGGGACCTCAGTATGAAAAAGTAATATGGTCCCAGGCTTAGGTCTTCCCATAGCTACTACTAATAGCGTATTCCCTATAAGTGAAATTAGCTAAAAATAAAAATTGAGAGAGGCGAGTAAGGCAATAAAAAAATTGTTGAGATCACACCATCAGGACATCGGAGCGGAGGGTTGCGTGTTGGGCGAGCAATGTGTGCATGCAACGTGTTTCATGCTGAGTTTTTATTCTATACATGGTTGGTTATCCGTGTCCAAAAACAAAATTTTGAGAAAATATATTAGTAGGCCTAGCTAAGCACGTTATTAGGATGTTAACTTCAGATATGTCAGAAATGTTTAATTTTATTCATGCGTAAAATGAACACTATGGTCAAAAACAGCAGTTTTTACAGACATAAAAGGCGACACTTTGTGGCCAAATAATTGTAGAGAGTGGGAGATGCTAGCGAGGCACGTCTTGGACACGGAGGTGATCAAATAACAGGCGGAATGTGGCATCATTAGCTGCATCGGTCACGGCTGGTTGGGGCCACCCAACCCTCCAAGCTGCAGCCGGGGTGCACCTTGCAACTCGTGCCACGTGACGCCAAGTTACTCTATAACTCTGTAATTTTGGTTCGGGAAATCTCTATGTCAACACTGTATAGGCTACTATACGGTACTGCAAACAATGGTTAGAAGAACATTCACTTTTTGCAATCCTCATTTTGTTTGATTGTTGATTACAACTTAAAACATGCAAGTGCGCATTAAATAGCTATAATTTTTTGTCTATAATTATGATGTGAAGTTCAATATTACAAGATATCTAAATCTAACCATAACGCTACCGGTATCTAATCTATAAATAACCATGGTAAACATTATAAAGTAATTTCTTCATCAAGAACCACAAATGAGACATCCAAGTCGGACTAGGCGTTCCAAAATTGGCGTTTCAAAACAATTTACAAACGGGCGGCGCGGCGCGCTTGATGTTTTCGGTGCGGGTATAACATAGGCGCGCGCCCGACAATCGGAATCGTCTTGACAGCCGACTAAGCAATTTTCAACCTTATTACAACAGTGATTAGGGGCGAAACTCGTCTGTCAGCTCGTTCCATTATAAACACATGCTTTGCTCGCCTCGGAACGAATCGGGGGAAATACACTTGGGTTCATTAACATAATTTCATCTTAATTTATTCCGTTGGCAATTTACTAAACGACTTGTCACCGACCGCAACGTAAAATTGGTTTCTGCCCAATTTTTGACGGATGGTAAATTGCCGGGTGTACCCGACGACTCCTAGTTTATCTTCCTCGACAATTACTCTGTAATACAACACAATTAGCTCCTATCTCTCGGTTTCCTGGCTCCGTGCGCATTAATATTTATTACAGTATAATTTAATGACTACTGGTTGCATTTATTTATTATCAACATGGGCCGGGTTGTTCCATGAAATATGACTCTATAAGACGTTACACCTTGAATGATTCATGATTTTTACATGATTAAGTAACATGATATGTGAGCACGTTCTTACTAATAAATACAGCTTAATTATTAAGAATTAAGTTGTTTTAGCTTTGCAATAAATATTGCCGTAATGAGATTTCCATTTAATTAAGGGGACAAAACCATTTATAAATGAAGTTACGAGTTGTTTTTCTTTAAGTGAAATAGAGAAAGATTTCGGTCAAAAGGAACAGTCTATATCCTGGATCTGGTATATTAATAGCAACAGCATAGTGGTATTAGACTACTGTTTCATTGAAAAACAGATTTGGCTAGTTAGGTAAGATGATGAAAATTAAATGTGGGGACATAACATTTTCTTAATTGTTATTACGATTTTTACCCAATAGCAGTGCCCTAGAATGACCTCTTCAGTAACATGTGTCGTTTTGACACTGCTGTACAAAACATTAATCGCCGATCTCATGGCAACCAAAGTGCGGTTTGTGACGAAAACTTTTTAAAATGAAAAAAAAAACACAAGCACAAATCTGAAAAATTAAAATCAACGATAACAAACTAGTAAATAAGAAGATTTGGATAGTAGAAGACTTCAGAATTTCTTGCATTTCAATGAGAAGAATTCGCCAATAGATTGCAATACTGGAGCGGCGGAAACGGTAAGAGTTAACAGCTGTTTGGCCCAATTATAGGAGGGTTTGCATGCGTCTCGATTATCACTGTTTAGCGTTTGTAATTTGCGGCAGTTAGACGGTTTTTGTGGTGGCTGACTTCTTAATGGAGCTTGAAGTTCCTATTGTTTACCGGTATCGGACCCACTTCCGGTCCCAGCTCCCAGCTCGCATGTCGCTACGCATTACCGTTGGTGCACGTCGCGTAGTGCTCTCTGTGATGGCGTCGGCTAGCTGTTGCTAACGATCAGCTTCCGGCCCCCAGCTACTTGAGCAGATTTTCGCACATTATGGAAAACAGGTTAAGGTAATTTATTTTTACTTTGCAAATTTTGAATCCCACGATGGTTTGTCCAGGCTATCGGAAACTTTCAACGCCTGCTTGAAACATAACCGTGTGGAACAAATGGAGCTGTGAAAATAAATGTGACGGGCAGTTTACATACATAAGATGTGAGAATGCTGGGTTGGTTGATTTCTAGTGCCGTGTGAAACGGGAAGGTTACTGTAATGCATTACAGTATAATGAGTTTACTATAAGATTGTTTGATAGTAACTTACACAAAAAATCACTACTTTAGCTGACTTTGGGATCTAATTTGTGAGAGAATCTAAGTAGACATAAATTTTGGATAGCAGAACTATCTATAAATGTGTGCTAGACATTCTTGCTTCAAATTTGGAGGCAAAGTTTTCTAGACTTACCTAAAATGTAATAGGCCTACATTGGTAGAAAACTTCGGTAGGAGTGGGTTGGAAATATAGATGAGAATACGAGCTAAAAATGTGTAGACTATACCGTAAAATATTATTTAGCCTTTGAGTAGTCTACACTTGAACCTTAGTGCCTTCATGTATACATACATCAATTAGAGAAGACTAAATTGTTGCATAAAAAGTTATAATTCATCTGTATGTCTACA
Source organism: Neoaliturus tenellus (assembly GCA_030545055.2). Taxonomy (NCBI): domain Eukaryota; kingdom Metazoa; phylum Arthropoda; class Insecta; order Hemiptera; family Cicadellidae; genus Neoaliturus; species Neoaliturus tenellus. The sequence goes on along the minus strand of CM061534.1, from coordinate 150,442,973 downwards.
ATTTCAAAAACATCCCAGGCTGCTGATCCCCCGTGTGCCGGGGGCGGCGGGCAGGCGTAGCGTATTTCTCGTACTACGCATATCACCGACTAATTGGAAGATATTCGTGAATGAAGCGCCGCGCCGCCAGCCGTCGGTAGCGGATTCCTCCGCCAGGCTGCGCAGCGGCGCGGCTGGCCGATGTTCGCAGCACGGCTAGTACACGCTTTCTCCGATGCTTAGACGACCTTCAAAACCTCTAAGCAGCCGGAGCGGCCCAACGAGCCTAACCTCCAGCTCATTCCAAACTCGACATGCTTCTTTTTCTTCTTGTCCCCTCCTCCCGCCCTCTCTCTCGCTCACCAAACTAGTTTCTGTCCTCGTCGCTCGCCCGCCGCTGACCCTTTGTTCCTCCGCATTTGGACAATACTAACTAGAGACGCCACTTCTCTCATTCACTTCGCCTTATTATAATTATTCCGCGTTACCCGCGCTCTATAATTTGGGCTCGCCTCTTTGTTTAGTGGCGCCCCCTGTTGACGCTTGCGCCCGGGACGAGCGACGAGCGGAGGAAGAGGCCGATATCCTCAATTACTGCACCGTCCGAGGCACTGATTAATTTTCTAGATGGATAATAAGCGATAATTGGCCGTGCACTGGGGTTTAAGATGCCCCATCTCACGGGTTTGTGGACTGTTGAATATGTACCGTAGAAAATTGTACTTTACATTACCCGTAAGGTGTAGATTTTTTAAATTTCTGACAATTATAATAAAAAAATAATTATGTAACTAATCTCTCTCATAAAGAATTATTATTACGAATCAACTAGCTATGCAAATTTACTATATAATGAACAAAACTAAAATTACGTAATAAATGCATTCAACTTACCAAACACGGGACTAAGATCCGACCTCGAAGCATTTTTACTAGAAGAATACGTTTGACCAGAGACTACTTTTTCCTGCAACAAAGAAAAGTGTATCACCAAAACATAAGGGTTGTTTAAATGATAGTTATAAGAATTAAACTCAAATCCTTCTTATTTATGGACTTCGTTTTTAGATGCATGACTTAAAAACAAGTTATCTCTAGGCAGTATTACATATGCATACTGTACTCTGTCGATGAACTTAATAAAATCATACAAACAACAAAATTATTTGCGTGTGAAACGTTTGTCTTAGAGTCTAACGAAGTGGCAAAATAATTATTCAAACTCAAATTGCAATATCCGTAACCCGAAGACAGCTAGTGAAAAGACCGCTCCCACCATAATTTATAAGGCGGTTTCTCACGCATAAATCTTTTGTAAGGAGTATGAAACCTATGGAGGGGGAGGGGAAATCTAGGTGAAATTGGGTAAGGAATCCAGCCGACATGGGATGCAATTAACGGCACGATAAGCCGAGAGTTGTGATAGCTGTTATCAGCAGGGCTGGTCTGCGGCGTCTGTGGGGCTCAAGGTCACGGAACAATGACCACAACAGAGTAACAAGGCAATTAACACTTCCCAGCACACCGCCGCCCACCCACACCAATGCATACTACACCACTATACTACATCACTACATCACTACAACGCTACAACCGTGTCCGATAACTAATTGAATCCGGTCCGTACGCTTCACCAAATTCGGAGCCACGCTAGAGTCTTACAAAATGTACACCAAAATCAATCGAATCCCTGTCGCGCAGAGATGGTATATGTTTAAACAAGTCAAGTGTGGATAACAAGGTTACCACCGATATAAGCTTGAGACAAATCTTACGTGATCTGTAAGTGCATTATTGCTGGAAAATAATTGTTTAATTAATTGTACCAAGCAAATGCTCAGACCCCAGGTCGGAAACACCTCACTTGTCTATGGGTAATGCCAAAAAAATTAAAATAAAATGGAGCGTTAGAAAAGTATAAAACGGTACATTAAAATTGCTAATTACACTTTAAAATATCATGGCATAGGGTATACTTTGAATTTGAAAGTTTTGTATTTTTTATTGCATCCGATGAGAATTATTCCCCGCCTTGGTCTCATTAGTCAAAAACAATCATAACACGCTATTTTAACGATGGTGGAAAACGCTAAGATTTCAATATGGATTAAGATAAATTATTATACTGTTCTCCCCCATCGCACTCAAAGAAAGGGAAAGGGGTATTCACAACGCAACCTACATATTTTAAGAAATTATTTGGCTATCTAGAGTTTTTTTTTCTATTATATACAGATTTGGGATTTCCCCCTAATTCTCCCCTCCCACACGGACAGGGAATATGCGGTTGAGCTAGGAAAGAAAATTTAAGGGGAAATTTTGGAGAGTATTTTTTGCTGTTGAGGGTCTGTAGTACCCCCTCAAAATCACGAATAAATCTCCCCAGAAATACCCCACACCATATGTTAGGGGCCTACCGTACTTTTATTTTTGGGGAAACATGAAAAGAGTTACCCATATGTTTGAACAGGTGTGATCACATCGCATCGTAGCTGCCAAACGCGACAAGCTGGCGAAACCATGAGCAGCGCGCCGCGGCGAGGCATGACGAAAGAAAGGTAATGAAAGCAGCAAGCCACGCCCCCGGCGATGCTTGTTAATCAGCCGGTAAGTGACGGCCAATTCCTGCGAGTCGCCCGGTAAATCACCACGAGACATCCGGGGAAGCTGGCCGAGCAGGGAGCAGCGCCTCGGCGGCCGCGACGCGGGTTCAAGGCCGCCTGATCCATGAACACAACGATCCGGTGATTGGTGGCGGCAGCAGTAGTAGTGTGTGAATGTCGGTGCTGGGACACTAATGATGTGGTATAGTAGGTGGCAACAAATTAAGATTTCATTGCGGAATAATCTATAGACAGATCAGCAATTGATAATCTCAGAAGTATTGGTGTGTGCTATAGATACACAGGCCTAAACTCAATCCTGTTGCGTCAGGTTTATACATCAGTCAGAGAATACGAGCTATGCAGTAATCGAATTCCATAGTTCAACTTGAAATTAAGACCAAGAGACAGAAGAATATAACTTTCGCACAAAAAAATCGTCTTCTACTTCTTACGTCTTCAACAAAAATACGATACTATGAAGACTTTACGAGTTTAGGATGAGCGATGCGAAGGGGTAATGGAATTACAGCCCTTTTTATGGGGTTGAAGACCATGTCATCCACGATTTGGGGTCCTTCGAAAATAGACTACTAATCCATCGGTAACTAGTACCCTCGATTGGAGCATAGCATTATAAGCGTGATTAACCTCATATACATAGTTCAAGAAAAATATCCTCGCAAGGCATAAAGATCGGAGGAAGCTCCTCACATACACAGCAATACAATATACTACTGTAATAAAAATTTTAAAGTTTCAAAGAGCATTGTTTCGAATCCAAACTATACGTTAAAACATTACAAGCACTAATTTCAAATATTTTTTTTTTCATGCGATGCAAGTAAAAGTAAAAGCTGTTCTAGTTCCAGCGCCTGAGTCAAACAACCTAATATACAATCAAGAAAGCTGATTTATTCGTTTATATTTTTCCTCCCCATTGAAATAGTAGGAATCCGTTTCTTTTATTTCCTGAATTAGGGCAAGCCCTGAGATCAGGTTGCATCTTGAGTAACTCTTCGTAACAAAAAGTAGTATCAGTTCTTTTGTAGGTTAAGATATCTAGGGGCGATGGTATTTAAAATCCTTGATCCTAAATAAGATCACACTTCACAGTGGGACCCGGTACTGTTTGGCGATACCCAGCGCCACGCCGAGGCCGGTACGCTCGCCGTGATGGTCCGTGTGCTGTTGACGGTTCTCACACCTGACCGGCGAGAGCAGCGAGCGCAGGCGAGGACGCAGGTTCAAGGCCGACTGATTCATGCCACTCGTGGTGATGGCGATGGTCGTTATCGCCCTGACAAGTGGGCTCCGTCACGCCGGCCGGCAACGTCCGACGTGCAACAGCAACAGCACTGTAGAGTAGGGAACAGCCTCACTGGAGGTGTAGAGGAAATGCTCTTCGACCGCCGCAGCATGATGGGGGACAGGAGTAGGGGTGTGGAGGCTAGATGGCTTACAGGAAGTCAAACGAAATAGCTACGAGGCTATATGAGTTACTTTTGTCGAGCTAAAGAAATTTACCTTTGTGAACTTAATTGGATCAGCCTTGAGGCAAAAATGGATTGATTTGATCTACCAATAAATTATCTTTAGATGTAAGAAACACCGACAAGAAACAATTAATTCAACATTGCCCTGGTGAAGTACTTCGAGAATAAGCCATACTACTTTGTAAAGGAATTTCTAATTGTCTGTATCATTTGATGAATCTCTTAATCCCAATCCTCACTGAAGGCGAAGTCATGAAGAAGATTATACATTGTGGAGTTATTGGTAATTATCTTTGTTAAAGAAGCAATTAGGCCTCCTCAATGAAACTGTATGTGTAAACTGATCCTAATAAAAAAGGTGATATCCTTCCTTATGAAATGCCAACAGGCGGTTACAAAGCAGCAACAATTTAAACCCAACAACGTGAAAGATTGAGAGATGTTCAAACCCTCGACTGATTGACCCGGACGTCAAATCCTTCCAAACAGCCCGTCATAACACTGACAAAGACAACTAAAATAACCGCCGCCGCCGCTGTCGAAGGAGTTAGTGAGTTAGTGTTAGTGTTAGTATCGGGGGGAGGGCCGCGCACGTGTCGGTTTGTTAACAACTATCGTATACACAACACGGTTTATACAGGGGGAGATGAACTAAAATTACCCGCGTTAACGCCGTCCACGGCCGCATCGCCGCGCTGCCGTCGCTATCTGCGTCTCTCTCGCTCATCAGATGATGAGCCTCGTCTCAACAGTACAAACAACTCATTTCTCTTAATAAGTCCCCATTTATGCCGTAAACGGGCCGTCCATTTGCGGCTCAGCCGGCATCGCGAAATGACGAGAGCGAACGCTTGTACAAACTGCACAATCTAATGGCTGCATGTTAAAAGAAATTCTAACCATTGACATTATACAGCATTACTTTTGAAATTATCTTAACCCACAAGCAGATTTGATTAGAAATTTGATAAATGGACCTAACTAGCGCGGTTAAAGATGACTCTAGATTTGATAAAACAAGACCAACAGTTAAGACAACCCTTGCGGAAAGCATTCTTTATTTTAATTCAGTAAAAATACTAGCAGATATCATCAAAAAATTTTAGAAAATTTTGTTTACAGGGAAGAATGATCTAAAGTAGCCTATGTTTGATTACCAATGTTTACACAAAATATTACGGAAATAATTATTGCATTTGTTTGACAAAACACTATTTTAAAAATCTCAACATCGAAATAAACGATGATAATGTAAGGCAGAAAATGATAAGCGACACAGAAGTGCAACATAATGGGGCTAATTATGCACCGAAATCTACATAATAAATAATGACAAATAGATTACTATTTGCTCTTATTATCTGCAAATATTATCGGGAAGCTAAAATAATTATCTCTCGTAAAACGCATTTAATGAGTTCAACTCGTAATTATCAACATTACGGGCGATTTCATCTAACGACCGGTTTATTCGAATTATAAGTTTATAATATTGTTTACATATTTCATGATTTACCTGGTGAATGTACATATCACGTTTATCGAAATAAGTGGTATGGTTTATTGTAAAAACAAAGACCAGCATACCATGGACGGATTTTTTTTAATAATGCAAATTAGAATGAATTAATGATAAATATTTTTTTCTTGCTAATTTAGTAGTTAGTAAAAAGGAGGTATTTCGCATTAATTTGCATTAGGCTTTGGCATTCTGCCTTTTGTTTTATTGTTACGTTATATTTTGAGGGGAGTGATAAATGTGTGAATAAACAATTCCAGTCAAGATAATTCAAAAATAAAATGAAATACATCAGTATTTAAACAGCCATTGTACCGCTATTTCTGAACAATCGATTAACAACAGTTTATCTTCACAGTCTTCGTTATCTTAAGGCGTCAATTAACTGACTGAATTGCAATGTGGGAATAAGCCACTTGTGATTAAAGCCTTCAATTTTCCAACCTCTTTGTCTCATTTTCACGTTCCCGGTTGCATTCCTGTTACATAATTCATCCAAGAAAATGTCAGTATGATATCTTGATTAACGGAGTGCTGCGGTATAAAGTGTTAAAATGTATGAGTCATTTCTGAAATGACTACATATTAGCTGTAGTTCTGTTTATCTCCTCTATTTTAATGTATGTAATAAAATATAACAATTGTTACGTAACTATTAAAAGTAAAGTAATTTGGAGAGGTTACCAATTTTAAAATAACGAATTACCTAATATGAGAAGGTGATGATAAAATACAGAAGAATGCAGAGGGGAGGTAGAAGAGAAGAATGGAACAGAGAGAGGAGGGGAGTGATGAAGGCAATAAAGACAGAGTGCGGAGGAAATGACTGTAGATGCAGTCTTGCAAAAATGTAAATGGAAACGCTAATAAGGCAAATGAGCGGCAGGCGAGCCTCGTGCCCGTACTGCAGTGGCAGTCGTCATTGCATTACAAGGCCTCTAATGGCAACAGGCGGCAGGCGGCGATACACCAGAGTCGGCCGACTATCGACCAATAACGCTTCTGACGCCGTTTCGGAAAAATGCATTAGATGTATAATTTACAGTACTGTAAGTTTTATAATTGTAGTAACTAAAAATAGTTGACATTCAGAGAGAAGTGGCCTAAACTTTGAACAACAGAAACATTGTATAGACAGATGATTCAACAGTCCATTTAATCTGGTACCCCAAAATGCATAAAATATGAGACCATTAAAATTTTTTAATAAATTCCCTACTGTAATATATCCAAATGTATCGAATAAACTTACCTGTAAATAGTTAGATATCGCCCAATGTATTTCACGATTAGAATAATAAAATTAATATTTTTCACGTATTTCTTATTCTGGCAAAAATTTGGTGCTTTTGTTTCTTTTATGGCAGTAAAATATAAATTTTGGGGGGATGATTAAGCACGGTTAAATTACAAATGGAACATCCCATTAATAACGTGTAACAAAGCAAGGATAACCTTCAAGCCAGGCATAAACTGTTGAGAAACAACACAGACCTACAACACCGAACGGACCGTGAAAGGCGAAAATAAGCCGTGAAAAAATCGCCGTAAAACGGCCCGGGGAAAATGAAAAACAATTTTATTGGGATGGGAGACGATTATGCGGCCGGGCCGGTCGCACAATTTCACACGCGGAGGTATAATATGCAAAATGAGCGGGGGAAGAGCAGCCCGCGATTACGGCGCACTTAACGGCTAATTTGGTTAACTATACTAATACAGCGGGCCCATCACGCGATCCGGTCCAGATTAGACCCACGGCGTTGCATAATAAACAACAGTCGCATGACGGTAATAGTCGGAGAAACGGGACCAAATGGAATAATGGCAGCCATCGATACGGGTGTCATCATGGCTTACCACAAGTAATTGATTCCTCGATTTGTTGTTTAACGAGTCACGCATGCTATGGTAAGTTTCATTTTCAAAGGTGTTTGGTAAGTGTTATGTTGTTTGAGAGCGGTTTTTATCGACTTAAATCACTAATTTTAAGTGTGTACTGCAACTGTCTGCTGTAACTTTTGTAACAGTTTAATTTTCACCTTGGGCACAAAATATGGTTGAAGATGTTTCAATTTCATAAAAAGTTTTAATCGTAACTGTAACTCGGCAATCAAATCACCCAAGTAGACCGCACTGTAAATGGAACCAATTGTGAATTTTTATGGGCATTCAGCAACAAAGTGCACAGAATTATGAACTCCTAATGACACCTAACTTCCAAAATAATCAACACGTTTCCCCAGTCACTTGTACAAATAAAGGTAGGAGTCATCTAATTGCTAATTGTACACCGAAATTCCATCCGGACAAAGCGTTCTAATTGGTGTGTTGTATGAGAGACCGGGAATCGTCCATGCTCTAACGTTCAACCGTCATTTCTGGGACTCTTCAATGCACACGTCAAAAGTAAAATTGAATACCTTAATGCGATTAAAATTGTAGCCTATTGCAGAACATTTATTATGCATATTCTTCAAGCACTTATTTATTTAGTAAACTGAAATACCACTCCTTTGTTAATTTGAAATTCTACGAGTAGGCCCTTGGAGTCGCCATGTGATACTATATACTGTAAAAATTAATTGAAAGTATAACTTTTCTTGCATTCCTATAAAATGGCATCACACGAAAACAGTATAGTAATGGCAGTAAGAACTATAGGGAGCAGTAACAACATGTAACGATTCATGAAATATTTCCTCATTTTTCTGGAGACGACGAACACGCACTTTTCCCATGACCTAGACTCTGGACCGGAAATGGAGGCGGCAAGACGTTCAATGTAGTTTTGCTGACTACCGGTCCGGCGGCGACATCAGTGTCCGGGAGGTCCGTGTGTCTGTGTCCGCGACATATTTGGTACCGGACACAATAGCTAACTGTCCTCGGCTGTTCTACGGCTAATTGTTTGTTTGAGACCCTCCGCTGCTGCCGTCGCAGACGTCTGAACAAACAACGACCGTCTCCAGCCCGACCGGCGACCCACCAGCAGCGGGGGAGCAAACTACCGGCACATTTTTAGAACTGGTACAATACGAGGGAACTGAAACACCCCTGGAAAGACACTTTAATGCGATAGTTAGAAGGTAAAAAAATTAATAAAATATAAAGAAACATGTTATTTTGTATGTTCTGTTCATTGATAACCTTCATGAGGTGGCTGATATTATTTTGACAAGGGAATAAATCACTGTAAACCATGAAATATGTATAGTAGTTTTACCCCATTTTGTAAAGTACATGCCCGATTTCTGTAGAAACAACCTCCAATACTAAAACAATAACGCAATATATTTTATACAGTACTAACAAAGCTTTAAAATTGGATGATTACAGCTAAAGTTGTACCTGGCATCCAAGGAAGTACTCTCAAACAATACAGACGTAAATAAACCTGTTTGGAACACGCTAAAAAAGTATTTTTTTCAGTCTACAGCATTAAGAGTCATCTTCACCCTTGTAAAAACACTGAAAACATGCAGACGTATTCCCCTGTTTCGGACGGTGTTTTTGGATATTTATTGGTAAAATTAATGTTTTATTGTAGATTAAGGTTAGATCTAGGTTCCTCATATCTGACATATGAGTAAATATTAATGGTATAAGTACAAAAAAATATTAAAATTAAGGGAAAACGAGTTACTTTGTGACGTCACTGAGAGTAATATTTGTTAAATTTTCAAAATTTTGAGGTAAGAGGAACCTAATATAACCATTCAACTAAACACTTACCAAGTTTAAAGAAAATCGGTTGAAAAACGGCGTCAGAAAAAAGGGAAATAAAATACCATGTTTTGCATAAAATCCGTATAGTTACCGACTGCGCAACAATGGTCTACTAGCCCAAAGGAGAACGATCTTAATTCCACTCTTAATTCCGGTGATGACTGATAATTCCACGATTTTTTTAGATAATGGTTTTATTGAACTATGTATCAGATGTTTTTTAACAGAGTGATCGCTTGTACACGTTCCTCAGGTAAATAGCACTACTATTTTGATAGCTACCTCACGGGGCGGCGTAACGTTGAGCTAGAGCAGACGGAATAAGATCGTTGAGTCTAACGAGTGCTGGGCCCGAGGGCGGCGAGGTCCTGGCTGTATTATCGCCGTACCGTCGCATCGGATAAACGGCTCCAATATTACACTGAATCACAGATATCAGGTTACAATATATAAAACGTACCACCATCGCCCCAGGACTGGATACTAGTAAACCGGCGTGAATACTGTAATCAGCAGCTGCTGGGACGGCGGGCAAAAATTACAATCCACCGGCGCCGAAAGCGACCGACATCGTTCCTGCAGCCGGTGCAGTAATTAAAACAGCAGTGGCATCGTGGCAGTTCAGAAAAAAATATTTAAGTATTCTTTCATGCTAAATCCTAACTCAAAAAATTATTTCAGTTCTTCATGACAAAGCCTAAAAGAGTATTTAGCAGCAATAACCATAATTTTGTATTGTTTCCTGATTAGAAAAAGCTAACTTTGGAAAAGCGTTTCTGTTCAACACGCACGGTCAGAATACGTTAGGGTCGTTTTAAATCGAAGGTTAGTTGTACCCTTGTGATAAAAAAAATACGTTTTTGCCTACGATACCCGCCACCGTGAATTTTCATTCCCACATGACTAATGCTAAATTTGAAAAGTCGCTACGCTTGCAAATTTGGTTGAAAAATATTTATCTAATTTTAATCAACATTTTGATATCTCCAGGATGGTAAAATGAAAAAAAAACACGTTTATAGAGCATTTTATGAGATAAAAAAAAATTAATTGAAAACGCGTCCACCTAAAAAAAAAAAAAAAAATATTGAGAGTTCGGTACTTAATTTTTATTAATTAAACAAGGCCTAGTATTAACTTTTTTCCATATGCCTTTACATAAAGGTGAATCTTTCTCGACCAATTTTAAAGGCGTAGCGATGTTTTAAATTTAAGTCTTCACATTGTTAGTATGGAAATCAAAATTCAAGATGGCGGTTAATGCAGACTCCATAAAATTGTCGCCCAAACAATTACCACCAACTAATTACAGGTAAAAAAGTCAATTTCGTAATTCCTTAGATAACAAAAACTCCTCCAATTAAAAAACAATCTAATGTTTCCAGTCCACGATTTCGGAAGAAACCCATTGCTTCAGAAAATGAAAATGAAGATTCCTTGCGCTTAATTGTTGTGTTATTGTTCTTGATTGCGAATTAAAATGATTAAAAATAAATGACAAAAACAAACGATTTACTTGGAGAGGTGCATTTACGTCGCTGCTGATCGCAGTAAAGTCGTAGCGTTCTACATGAGTTGCGACACGCCGGTACATAGGAAGTATTAGGAGTAGTTTATTGTTTAAGGGCGGCGGTGGGGCAGATATACCGGCGATAGCGCTGCTATCTGATGGCCAAAACACGCACATGCTCCAATGACTCTATCCCTCAAGCCTGGCTAACTTACTTTCGTTCGTGGGGTAAAGATGAAATAAGATACCTGATAACACCAACAAAATATTTTTTCTAGGCACAAGAAAAACGATAAAGTAAGGAATTAAAACTCCATATATCAAATTATTACCACCATTAACAATTTTAACCTAGCCCATTTGTTTTCGTATCTCTGTATGTACAGTTATCTCCCTTGGTATTAAAATCAAAATAATATGAGGAAAATATTACGTCAAAGCTGTCGAATTTATGTTATAATTTAGGTAAAAAATATACTTAACAGACATCCCTGATTATAAAAATGTACTATTTGAGTAATGTGTCCAACATACCCACCCACTGTTCGGAAAGTTAGAACTTCTTAACCGGCATTTTATCCCAAATATTCAAATATTTGTCATAAAATGTCACAAATGTCACTAGGTTATTTATTTCTATCAAAATACCTTATACTGTATTTAAATTTTGTTTAAGTTTCACGTATTTTTTTATTTTACATAAAAATAAACATTGCACCAAATGTGTTGGTCAGTGACGGCATAAGTTTCTTGTCAACAAATAATAGGCTACATTTGAGATTTCTACAAATTTTCAAGATAACGTTTTTTTAGTCACGAGACCACCTCCCGGGCGGAGAGTGTAGATGGTGGAGGTGGTGGAATGAACCAGAAGGCAGATGGTAGAGCACGGCAGTGTCAACGACATGTTTGTCAGAGTTGTTATCAGTAGCGGCTATCAGTCATCATGTCCGCTCCTTCAGCCATGTCCTCCACCGCGCCGGCTGAATACAAAACCGACCCACGCCCCCGATTCTGGTTGGCAGCATTTTGATTGGGGGTAGATTTTTTTCTTGGTTTGTATGGAAACTTTAATCATACTAATGAGAACTATATTCTTCAATCGCTGTAGAGAGCAGCTCATAAAATTAAATTCTAGCTTTAAGTTATATTTTTAATTTTTTAGTTTTTTTAGATTTATTTGTTGTTGGATGGGGAAAAGGAAGGAAACTACTAAACTAGTTTTTCCCCACTTTAGGCAAAGGCCCACCGGTACGGTAAAAGGGTTAACATTTAGACAGTTCCAACGTGTTAGGACTAAGTAGTAAGGTCTTTGAGTAATAATGGTACAGTATCTGGTTTTTGGAGTACATTGTTTTTTTTTTTTTTTTTATTTTAATTTTGCAACAGTTAAATGAGGAACAGTACATATAATTGTTTCTGACAGGCTCAACGCCAAAACATCTGTATTGTGTGGGGCTCAATCATTACAGAGAATTTATAAAAATAAAATACTTTTTGCTAAAAATCGAGCAGTTTAATTTAGACTGGTCGCTAAACATGTAATTTTTAGTCCTAACTGAATTAACTCACGTCCACTAAAATATTGGGATTATCAGTACACAAAACTACACTAATTTACAGCTGTACATTATCAGATGTTTTAAATGCTCAAATCTCAATACTAATGTTACTCTGGGAAAATTTCAAATTTGTATTAAGGAGTAGCATTTTTCTTTTGAGTCAATTTTCACACATGTTTGTTGGCGGAAATAAATGCAGACCAAGCCCTATCTAACGACACACAAAAAACTTGAAAATCGGTTGAAAATTATAAGAGGCGTTCTCTTCACACAAAAAAAACCCATAGCGTATTAAATAAGTATAGATGAAAGAGTATATATACGAATAATCAATATCAATAATCATAATGCCGTATTATTGCATGATAACATGAATTTTAACTGACTGGATATAGGCGTGTTTATAGAGGTCGCCTTTGAATCCAATATGGAATCCATAGGTTGCCGGTTCGATCCTGAGAAAAGTTAGTAGCTTTTACAATTCCGAACCCAGTTGCAATTTGTCATTGGACCATAAATTAATTAATGCTATATAACAAATGTTCGAAGTTAGGTAGTTTGTAGTAACAAGACCGGGGCTTGGATCGTTCCACGTTAAAACGTTATGAAATGCCTATGGCGTTGAAACTTACAAAAAATTGACATAGAAAGCATCTATACTTACTTATTATGTATGCTAAGGGGTTTTTTTGTGTAGAGAACTCCTCCTACACTTCCCAACCGATTTTCAGGTTATCGGTGTCGTTGAATAGGGCTCGGTCTGTAGTTGTTTCCACAAAAAAACTTTACGAAAATATTACTTAAAATCAAGGTGCTATACACATATTAAATTGAAAATTTTCAAATTAGAATAACACTGGGATTGGGTTGAGTATTTAAAACATCTGTTAATGTACAGCTGTAAAACCGTGTAGTTTTTTGTGATTACTGATATACAAAAAACTGATATATTGGATTGGTCGAATATCGTTGATTTAGAACTAAATGTTACTTTGGTGATCAAAATAAACTGCTCCATTTCGAGCAACCCGTAGGCTAGTTTAGTCCGCAAACAATGTTCTACAATGTATTAACAAAATGCAACTTCCACAACATAACAAGTTTTGCTAAAAAATGATCTTTTCCTCCCGGTATGATGAGAGCACATTACTTCCCACAGCAGTTCCGGTCGGCCACGGCTAGTAGTGGTGGCTGTGGCCAGGACTAGGTAGGAGCGTTCTGTGGCGATACTGGGCCAGATCTACACGGCTTCCCACATCTCCATTCAAGGCAAACGTCACAGCTACTTCCGGTAGATTGCACTTCCGGTGGCCGCTGCTCTCATTCACCGACATACCACATCCGCTCAACCATTGTCTTGACACCGCCGACACCTCACATCGCACAACGACTCCTTACAATACCTCGTCTACTGGACCAAAAATGATTAGCTGAACAAAATCTTGATTACACTACTTGTATAAAAAAGCAGAGGGACTGCACTTTGAGTTTAGTGTAATTCATAAATTTGTAAGCGATTCCTTTCTAACAATTGACTCTCAGCAAATGAAATAAATTTTAAAACTGAAAATTAAAAATAAAGTAGAGAGGCAGAGCAGGGCCTGTAAATTACAATTGTCTTTACATGGCTGAGTTATAAGTTAAGAGTACGTACGGTAACTTACTAGTAGTAATTTAGACGCAGTAAAACGCTGCCGTTATTAAATTTGTTCACGCCTCACCGTTTAGTTATGCAAACCAGAAAATGAAAATCGTTGTAGTCTTGATCTCAGAAAATGTTCTCAAGTCATTAGATTAACTGTAGATCAAACATGGATTTGCTGTTTCCTGCTTTACACCCATCGCAGCGAATATGATCCACGCTGGTCATGATCCATGAACCTTGCGGCACATTATCACAGGAGATGTGCAGATTGCGTCTAATTGTAGTGTTCATACCCGCCACGGCCCCTGGACGGCCTAAGTGGAGGCTGGGGCTAGCCCCGAGATATATGGGGATCTTCACCTCTCTTATCACACAATAACACTCCACTGATAACGGCGCATCGTCTGGCCGCCTTATTTATTAGGCCGTTATAAGGCCTTCGGCCTAGCGGCCATACGGGCTGGTTAAGGGTATCGTTTATGTTGTGTGTAAGTTATGACCTAGACATGTTTTGATGGCTATTTAAATCTATATACTACTTTTGGTTTAGTTTTAGTGATGGAAATATATGTACCGGTACTCAAATTATTAAAATTATTTTAAATGAGAATGATACTAGTAGGGTTGTTTTTAATAATCTGTCCATTAAATCAGGTTGAGAAAGTATTAACGTTGTGCTGTAATTACTGTAACTATCAGGAAAACTCTATACCATTTAGGCCGTTTATACAACCGAATGCATGGAATAAATAGCCAACTGTACTTAAATTGTATGTGCCTTTAAATCTCTAAACTTTAGCGGTGGTTATGGCTACTTGAAAATAATGTCTAAACTTTTTTTAAAGACGACAGGCTTAGAGGGAATCGATGGAACGTGGAGATTATCTCACAATGTTTTAGAGTATTAAATTGATTTTTATGTAATTGTGTGATAAAAAGTAATGGATATTATTTTACTATACCAGAGCCCTAAGAGGTAATTTAAGATAAAAAAATAACTAAGTACTTACAATATAAAGTACAGTACCGGTACAGTAGGTAAATTGTCTAACCCTGACAACTAAATTGGGTGTGAGAATTCGTTGATAGGCATCATCATACACCAAAGAACCGCAGCGCAGTGCATTGCAAATTTGGCGTATCTATTAATGAATAACCGGGTCGGGAGATAACCTCCGAAGATAACCAGTTCCCAGTAAACCCACTGGCTGGGCACACAGCGCTCGGGGGGCAAATATAGGTCTGGTACATCAACATTAAACATGTGCAGACGCCGTGTAAATGTCTATAGTGTTATTATTTTAAAGGGGTTAAGGGTATACGGTGTATTTATATTTATCAGCGAGCAAAGTGAGTGTGTTATCACAAATCTTCGGAATCAAAAAGTTCAGCGTTAAGATACAAGGCATAAATCAATTTAAGCCGTATCCCTTGACAAAAATGCGTATTAACCCCATTTACAAATCCACGAGAAGGAGAGACCATATTGTTTTTCATGTAAGACCAACGCTAAGTGACACAAAACCTCCTAAATCGGTGGTCGGATTGTTAAGTGTTTATGTACAGACAATAAAAGGAACTCTGCAGAATCTTTATGGAAGTATTGTTATTTTAAAATAACAAAATAATTCTTATCAAACGTATGTAATAGCATTTTGATATAGGCTAGATAATTTGTAGATATCAACACAAATAATATGCTAGCATCATCTGCATGGAATTTTTACAAGGAAATTATCCTACTAATTAATCATATAAAAGGTAGAGTAGTCTGAAGTTATTGAGTTGTTATAGAGCCCGCCTTACAAACCTAAGGTTACCGGAAAAATCATGTAGTTTTTTAGAGGTCAAAACTTAGCACATTGGTTGTTGGGCTATAAACTAGACTATGTAAAGACCCTGTATAAAGAATCAGCTGGTCTTAGACAGTAACAAAGCTAAGCAACGCATCCCATCCATTCACAACCCAACTGCATTCTTGTTTGGCTTAAAATACAACCTTACAAAGTTGTAACATCCTAGCTTGTTTGGGTAACATCTTACAAAGTGGTAAAGAGGGGGAAAGTAGGCACTGCGTAGTGTTAATTTCAATCGAAAGTGAGGTTGAGGAGGGCATGAGTGTGTGCACAGTATAACTTATGCCATAAGCCACGTCGCTGAGGCTCGGAGTCTGCTCGCAGGAACGGGGATCGCGATTACGCGTTTACAGCGGCTGTCATAAAACAATAAACAACGACCGTCTGGCCGGGCATTCCATCGCCGGTTCTCGCGCTCGCTGCCACCGCCCCATGCCCGGCGTGCCCACGGACCCCGCAAAGGTAATCACGGTGACATCAACGTCCGTCCACACGTCAAAGGGAATCCGAAGCAACGATGTCAGGTGGGCGAAGCCCTCACACTTTTTTATGTAGGAACAAATTTTCTATTTCATGCGCTGTAACATTAGCTTTAGAGAGAAGCTGGAAATATGCTAAAGAAAAAATACGGTTCATAATAACCAAACAAACAAGTCCATCAAGGAGAAGGAAAATTTGGGATTTTTAACTCCAAGGAACCACTCAAGCTGAGAAAATATTAATTTAACACCGTTATTTTCAGCAAACCGTCCTAAGCTCTTTTTGCTAATATGAGTTAGCTTGGATGAAAATATTGAGCTGTCAAATAAAAAAATCATATTATATGGTGGAGCTGTAGGCTAAATGTATAATAACTTAATAATAGACATAAATTATTATTGATTCAACAGTTAAAATGCCGTTATAACATTTTAATATAGCCTAGTTTGTCGGTTTTCCCCTCCAACAAAGCAACAGTTTAGTTTTGTTTATCGTGAGAATTATCCCAAAGGCCCAAACTGAAATCCGTAGCATGTCGATTCAAAAGTTTTCTTACGAAACTCTAATTGCAACAAAATAAACTACTTTGATGATCAATTTACTTTAAGCAGACATAAACACATTCCGGGCCTGAAATAGGCAACCATAAAGCGGCAAGACCATAAAACAAGAGCGAAAGAGAAAGTCCACGGCTGGCAGCACCGAACGCGACAGCCGGCCATACCGGCAACCCGTAATTAAATCATTAACTGACAAAAAGGCAATCAATATTAATAAAATAATAGAGAACAATAAAGGCGGTAAGTCACAGTCCAAACATGGCAAAAAGGTCGGTGGAAAATGTTTGGCGCGATCGTTATGCCGGAATGTGGGAATGAGGCTGGTAACAGTGTAAAAACGCGGCGGCGACAGCAAAAACACTACACTAGCGCTGGTCGTGTATTGTTCCGTGTACTGGTGTCGGTAGTCGGTACCGTACACACGCGTGGGTACGTGCAATCGGCTGCTGGTCTTCGATGGCTACAAAGCTACACGATGCACGACACTCTTCTCCGACCGTCCTTTGTTAAAATCTAGTATACACATTTAATGCTGTAGCATCACCTCAAGAACTCACCGAAATGTCTATTTAAACTGACCGTAATGAATACAAAGCAGGCCGTTAATTGTTCCGGGTGTTCTGTTGGTATTGGCCGCAACGTCTTCTGTTTTCCCCATGTTGAAGCTATGATTTACTGATTACCAACTTATGAAATCCTATTTTGTCACAGTATAAGAACATAAGATTTCTTGATAGATTAGAGTTAACTAATTTGACTCGATAACCGTTTTATATGGAAGTACCAGGTTAACCGAGCCTTGCTCGTTGGTTTTTATTAACTTTTGTTATAGTGTCAAGGTAAAAAAGCAATTACATTTCCACCAACAACCAACTATACCTCTTCACAGTTAACAGCTGTTTCAAAAAGTCTGCTTAACATTTATTTTCTTTCTTTTTGTTTACATTTTGTTGTTATTTCGTTACCAAATAGCAACCCATAAGACTAATGTTAAAAATTGCAAATTTAAAACTTAATTTTAGACCAAATTTGATTTTTCCTGGGGTTGAGGCTGTTTCTAAACTTATTTTAGGGCCAAAACACCCTTTTAATGCAAACTTTAAGCAAAATCTAACAGCTAGATTTCGAGATTGTGGAACACACATCCCTTCAGATATTCCTCGTATTATAGTATAGGATATTCAGCAAATTTGATTTTCAAAATTCTTAAACATTCATCAGCAATGAATACACTAATCCTCCTAAGCTAAGCCGATTTAACACGCTTGTAACCGTTTAGGCGATTCCTTGCCCAGAGTTAGCTCACCAGACCTATACAAGAGGTTGCAGGGTCCGATGGTCCGGTCCATAGCCCAACACGGCCCCAGGGACAACACAATAAACCGAGACACTAACCAGAAATGAGACCGAGCCCGGTGAGCCCAGTGATAAATTAGTATTGAACGTAATCCAATACGTTAGGCGTAACGTACGCACGGCCCGGCCGAGAACCGATTAATATTCATTAGTATTTTGATAAACGCACCACTGGCTGGAGTTGCTGAGATCGACTCCTACCCACGTCCTCGCCCAGCACCCAGCATACTGCTGACTACAAACTTGAGTTCAGTACGTTTTAACTGCGAGCAATTTAAAATACCTACCTAAAAAGCTCCTTTTATTACCCAACAAAAAGTCTTGTTAAAATGCTATCTACTTTTTAGAAAAGCGGACGTAGTCTATTTAATTTAACGATATTAAATTCTAATCTTATCGTGGAAAAACTGCCCTTAAAATTCCTTTCTGTCGTTACCTCAAATTAAGAACAGAAACTATCCGAACCAGTTTTGAAAATAGCCACTGTAGAGATAATTCGAGACAAAAACGCCGACATATGCGATGCGGGACAGAGATGAGGGAATAAAAGAAGTGGACCGCAATTAGAGATAGCCGTCAAACCTGATGTACTCAGTCGTATACTGTACCAGCGACGGCCAGTTGTGGACCAGTGAAAAAATAACTGTCACTACTTGTAAGTCACTCTGCGGCCGGTAGAGTGCGTTCATTGCAGTTCCGGCGGCGCAGCGGGCAGCATTGCCAATTCGAGGGTAATTACCCTTTTTGAGGGTATTTTTGGTCTTCTAGGGTATTTTCGAAGGAAGTCGGTTCATAAATTTGATCTGTTTATAAGCCATATTTGGTTAATTGCGAATAAAATAATGGATTAAGAATGACAGGAATTTAAAAAATAAAGATAAATATCAGGGTTTCTTTAGGCCTGATATTTTTTTAAATTTTCCAATGATTTTTCAATATAACAGTTGGTACAATCACCGTGCGTACAAACAACTTAGATGTGGGTAAATTTTGAAGTTTTCTGGCATTTTTGGTATTTTCGAGGGTAATTTTGGCACGGACTTGGGTAATTTGATGAAAGGATTGGCAACGCTAGCGGCGGCAGCGGTTTTGCAACTCCTACAGGGAACTTCATAGCTTGACCAGTGGCCAGTGGCATAACAATTTGATAACCAATAACAAACTGTTGGGTAAAATAACAAACAAATCTCAGCATTGTGATTCATCAATCAAAAATAAACTAATCCAGAGGTAATTTTTTTTTTTGATTCCCGCTCCCTTGTGGAAGAGCAATTGGAATTTTTATTGTGTAAAATTTATGTTACACCGTACTATTCCAATAGGCTACAAATCTTTTTTACAAGAATGTGCTTTGTAAAATGTGATGGTATTAATTTTTTTTGTAGGGTTAGGCCTATATTGTGGAAGTAATACGGTACTTCATTCTTTAGTAAGCGAAAGATGACAATTTTAAACATCGCGAGTGGTTTCTGTAATATTATTCATATGGTTCTTAGCATGGTATATTTGGCAATAAAAACTGGGTCTAGCAAACTTTAATATAGACTTAAATATCAATCAGCACAGACTAGCCACAAACAACCTTTCATTTTTCTGCGATACATTAGAGAAGGAACCCAAGGAATATTTATTTTAGGGAACGAGAGATTCTGTTACCTTCTTCCTTTGATTTATTGTACAAATAAGTAGGGATTAGTTAAATAAAGGGAAAACACATTAAAAATTATGAAAGTTATGATTCATCTCTGTAAAAACAATGGAAAATAGCCTACCTGTTGCATTCACCGTGGTCTGTGTGTTTTTGTAAGATATAGGGATCTTATACACCACATGTAAATGTAAATTGTATCAGTAAAAAAATCGAAAAAGAAAGGAAATTCAGTTACTTTACGCTAAGGGGTTTTTTGTGTTGAGAACTAATACAATTTTAAACCGATTTTCAAGTTTTTTGTGTCGTTGGAATAGGGCTTGATCTGTAGTTGTTTCCGCGAAAAACGGGTGAGAATAGGAAAATAAAAGCGCTATCCACCATTGAAATCTCAAAATCTCCCTTTAAAATAATAACATTGGGATTGAATTAAGCATTAAGGGTTAAACATCTGTTAATAATCACCTGTAAATACGTGTAGTTATTGGTGATTGCAGATATTATTCACATTATTGTATTGGTCGGATGTAGTTGATTTAGAGCTAAGTTAACATTTGTACTGATTTAAAATAAATTGCTCGATTTCGAGGAACACGTATACTAGTTTAAAAAAAATTTAGATAGGCCTAGCTTAACAAGTTTCAAGAAAATTTGTTACAAAACGGCATCCGAAACAGAGGAATAAAATAACGTATACAGTAAGTTAACATAGTCGATGACGCTATATACTGGTAGTAAGTTATGTAGCCCACAGACAAAGAAGACTTAACCGCCGCTGCCTACAGTAAATTCGCGAAATGTGTTTAATCAAAGATGTGTAACAAATAGCGTGTAGGTCTATAGGAAAATTGGCTGATGAAAGTCTAAAACATAGATGATTGGCAATGTCATAGACTTACAGGTTGATAAAAAGCGAAACAATTAATTGAAGAACTGTGTTGGGTACAGACTGGCTGTAATTTAACGATAGCAACTATGATTAGTCACAGATAAGAGGTAAAAATAGCCGATTGCAGATAATGCAGATAGTAACTTATAATACTGTTATAAAATGGTAGACAGAGATCACTGATAAAGCTTTAACTTGTCTATAATGTAATGGACATAGTCTATGTATTATGGAACAAAATCCTAAAGCAAATATTTACAAACCTTATAGTACATCTTTTAAAATCGCCATTTGGCGCGCATATCATTTTGAAAGTTCTTCAGGTGTCCTTAAAGCGATTCCTGTACGAGTTGTCGTAAAAAGAGTCATGCAAATAGGCTACTACAGATACATTATTATCAAGCAGTTAACAGATGAGCATGTGTAATGCGCATGGAGATGAGCAAATCTATTGTTGAGGCCTGGCTTGGATTTTGAGATTTTGAAGTCTATAAGTTAATTCCAAGTTTCATTCCTTCAGATTTAGGTATTAATACACAAAGTACAAAAGTTTGGAAGAAAGTTATTAGAAAAAATTTGAAGTTCGGAAACAGGTTTGTATAGGTAGTAGAAAAAAAGTCTAAACCAATTGGTGCAGTAGGCTACACGAAATCGACATTCCGACACTAAAAATAATTAATTTCCGATTGTCGTAGCTAAACTCATGAGTTGCCACATGGCAATTAAATTAGACAACAAAAATCTTTTTCTTATTATGTTTAAAGGTTTTTAAAGCATAAAAAATCGAGTTACAGTATAGCCTACAGCACATTTTTACCTCACGACTCAGGCCTGCTGCTCAATGTGATCAGTAAATTATTCACAAATTATAATTAACACCCACGTAAACTTATATTAAGTAATATACCTATTGAAGATTGGTTCGTACTTGAGGTATTTTAATAAATATTCCTTGACCTTCATTATATAGACTAGACTTTTTTAAGTTTATAGAAGGTCAGGTCAGCCACCATACAATGTATGCAAAAAATTTCATACACATTATATGCCAAACAAAAAAAAATAATCTTTTGGCGAATTGAAGATTTACACACATTGAGTTAGGCCTAATACTGGTTTCAATTCAGATATCCTTCGAAATGGTCGTTCTAGAGGATTACTTAATTTTACTCATCACTCAAAATCACCAACGACTGGAATTGTTCATATAGGCCTACTGTATTTATTTGACTATACAAATACAGTTAGTTTATGCATACAAATATTTATTCTTCATTAAATAAAATAAACGGTTCAGTTAAATAAATTAGGTACCGTACTATAAGTACTAGGTAACGTTTACCACATTTTACCAATAAAATATCCCCGTCGCAGCAGACCTGCGTACTCAGCGAATTTCCAATGGAATTTCAGATTATTTACTTTCCCCATAAAACACCATAAGATCGAGTATGTAGGTTTGCTGCCATGGGGTGTTGTTAGAAAATCTAAGTTAATTAATAATTGGTTAACACAAACCAAGTTAACACAAAATTGTATCAAGCTCTGGCAATTTTTTATTTTCCCCATAAACCCCATGGGGGTGAGTATGTAGGTTTGCCGCCATATGGGTTTCGTAAGCAATTATAAGTTAAGCTCTATCTAGATAATGTACATACCAAATTTGATTAAGTTATGTCAATAAATGAGCAAGATATAGGGTTTTCTTGATTTCCCATAAGAATAACATGGAAAACACATTTTTGGATTTTCCCCGTAACCAGTTATGCTATGATAAAAATTCAAAATACCAAATTGTTTGTTTTTTTAAGCTCTTTTAAATGGTTTCAGTTAAAATTGATGAATTTTAAAAATTAAGGTCCAAAAATTCCAAAAACCCATTTTTGACCCCTTTGAAACCCCATAAAACCCCGTTCCCATGGTCCGATCATTCTGGTTCGCGAACTCAACCTAGTAGGCGCTGGCTTACACCCCTGGACCAAATTTCATCAAAATCGGAGGTTCCGTTCAAAAGTTATCGTGTTCACGGACACATAGATATATATATATATATATATATATATATATATATATATATATATATATATATATATATATATATATATATATATATACATATATATCAATTTGAACGAACGGTGTTTTTGGCTTCTAGGGACCTCAAAACGAAAAAGTATCATGGTCCCGGGCTTAGGTCTTACCGTGACTACTACCGTAATAGCGTATTCCCTATAGGGAAATTCGCTAAAATTACTAAATACTCAGGTGATCTACAAACTATTTCCAAAAGAACACACTCTTAGACTGATATTGTTAATTTGTTACTCATTAGGCCTTAACATTACAAAAGAGCAATACAGTACTGGAATAATTTAAGGCCTACCGTCGTTCCTTTGAAATAAAATTCAATTGGCCAAGTAATGAGGGCCTACCGTGTCGCTACAGTAATTTCGAAGAAGGTAAACTTACCTATAACAAACAAGAATCCGGCCGCCTATAAATTTAGCCTACAAGGTAATTTACATAAACAAAACTATGCATCTATCGTTGTAGGCCTAATTAAAATTCACCTTGTGAAACAATGGGGAATGCATTCATTTTACGTGTGTAATTTTAGTTCCTACAAATATTTTTATATGTCTTCTTTTAATTGCGATTTAAAGTTTCGTCATTACTAACTTCATATTGCCCTACGCTTTTCACTTTCAACAATATTAAGCCTAAGCCAACCAAAGAGGCTAAATACTAAACATTGAAGAGATATCGAGGTGTAGTTAAAAGTTCAACTGATATCGAGTTGATGAGGGGTAGGTGGGGGGAGTAAGGAAACTCCTACTTTAACGGGGTGTTTATCCCAACCCCCACCCCCACGCCCCTCACTAGGATATGATAATATTGATATTATAACAACACCGTCTTACTGTTATAACATCCCATTATACTACCCTTAAAACACACTGGTGCAGTAACTTAATGCTTCATATTACACAATTCACTTAATTATAGCCCAATACTATTATCGGTACCTGCACGGCTACACTCTGAAAGGGGATGGAAATGGAAATTCATACAAAGTTAAAAATTGGTAAAAACCCTACGTTTGATGCAATCAAGACAGGCTTAATTAATCATATCATATCTGACCTGAGTATAAATTTAAAGGACACGTCATTATCCTCGAGATTCCTTCCAAAATAGATTTTCCCATGATTAAACGTTAAGTTCAGCGGTCATCATACTTTCGAACGGAATCTCTAACGGAAAACCCTGACAGCCCCTCCCCCAAGCCTACCAAGAAGTGATGGGAATCTGTCCACCAAATAGCCATGAACCATTGAGCACGCCTGCCTACCCACCAGAAATGTGGGACAAACATAGAGGGGAAGAATAGGGCTGGGGCAGGACAGGTAAGGGCCTTTGTCCCTCCAAGGTGAGCGACCTAGGGACAAGGAACAAGTGCAAGGGCTGATGGTTCTTGTTAGGCCGAGGCCGAGGCAGGTTGTTAGACGGGACCGGGTGGAAGCTTACCCGTCACACCTCCGCCTTGATTTATTATCCTTGCTAGATTACACTAGTTATACCTCTGTGTTAATCGTTGCTGCGCCACTAAGTGCTACGGGACGCAACATTCTAAATCTTCCTTAATCCTTCCTGATCTGCGAGTTAGTTTGAGTTGTAGGTTTGCTCAGTGTTATTCCAAATTATGACTTTATACCGTATAGGCTACTCAACACCGTTACTTGCTGTGGAGGCGCCAAGGTATATTATATAGGAATTATGAACCGCGCATTGATTAACCAATGGTACTGTTTATGAACGTTTGATGTAAATACAAAGATAACAGTGTGCCAAGGTCCTACTTTTATTT
The DNA here is from genome assembly GCA_030545055.2 of Neoaliturus tenellus. Lineage (NCBI taxonomy): Eukaryota > Metazoa > Arthropoda > Insecta > Hemiptera > Cicadellidae > Neoaliturus > Neoaliturus tenellus. The sequence continues at coordinate 150,418,273 of CM061534.1, read as the reverse complement.
TTTATTCAGCCTGTCCTCACAAAATTCTGAGAAGCTGGGAAATTACAGTAAAAAACGAAGACTATCATAAACTCTGTGAATACATAAAATTTAAAGTGGATTAAATACTGAAACTCATAGGACAAAAAGCTCTAACCCATGATTCCCAGCTTCATAACATAAGGGTAATTGAATTGCTTTGTTGTAAGTTAACTATAGGCTAAATTACTTTTGTCACACATCGTACTGGAATCTTGTGAGTTTGTTAGAACACTGTATAAGTAGAGAATACAAGAATTAAATAAGTAGGCATATACCTAAAGAGCGAATAAGTCATTTTAAAAATTCATTTCCTAATACAATAGCTATCAGCCTAAGCCTTAGCCAAAAGCAAATTAGTCGATAAGTAAATTATCTTAATAACTTATTGGGAAACAAAAAAATCTACCGTTAGTTTGAAAATCATTTCAGGTAGGCCTGCTGACAAAACAAGTACCCTTCGAGAATTGCAATTTTGGCAATCATGCACACATGGTTTAAGTTAATCTTTTTTGAACTGTGTAAATCAGTCTTTATTATAAAAAAAACCTAATTAACTCTTAACGTTCAGTAACGTCAGTGAATACTTACTAGTCAATGGTAAGGTGCAGTATTCAGTACTGTAGGTAGTATATGGCATGTTACAGGGTATGCTATTTTAAAATTGAAAAACCTAATATAGCCTAATGAGTAGGTGGTAGGCTACCAAAGTAGGCCTATATTTGGCAGAATTCTCTAATAATAAGTTTACGGTACTTAACTTTAAGCTTGAAAGAAGACAAAAACTTTAGTTTCAGATTAAACACTAAATAAATATGCTTCCCTGTCAAGTAAGCTAACAAACAATAGGGGGTTTCTGGCTGTACTAAAATACATAGGTAGTTACAATTAATTAATAGTTACAACTAATTTAGGCCTAACACTTACACTTAAACAATAAATGACACATTAATATGTTTCATGACATAGCATCATGTAAGTTATACATAACATTTATGCTTAAACTACACCTGTTGTTGCAAAAAATAAAGCATTATCAGAGGGCATAGCTGTAGCCTATTTAATGTTATTCTACCCACACACATTCCCTACTTAGTATCAAATATTGTTTAGAAGATCGTATTGGACGTGAGTTTACGATCCAAACACAAATCAGCCAGTCACTACATGACATACAGAACCAAACAAAGGCGGTTTCTCGGGTGTTCGTTCTCGGCACATAAATAAACAAAGGGCATCAGCTGATTATAAAAACCAGCCCACCAGGCAGTGTTACATTTCAGAGAGATCGACACTGCTTCTTATCTCCTCGGGAGACACAAACACACATTAGCGATAAGCCTGCCGGTCGTCTATGCCAGTTGTTTTTGGCTCGACTAAACGTGATCCCTAGCCGACTAGTTTAAAAATAGGACGGCGCTGTTAAACCGCTCCCATGCAGGCCTAACCCTAAAACACACATGATGATCCTTACCTCCGATTCGGTGAGATCAATCAGACTCGTTTTCTCTTCGGTTAAATTTTCCGATGATCTTTTTTCATCATCTCCTTCTTCTTTGAACACTTTCACTTCATCTGTACTTCCTAAATCATCACCACCGCCGCCACTGCTCACATGCGGCATTGTTTGCCACTTCACAACACTAAAATTCACTGCTATCCCGTTAAAGTGAGGTTAGAATCGAGCCTCGCCGATGAACGACACATGCCCGCACGACACGCGGTTCCATTCTGACAAAAACATCGCCGTCTTACTCAGTCTTTACGTGCGGATCGACTTTAGTTCACTGCAACGATGATTGTTCGCGGCGGCCGGATAAATTACGAAGAAGAAGAAATGGTTTTATACACAAAGAGTCAACAAACGAACTGACGCGACCTCCGCTGGCAGCCATCCTAGTGAATACTGATTCTCAAAAGTCGCCGGCGCGTTTGCCTCGCAGTATCTACACGCCGACCAATGAGAGCGTCTCTTTGATCTCTTCCCCCCTCTGAGGCGAGGGGTCCACTGCCGGCAATGGCCACCCGAACACCAGCGGAAAGACCCGAACATTTCGCCGCCGGTTTTAGTTCCGTGCGTGACCGCCGCGAGAAAAAGAGGCGCTACACACTGTACATTCATCTCCCCACGAGTTGCTAAAGGAGTAGGATCAACAAGCTTGTTAAGGATGTCCGGTTTTGTTCCACCTTACGGAATAATACAAATAAATATGTTATTTTATCGCTTCTACGGTTTTCATTGCTGTGGGTAAAACTAAAAGTATGTTATGACAAATCAAAGTAGGGTATTATTTTTTTACGTAGCATTAATTTACTGCAGTAGGTTTCAAAAAAATTACCGTTTTCGTTTTCTCTACTAAATTATCAGCCTTCTGAAAAAAAATTCTTGTTTATTTATACAGTATATTTTTAGCTAGGACTTATTAGTTCCAATCATTTTTGTTTGTTTTTTAATTGAAATAAATTCTTAAAATTTACAGATGTACTATTATGGCTAGCCGATAGCCCTTTTTCAGTTTTATTCCTAATTTATTATCAACTAAGAAACTCATTGTATTGTTTATGGTCTGAATTAGGCCTACTGGTAAATTTTCAAAACATATTGTTTCGTTTCTGATATTAGTATGTTAATTTTCCTTTTTTCCTTTATGAAGCCCAAATTCTTGTTCAATTGCTTTTTCTTGTGGATATACAGTCAGGGCCACATTAGTGAGTTGGTATGGCTTTGGGCAAAATGTGTGATGAGGGCTCCTGTCGCATGCTCACGTTTAATTAATGTTACAAAAACGCATTTAGTTTTGAATTTACAGTCCTGAAAATAATACATTTGATTATAAAAATAATTTGTAGGCCTACCAATAGAGTATGGTACCAGTACACATCTTCTAAATAACTATACACCCGCATGTGTAACTCACTCACTCGCAAGAATCAAAATTCTAGACTAGACAATTTCCAATTATTATACAAACTTGAAATTTGGCACGTAGGCATATATTTGGCTATTGTTTAGAAACCACCGGGAAAAATCTAAAATCCAACGATTTTAAATTTCACCCCCCCCCCCCCCCCCAAAAAAAAGGGTCAGAAATAACAAATTTTAATATGTAAGGGTTTTCTATTTCCAACTTTTGAACGAGAGGCTCTACCTTAAATCTGAGGAAAAATCGTCAGTTGGGAATTGGATGATCTACAATTTAGGTCCTGTGAAATTTTGTCGTATCTCACTCCCTTCGCCCGTAAAAAGAGGCTTACTTTCAAAATTTCAAAATCTTTTCTAAAAAAATGTCCCATTTTAATATTTTTATTTACTATTATGTAACATAGATGCATGAAATTCTGTACATATTTTGACCTCAACCAGTTCTATCTATAGTACTAGCCATTAGCCACTTTAAATCGAATTTTAGTAAAAGAAATTTTTGATACAAAATTCTTAACATTTTTTCATGTGAAATAGTTGTAATTTACTTCACCTTGTAAATATACTGCTATATCGATATGTATTTGGTCATTTGTATATATTCTATTATATAACCTCTGCAAGTTTCGTCCTTTGACATTTTGCCTTATTTCACCCCCTCCAACCTTAAGAAGGGTCGTACTTTAAAAAATTCTAAATTCTTTCATGAAAATATTATTTTTTCATATTTATATTTACTATTATAGCACATGAATGCCTGAAATCTAGTACATACGAGTATTATAGAACAAACTCGATTCTTCTATGATAGCAGAAATTGGTCGATTTAAACCAAAGTTTAGTAAAAAAATTTAAAAAACACTAAATTCTGATAATATTTTTATGTATAGTGTTTGTGAACTACTTTATTCTGCCAATTATACTGCAATATTGATATATGTTTTGCCAGTATTGTTTTCTTTTTAAGACGCTCTACAAGTTTGGTGCAGTGCAATTTTGTCGTATCTCACCCTCTTCGCCCGTAAAGGGGCGTACTTTTAAAGTATCGAAATTCGTTCGCAAAAATGCGCTATTTTAAAATGTTTTATTTTCTTTATCGGCACATAGATGCCCAAAATATAGTTCATATTTTAACTTCGACTAGGTCCTAGTATAATAGTAGGTTTGATCTATTTCAATTTAAGTTTAGTAAAAACATTAAAAACACGGAATTCTTAAAAGTTTTTATGCGCAATTTTTGTAATTCAGTTAAACCTGGTAAATGTTACTGGTATATCGATATATGTTTGGTCAGTATTATATTCTATTATAGACGCTCTACAAGTTAGGTTATATGCAATTTTGCCGTATCTTACCCTCTTCACCCTTAAAAACGATTGTGTCCTATTTGCGGACAGTCCAGATTGCGGACATGGGCAAATCCTTCCAGATTGCGGACAACCCAAAAATGTAGTGGAATGCACTAATTAGATTTGTCCAGTTTGCGGACACATATTTTAATCCTGCCATAAAAACTATTTACCCAAGGAAGCAGGTAGTAAACGCACGCTGTAGGTGTTTGTGTTATTATAATTTTTATTTCATGTTGTTTACATGACGCATATTGAAAAAATTAACAAAAAGAAAAAAGAAAAAAATTAAACAAATCTAATAATTGTTACTATTAATTGCTAAGGTTACTTAAGAGGGGGCTAAAGGGTCAGTCCTGGCGGACGTTGCTGAAACTACCGGAGCACAGTTCGTTCCTGGTTCGTCCCATTCCAGTCAACTGAGTTGTGACGCGGCTGGCGGAGGGATGTAGTTCGACAACTGCTGCAACTACCTCCCTTCACGTTTTCCCGTGTCGCTCTAGTCCGCCTTTGCCTATCTTCTCCTTCCGTGTACAGATAACACGGAATATCTTGGCCTCTGACATACTTCACTACTGGATTCAAATTCGTAAAAAAGGAGGACTAAAACAGTCTAAAGGGGACTAAAACTTTGTCGTTCTACTCCAATTAATTGTTTTAGCTGAAAAATGTTATCACATAGGTGTTAGTTATTACGTTTTAGTTAGTGTAGGCCTACTGCTCTACCTCTGAGGATCACTCAATGTGTTGTTGTCACGTGCTAAATGGTTTTTAAATTCTTTAATTTGATTGAAATGACGAAACAAATTAGCCTACGGCCACATTACATTTCATTTATTTACTCCCTTTATTTTATTACACGATTAAAATTAAAATTTGTATTTTTGAAATATTCAGATAGTTGCTTGAAACACAAACGCACTTTAAGTGCTTATTTTTAAGGTGGTGCTTATTTTTCTTATTTGTTGCTTATTTTCTATGACTGATCGGCGAGTTTGATGCTTTATTTATAAAACAATCAAATGTACATTTCGATTTCATAAGTTTAACTGAACGCCTTTGCTCTTGTTTAAGTTGTATTTCAAACTGAAATGACCTCTTCTAAGCTAAACTTATTATGTTATAGTAATGAATTCTGAATATAAATTACGTTCACGCAATTTAGTCTTCAAAAGAAGTAACAATATAGTGAGGAAATATTATTTTATATCCAAAAACCATAAATCTTTTAGTTTAAAACTGGTGACATAAAATTAATGAAAACAAAATAAAAATTAATAAAAATCAATAAACATTATGAACCTCAAAATGAGAAGAAGGATAAAAACAAAAGCCGTCTATTGCCCGTTTTTTAACCAGTATTAGGCCGGTTCCTACGTGAGTGACAGATGCGACGCGACGAGAGCGACACCAGCGACCTGCTTGCATCGCCATAATGTTATACATTGTAAATAATTGTTGTCGCTCTTGTCGCCCACTAAGGATGCTCCAATGCTTATACATTTGTTTGAAATTTTGTCGCTCTCGTCGTGTCGCATCTGTCGCCCACGTAGGAACCGGCCTTATCCCAAATTATTTATTTTGAATTAAGTGCAGCTGTTCATTGTTGCGAGTGAACGTGGCAAACTAGCTCATCGGAAGAGCAAAATATTCTTCAGGTTGGTATTGCAAAGATTAAAGAAAATTGGGCAACGGCTGTAAAATAAATCATGTGAACACAAATCTTCAAAACTCTATGGCTGACGGGGTTGTAATTTTTCATACACGTTCCTCTTTGTGCTCCTCATAGGTGCTCCCTAAGAAACGGTTTTGCAACGGTTTTTGGTTCCTTTGGGACTTCGCCCTACAGAACTTTAAAGTTAAATAAAATTCGTAAGGAAGAATATTTATTTGCAATTTAAAGAAATTTCATTATGTAAGTAATTAAATCACAATCGCCAACGAAGCCGGGAGTGCCATAAAAACTAGTAGTTTTATTATAAGCCTAATGGGAAATAAATGGATTTATATTTCATCCATATTAATGTAGCCTGATTAAATTTAGTGTGTAGCCTACATTCAGAAAGGAGGGATAAAATATAAGCTTGAAACATTCCTATGACAGAAAACCTAAATACTTTTACCAATTCTGTTTATAGTAAAATAAAACAAAGCACTGTATTATAAATTCCCTGACTTTCCAAGTCTGCTTTGATGGATTTATACTACTAAATAATCTTCTTAAACATAAACTATGGAAATTTTTTGTTGGCACTGAAAATGCAGATTTTTCTTCAGGTTCCTCAAATGTGCACGAAGTGTTTGGGGTGATTTTGATTCGTCAAGATTTTGCAAAGTCACTTGCTTCTGTTAATATAATACACTTAAATAGTTTATGTCACATAGAAAACTATGCATATATAATTGCGTCTAAAAAATTAATATGAAAATAAATTTAAATATAAATTAATTGTATATAACAAACGTTTTTGAAAGTGCCCTTGTAACTAGGGAGGATAAGGTTAGTAAATTATATTTATAATAATAGTAATAGTTAATATTGCTTAAAAACAACGTAACTTACCTTTCCCTTTTGCGTTTTAATATATATATATTCAATTCATTAATATTTTAAATTATTAGAGAACCCTTTAAAAATAATTTTATCGCTCAGATTGCCTACAGTACTTTAATTTGCGTACAACTTATTATTAGTTTGAAATAAACTATAAAAGAATATTGTATGATTTCAAAATACTACCATAGAGACGTCCAAATATTTTATAATACTATAAGAAAATTTTTTTTTAATAATTATATCATATTTACATTTATATCGTGGTAAACCTGGCAAGATTGAAGTATTCTCCATTTCGTAAGAAATTCTCCTCTGCAATGTTTTTGCTTCCTTACACCATCAATTTGTTTCTTTGGAGCCATTATCAGTATTATATTTTTCAATTCAAATACAAAAAAAATATAATTTAACGGTTATATTAAATTACCGTAATTAAAATTTATAAGGTTGAAGAGTAAAACAAAATTAAAACATTCGAAGGGTCGAAACCATGTGCAGAATGTAAAATTGTAAGCAATAAACAATTTAATGAACATGTGACAGATGTAAATTCATTTAAATTACAATCAGCTGTTGGAAGTAGATCGCATTCATGCGCGCACGTCAGTTTCAGCGACTGCCGCCAGAGGCTGTCAGTATCGGGGGTCACTCGGACCAAAATTTCATCGTGCAGTGCTTCGCCTGCTCCAAGTTTCCGAGTTTATTTTAAGTCCGATAAAAGTGGGATTGGTTTTAAATGAAAGATAAAGACTTGAGCTATTTGGCTAACTTTTTGATTTCTTCAAATTTGAATCCATATGAAACTATAAGGGATTCGATAAACTTTGATCCATTATAACTTGTTGTGGACTCAAAATATCAAAAAATCCAAAAGTTAGCGAAATAGCCCAAGTCTTTATCTTTCATTTAAAACCAATCCCACTTTTATCGGACTTTAAATAAACTCGGAAACTTGGAGCAGGCGGAGCACTGCATGACGTTTTGAGAAGGACCATTTTGCCCCCTCTTAATTAAAAGGCCTACTTTCCGCGGCCAAATCTCCTTCCTCACCATCATCTACCTAAATTTTGGGCCTCACACATGCTGAATTGTAGCAGAGTATCTTTATCCAGAGTGTTTTACACCAAATACTAGATATTGTTTCTCGCTCTCAGTACGCGTGTAAACGTATTCATGTAGTTTCAACAACGTCCGCCAGGACTGACCCTTTAGCCCCCTCTTAAATGTATATCTATATATTTAAAACACAAAGTTAAAAAAACCTTTGGATTCTTCGTCTGTGACTTCTACTGGGCCGATTTACATGCGGGTTGTACCAAAATAAACGTTTTCGGTTCTATATTAGCAGGTTTTATTTGTATTTCAAAAATATTTACATTAAATCGGTCAAAAATGAAAAATAAACTTTTTTATGAGATTTAACATGGGGAAAAAGCCAAGATTTCCAATCCTTTGGACAGTTCGTCTGAGACTTCCACTGGACCAATTTACACGCAGTTTGTACCAAATAAAACGTAAACCTTTGTATATTAGCAGATTTTATTTACAGTACTTTAACGTTATCTTACTTCCTTAAATTAAAAATATCGACATTTTCAAACCTTTACAATTTATTTATTTTACACGCTTTCAATCAGCTGATTGTAAAAACACGAGGTATTTTGTCTAAATACAGTGGATGAGCAAAAGCTCATGGAGGATTTGGTTTATTATTTCCAGTACCTAAAAACGTTTACAATTATTATGATGTATTATCCTTTAAATAAAATGAAAGTTGCTTAATCATATAATTAACGTTATCTTACTCCCTTAAATTAAAAATGTCGACATTTTCAAACCTTAAGAATTTATTTATTTTACACGATTTCAATCAGTTGATTGTAAACACACGAGGTATTTTGTCTAAATACAGAGTGGATGAACAAAAGTTCATGAAGGATTTGGTTTATTATGGTCAGTACCTAAAAATGTTTACACTTATTATGATGTATTATCCTTTATATTTATAGAAAGTTGCTTATAATTATGTAAAATAAATGATTGCTTTAAAATTAAGGCTAAATTGTAAAGGTTTAGGTTAAATAAATTGCTCACATTTGTATTAAAAGAAACGGATGTATCGAAAATTTTGTGCAATCAATTTGTCCTTTGCAACGTTTTAATGCTTTACATTTACTACACTTTACTACAGTATTTGTGGCGCAGTCGGTAGCGTGACTTACTCCACAACAGACGGCCCGGGTTCCAGACCGATCTTCACAAATATAATTTTTGTAATGTTTCCAATAACGGCGTCACTAATACCTAAATGTTTTACTGATGGTACCGATATTTATTTTAAGCAAAATAAATACATTAAAATATTTATAGGCATGTTCAAACTCTCGAAAAACTTATTTATTAAACTAACAAAGTTTACAAATTGATAGTTTACCTTACCCCATGGCGCTACAGCCCTAGGTGGGCCTTGGCCTCTGCTACAGTAGAACGCCACTCCTGTCTATCTGCCGCTCTTTGTCTCCACCGTCTAACAAGGAGTGCTCTCAGATCTTCCTCTGATTGATTCCTAAATTGATAGTTTAGGCTTGCTTATTTTTTGATGTTTTTTAACTAATATAACGCTTTGATGAGGCTACTAAGGCTTAGGCCTAAGTAAACAATCGATTTTTTATGTTTATAAAGAGTGTCTGTGTTACAAAGTAAGGGTGCAGCAATATCGTTTTTAAGGAATATGCCTATAGGCCTACTTTGACAGACACTCCAACTAAAATTATGTAATTTTCTGTGAAATAAATTTGTATTCTTTAAATTTGGATAGTTATTGAAACTTGTAGACTACAGCATAAATATTGCGATGAAAGTGGTTATAAATGGTTTCTCTACGTTCTATCCTACCCTAAAACACCAATATTTGTTAAAGCCAACCATCATAAGTTACAACACTCTAGGCCTAGGCCTTTACTGACTTTACTTTATTGACAAATTGTGGCTCTCTTTTCTGCCAGATGAAACTGTGGGACGAAACGCAAGAGCTCCATTTTTAAATTATATGCTTAACGAACCATTTATATATTTTCTTTAAAAAACTGTTAAGAACAATTTATCCAATAGGCCTACAAGTGGATATTGGTCTACTTATTTCTGATGTTGTTGAACCTAATAGAATTGTTTCCTTAGGCTAATTAGGTTTGCACCTACCTAAACAATCAAATTGACATGTTTATAATATACTAAAGAGTAGGGCCTATATAAGTACAAAGATGCAATGCAACATTATTGGTTTTACGGAATAGGCCTACTTTTCCGACGCTCCAACTAAAATCGTAGTATTTTCTGTAAAATATATTATTGTTCTTAGTATGGCAGTTCAAAGAAGTACATTTTATAGACTACCTTACATATGTTTGTACCATTATAGCGTTTCATTTACCACTAATGGAGCTATATCCGTCGAATATCGACGGGCAATAACTAGTACAATCTTTAATTTTCTTCGTTTCTCTTTATCAAGAAAAGTCGTCCTAACCTAACCTATCCTATTAAAAATATGTAAGTGTCTTGGCAATCTCAGAAGGGGGAAAAATTACATCATGCACCGAGACCTGTCCGCAAACTGGAATCCTCCCACCCCAAGGGCCTTGTTTACCCCCCTCGTAAAACCAGACATGCCCGCAAACTGGACTGTCTGCAAATAGGACTGTCCGCAAATAGGAGGACACCTTAAAAACGGGACGTACTTTTACAATATCAAAATTCTTTCACAAAAATTGCAATCAGGCCCGTGCTGGCCCACCGGGACACCGGGACGTATCCCGGTGCGCCCTCCGCATAGAGAATTTTTGGCTCCCTCCAGTTCCGAAACAAACTCATTTTACTCTGAATAGCAACATCGAAAAATAAAGTTTTTTCAAAGACGACTCATGTAACAGCTTTGAACGTCGTCTTAAGTAAACAAAACAATAATTTATACTAATGTAATTTAATCCAGATCATTCTTGGACTAGGATAATCAACAATAATACCGAGCGGAAATCTGAATATTTTACTACTAAATGGAACTCATGGTCCACACGGTAGCGCGCGGGGCGCCCTTGGCCTTGGCCAGTGATGAGGGCAAAAGAGGGGTGGGGTTGGAACGAGATGTCTGCCATTGCCGTCTTAATTTCGTCTGCCTGTTGATATTTGTCACTATAATCAGTGTCAATAACCTAATGCAGTATGCCTATTTGTAACATGTATGGTGAATTATTCTGTGATTTATTGTCCTCGTGCAAGTGTATAATTCTTTAAAACAAAGTTAGCTTAAGTGTCGTGGGTTTTCAGTTGTTTATGTGGAGGCTGGAACAACGAGGTTAACCTAGATATAGAGTGCTACAAAGATATTTGCCTCCTCCGATTTTCATCATTTTACCCCTATTCCCGCTGTTTCCTTAGTTAACAGTCCGTTATTTACAGTTTCCCATCCGGTATCTGTCATTTTACGCATAAATGTTTGAGGTTTCTATGGTGACTAACCTCAAATAAACTCAATAGCCTGCCCAAAGACCATAAACTCAAAGTGGCTTTAGAACAACAAAAAATCAGATGTTTTATAAGTATAATCCAACGAGGTTAAATAGATATAGAGTGCTCATCACATGTTAATTTTATGTCCCTTTTTGATTTGCGCCATTTTACCCATGATTCCCGCCGTTTCCGTGGCAACCATCCCACACTTTACTCTTGTTTCCTTGGTTACTAGTTTTAGCACTTAGTTTATTTGTTGTTTGTTTTAAAATTAGTTTGATTTGATAGTCTGTGAGCAGGATATTGAAGTTGGTTACCATAGAAACGTGTGGGTAAAATGGTAAATTCCTGTTGGAAAAGTATAAACAAAGGACTGGTTACCAAGGAAACGGCGGGAATCGTGGGTAACATGACGCCAGTCAAAAAGGGACACTTTTCCCTATCTGGTGAGCACTCTATATCTATTTAACCTCGTTGGTATAATCTGTATTTTTTAGGCTTGTTGTGGCCAACTAGAATAGCTAAAACTGGTTACCAATGAAACGAAGACGAAGTGCTCAATGTTTACTAAGGAAACGGCGTTAATCGGGGATAAAATGGCGCAAATCAACAGTGGTAAAAAAATTGACATGTTTATCCCGAGAGGACACTATCTCTCTCTAGCCCTAAGGTTAATCTTAAAATTATACTTTTTGAAGTTTACCGTAATGATGGCGGCTACTGCTCTTACTCTTCCAAAACTTGTTATGAACAACTGAATTAATACGACTCAAAATTTAAAATAACATTATTTTACAGTGGAATTATTTTTTCAAATTCCCTCACGATTTATGTTTTTAGTGGAAACTGCACTGTCGTCAATCATTAGGTGTTAACAAATTAATGAGAAAATACTAGATTACCGTACCTTGAAAACAAGAAATGTTAGATACGAGTGGCTATAATTGTGTCCTTACAGCAAGGCTATCTAATCAGTGCAAGACTGTGGACACCTGGTGTATTTTTATTTTGGCATGTTTGTTTAAGGGATCTAGAAAGACAGGTAACATTTTTACTTTTCATTGTTATTTGAAGGCTAAATCACTCCAATGAAGGGGGCTGCCAAGCAACTAATATCAAACTGTGATAACTATGGACGAAGATCGAACCCGTCATACCAAATAGTTTTTTTTTCTATTGTTAGTATTTTGTTATTATGTACTTTTAGTATCATGAAATTGAGAAATTAACTCGTAAACTCTTGCAACGTGTTATTGAATGTATGTATTAACAATTAATAGTTTGAGATATTTGCTTTATTGTTAGAATGTTATATTGTGTGTTTAGTGACTCTTAATCATGTTTCAACGACTTTTTTCTCTCTTATTCTGTTTTGCTCTAAGAAATTAGTGATATAGACTGGCCACCATTAAGTACCTATATGGATATAAAATATTTATCTGGCTAATTATGAAAATAATTTTTTCCCTGAAGCATAAATAAGTAAAAAGAGTAAATATTATTTGTACTATATAAAATGGATTTAAAGCTATCAAATCGTTTGAGATTTGTATTAAGATGTTAACATTTCAAAATATATTCACTATATTTAATACTTAAGACCCTAGGTAATTCTCCTTGTGACAACAAAGGGTGGGGAGGAGTGTTGGATGGGGGTTACACTGGCGCCCTCTGGCCATAGCCGTCCACCGCCCTAAGAAGAGAGCCAGCACGGGCCTGATTGCAATATTTCAATATTTTTTCTTAATTGTTATGGTAGATATACATGCCTCAAATTATTAAATATTATGAATATATCTAGTTCTTACTATAGAAGCATCATTGGCCAATTTCAATCCAAGATTAGTTAAAAAAATTGTGAAAATACTAAACTATTCACCTTTTTTCATGTATAGTTTTTTGTATGATTTTGTTTAACCCGGTAAAAATACTGCCATATCAATTTATGTTTTGTCAGTATTACATTCTTTTTTGTGCTCTATAAGCTCGGCCCTTTGAGATTTTGTAACCTTTTGTAGCATTTCACCCTCTTCACCCCAAAAAGGGGCATACTTTCAAAATTGTTTTACAACAATTGAGTTGTTTTAATATTTTTATTTACTGTTATGACACTAAGATGCCTGAAATTTAGCTACATACACATATCCTGAGCATTTTATATAAAATATAAAACAAAAGTATCACTTTAAACTTTAAATATCAAGAGAATATATTACTGTAAATGCTTTAGACTTCTTAAACTATTAAACTAAGTCAGCAAAGACGTGGATAGCATTGATGTAGTGGCCCCAGCTAGCCTGTTCAGTACTTAGGACTTAAAGCAATTAAAAAATTCGGGTAAGGGGGCATGGGGGCGGAGCCCCCATCGAGCCGTAGGCGAGTACAGTATAAGCTTCTACATCCACATGAACGGTCAGTTATAGACAAACATATCCAAAATTGAAAATCCGATTTTTAACCTCCTCAAGACGGAATTTTTATGAACAAAACGTTAAACATTAAAGTCTGTTCAAAATAATGTTGGGTTGAATTTCATTTACTTATTTTGAGCTCTGAATCCAAAAAATGAGATATTCTAATATTATGAGAATATCTGTAAATAACTAACAATTTTATTCTTTGCTGTAACAACTCCTTAAACAAGGCCAACAACTCCCCAGGCAAATGGTTTTGGGCCAGCCGGTATTTATGTTTTCTTGCAATGTACGGTATTTTTTAACCTGCCCTAAAATATTCATATTACAGAAGATTTCTACACCCACATAGCAATGCATGCAAAAGTCCAGTCAATATGGAGGAACAATCACAAAACATGGAAAATTTAAATTAATTGGAATGCATTATAGAAAAAATGTACAACCAACTGTGTTGTTTCAAAATTATTTTTAGCGAATTTCCCATGGGGAATAAACTATTACCGTAGGTTTCATGGTAAGACCTAAGCTCGGGACCATGTTACTTTTTCGTTTTTAGGTGCCCAAAGACCAAAAATAATAGTCATTAAAATTTATATATAGGTATTTATACATGGATGTATGTAGGCTATGTGTCCCTAGACACAATAACTCACGTAAAAACGGTCGGATCGACGCCAAATATAGTAAGACATAAGACATAAGACGTTTATTGATCTTTAAACACATTACATGCAATTGATCTCGTCAACAAAAGGAAAAACACATCTATAATAAATACAGGAATTCAAAAATATATATGGTCATTCAATATTTGCAAGACTTAGCCTACATGCAATCAAATTTCAATTTAATCTAATCACATGCCTATATAAAAACAATGCATTCATGCCAAGGTGCAAAGCTTGATACACATGCAATGATCATGCTAAAACTACTATACATGCTACCATTCAATATGCAAAATGTATCATGTCAAAATCTGAAAGGAAATACTCATCTATGTTATAAAAAGGTCTATCAGTCAACCAGGCATGCATCACTTTCTTAAAACGACTTAGGCTAACATGCTGTGCACTCATAGGTAATTTGTTAAACAGCTTTATACCTGTGGCTTCAAATGATGATTGCACTTTGGTGAGCCTAGTGTAAGGCTTAGAGATCAAATGTTGCTCTCTGGTAGCGTATGAATGGACATGCCTGTTCAGAACAAAAGAGTGAAAATTCTTTTTGACATGCATAAGGCAAGCTAATATATATAAGTTAGCCACCGGTAGTATCCTTTCACTTAAAAAAAATAGGTCTACAGTGGGCTTTGTAGTCAGCATCAGTCATGATTCTTAACACTTTCTTTTGGGCAATGAGGACTTTGTCTATGCTACTTGCATTACCCCAAAGCAAAATCCCATACATTATTCTACTCTGAAATAGGGCAAAATAGACTATTCTCAAGCATTCATGAGAGGTGCATGTTTTAAGCTTTCTTATCAAATATATCACCCTATTTAGTGCTTTACATACATAACTTACTTGCAAATGCCATGAAAGTTTTGAATCTAAATAGATACCTAACAATTTGGCACATTGAGCAAAATCACTACCATCATCAGAGGCATTTGAGAGTGAAAACAAGATTGTTTGTGTTTTGTCAGGGTTCATAAAGAGCTTATTGGCTCTATACCAGCAGTTGGCCTGTTCTAGTAAGGTGCTTGCTTCAACAGGGATGTCTGCAACTTTGGATTTACTGGTAAGAAAAGTAACATCATCTGCAAATAAAATTGTCTTAGAGTCTACGTTTACAGAAAGGTCATTAATAAGAACTAAAAAGAGCAATGGCCCCAACACCGACCCCTGTGGTACACCATATTTGACCTCAGTCAGATTAGAAAAGGAATTTGCAGAAAAGACTGTTTGGAACCGATTACTAAGGTACGACTTGAAAAGAGAATTTTGAATGCCAATTACGCCATAAAACTAGAATGTCCCGATCAACGCAGTCGAACGCCTTTGACAGGTCACAAAGGATGGCTCCTGTAAGATTTCCTTTTTCAAATCCATCAAGTACGTGAGTTACAAGCGTTTCGACTGCGTCTATCGTGGACATTCCTGGCCTAAACCCAAACTGACAACTGGTGAAAAGATTCTGTTCATCGAAGAAAGTGCACAACTGAGATTTCATGATAGATTCAAATATTTTTGAAAGTGCTGGGACCAGAGAGATTGGTCGATAACCACTTGGGTCATCTGGGTCCCCCTTCTTGTACACAAGTACAACTTTGGAAATTTTCAGTTTGGTGGGAAAGACACCCTCTTTTAAACTAGCATTTATACACATTGTAATAGGGGTAGCTATAGAGTCAATTACCTCTTTAATCAAGGTTGTTGACAGATCATAAATGTCACAACTTTTAGTGGACTTAAACTTTTTAGTTATGTCAATCACTGTTTGTTCGTCAACCACTTTCCAACTGAAATTACAGCTCGGAGTGCGGGGGTGATGGTTAAGTAGATCAGCTGGTGATCTTGCAGAGGGCTGGATGCACTGTCGTGTCGTCTCAATCACCTCAGTGAAGAAGGTGCTAAGTGTCTCGGCACTCGGCACAGCTTGCACAGTAGGTGAAGACGAGCCACTTTCCTCCTTTATAACATGCCAGGCAGCTCTGCATTTGTTGTCAGCGTTACTAATAAAGCTTGCATTGAAATCTTTTTTAGCCATCGATATAGCCTGCTTATAACCTCTCTTCGCTTCCTTATATGCAATTTTGTCACATTCTAGCCCTGTGTTCTGGGATCGAACAAAGAGGGTCATAACAAAGTTTTTCATGGCACCTAGTTGGGGGGAATACCATATGTTACATTTACTTGATCCCTTTCTAACAGTTTTTTCCTTAATTGGGAGATAGATATTCACCCAGATAAGAAATATATCATTAAATTTATCAAACATTTCATCAGCAGTTAGGCCATGTAATGCACTGGTCCAGTCAATGTTCAACAAACAATGTTTTAAGTCGGTGATTGTGTACTCATTGAGTAAGCGGCGCTTGACAGTAGCTTTGACAAGCTCAGAAGCACTGTTCTCAGCCGTAGGGTTAGACACCTCAATCTGACAGCTAAGAAAATTATGATCAGATATTGGCCAATTGTGGACCTCGGTTACATAATGAGTAGACTTAACGTTTGTAATTATATTATCAATGCACGCCTTACCTCGTGTGGGCTTGTAATTGGTGCAGTAGAGTCCGGCAGATCGAAGCAAATTGTGTAATTTAAGAGTAACAGGTTCAAAACCACAGGCTTCTATGTTTAGGTCACCACATATTACTATGTCTTGATTAAACTTAACCAGGAAGTCCAAGAGTAAGTCCAACTGTATGAAAAACACAGTATCGCTACTACCACTAGGTTTTTACAATGATACTATGATCATTTTAATCTGAGTTAGTCTTATAGCACAACATTCAAATTTTTGTTCAACACAGAATCTATTAACATCTATCAACCTAAAGTCAATATTGTTTAGCACATATATTGCGGCACAACCGTGGAAAGAATGGGAACGGCAGTAGATAGCTGCCAGTTTATACCCACATATATTGTACAGTTTATAATTGTCCTCCACCAGCCAGTGTTCAACAACACACAATACAGCAAAGGTAGTCGGCGATACAACCATTTCAATTTCCAGTATTTTATTGGTTATACACTGAAGGTTACCATAAAGTATTCCAATCGCAAGAGGTCTATTTTTGACCAAAGTAGAACCCTTAGATCCCAACAGAGAATAATGTAGGCCTATCTTTGATTTGGATTTGTTCTCCCTAAAAAAAACCTTTGAGTTGACAAAATGGGCTGGTTTACGCTGAATATACTCTTTGATTAGAGTGCCCTCTGGCCAAAAATCTGCACACAGTACTTTAGGTATATCAGAGTGATTTAGGCCAATTTTAAAGGATTTATACGTATTGTATCTGGTTAGAATAGATTCACAAATCACATCTGCAATACCACTATTTGTCACATAGTCTTTAATTGTATCAAGAGACACTTCAACGTCTAATCTAGATACGAATACCCACGATTTTTCAGATTCTGTAACAGTCTGTTTCGTATAGACACAGTTTTTAAATCTCCAGCTACTTTGGGTTTAGTTCCAATTATAGGAGCGGTAGATTTCTTACGATGCCTTGGATTTTCAGACCAACTAGGCCTAGGCCTAACTGGCTCGTATTTAGTCGAAGTAAACTGGGACTGAGTCTGTCTTGAGGGTGGTAAAGTTGGCTTTTCCCTTGATTTGGATGTCTTCAATGACTCCGAATATAACTGATGTCCAACGTCTTCTCTCTCACTTTCACTGTTGACTGAAATCACAGCATTGTCCTGCTCCACAGAAAGTAAGGTTAGCTTTTCACCATCTTCAGAACAACCATTCGAGTCATTAGAATGACAGGTCGAACTTAAGTCCTTCCGACTATTCGATTGTTGATCGCATTCGATTGTTTGACGGCTAGATAGGTCGATTTTCAAGTCCTCAATTTGTTTACCTAACCTAACATTCTCATGCAATATCTTCTCCACTTGATTGTTAAGTTTTCCTTTATCACAAAAAAGTTCATTTACCACAGCAAGTAGTTTATTGAGTTTAGTATTTATATCAATTATGTCATTACCTTTCTTGTCATTTTTAAGTAGACTTTCCACATCGTCTGTACACCCGTCACAGTACCAATGAACACATTTCAACTTAGATATTTGAGAGTATTCTCTATTATTAATATCAATACAAGTAATGTGATACCATTTTTTACAAAATGCTTCACATTGTAGTCCTTTATCTGATTTCTCGACATTAACACAACATTTTCCACATTAGACGTTACCAGTAGTAAAGAACCCCCACTCCGACGCCATGAGGGGGTGCGAGGGGTGCGAATTTCTTAACAGTCCTATGGACCTACATTTAACCGGTTTTCAGTTATTTTTGCCTACTTTTTGGCAATTTTACAGGACTTTTTCAGGAATACCGAGGCAAAAAAAGTTGATAGAGGAGGGCGACTGCACCATGAAGGGGTGCGAGGGGTGCGAATTTCCCAACAGTCCTATGAGGGGGTGCGAGGGGTGCGAATTTCCTAACAGTCCTATGGACCTATTTTAACCGGTTTTCTGTGATTTTGGCCCACTTTTGGCAATTTTACAGCACTTTACAGGAATCCCGAGGCATAAAACAATTATTGATAGAGGAGGGTGACTGCACCATGAGGGGGTGCGAATTTCCTAACAGTCCTACGTAAGGACTAGTCCCGAGCAAGGACTAGTCCCGCCTGCTATTGTATTTAAATGGTCCTACACAAGGACTAGTCCCGCGTACTATTGTATTTAAATGGTCCCGCGTACGGACTATTGTATTCAGATAGTCCCGCGTAAGGACTATTGTATTTAGATAGTCCCGCATGAGGACTAGTCCTGTGCAAGGACTATTGAATTTAAATAGTCCGGGGTGGGGACTATTGTATTTAAATAGTCCGGTGTGGGGACTATTGTATTTAGATATCCCGGCGTATGGACTATTAAGGATTATTATATTTTTAGTGCAGTGTGTGGGTTTTCACCGTACAAAAGCAATAAAAAAATTTAAAAAAATAATAGCGATTAGAACAAATAAGTTTTTAACCATCGTCTTCTTCATCAGAATACTGCAAGTACCCCAGCTGATCTAAAATTCCCACATGACCTGGATAGTCTTGAAAGGGTATCTCAGACAATATACAAACATTTTCGTCACCATCCGACATTTCATCTTCATAATCGGGATCCGCCGACAGATCACGTCCGCATCTTGTGACTTTAAATGCTGACTTGTGACATAGGAAACACAGCGATTTAAAACACTTATCAGGTAACTCAACAGCTTCATCATTCGCTTCTAGTTGAACTATGCGATCGAACCCGCAATCATAGCAGTATATTATCTTGGCATCCTCCATTTCTCGAACCGCAAACTTAAATTCGAAATTATCTTAGTCTTAAGCCCTAAAACATAGCAGCTAAGGCCTGTGAATAGGGCCAAATAGCCACCAGCATAGACCTAATGTGTTGTACCTAAGATATAAATCTAATGCCTTACAGCTGAGTCCAAAGCCCTACAACCTATCAGCTATGGATTTGGCCTGTGAATAGGACCTATTAGCCAACAGCCTAGACCTAATGTGTTGGGACTAAGATGTAAACCTAAGGCCTTGCACCTGAGTTCAAAGCCCTAAAACCCATCAGCTAAGGCTTTGATCTGTGAATAGGCCCTATTAGCCATTAGCTTAGACCTAATGTGTTGGACCTAAGATCCAAACCTAAGTCCTTACACCTGCGTCCAAAGCCCTAAAACCTAGCAGCTAAGGCTTTGACCTGTGAATAGGGCCTATTAGCCACCAGCTTAGACCTAATGTGTTGGACGTAAGATCTAAACCTAAGGCATTACACCTAAGAAGAACGCTCTAAAACATAGCAGCTAAGGCTTTGACCTGTGAATAGGGCCTATTAGCCACCAGCTTAGACCTAATGTGTTGGACCTAAGATCTAAACCTAAGGCATTACACCTTAGTAGAAAGCCCTAAAAGCTAGCAGCTAAGGCTTTGACCTTTGAATAGAACCAATTAGCCACCAGCTTAAACAAAATGTTTTGCACCTATGATCTAATTCCTTAGACCCAAGGCTTTAGACTTAGCCCTAAAACCTAGCAAGTAAGATTTTGACCTATGAATAAAACCTATGAGGACTATTGTATTTAGATGGTCCTGCGTGAGGACTATTGAATTTGGATGGTCCAGTATGGGGACTATTTGTTTTGAACAGTCCGGTATGAGGACTATTGTATTTAGATAGTCCGGAATGGGGACTATTGTATGTGGATAGTCCGGCATGGGGACTATTGTATTTAGATAGTCCGGCGTGGGGACTATTGAATTTAGATGGTCCCGCGTAAGGACTATTATTTAGATGGTCCTGCGTGAGGACTATTGAATTTAGATAGTCCGGTGTGGGGACTATTGTATTTAAATAGTCCGGCGTGGGGACTATTGAATTTACATGGTTCCGCATAAGGACTATTATTTAGATGGTCCTACGTGAGGACTATTGAATTTGAATAGTCCGGTGTGGGGACTATTGTATTTAGATAGTCCGGCGTGGGGACTATTGAATTTAGATGGTCCGGTGTGGGGACTATTGTATTTAAATGGTCCTGCAGAGCCCTAAAACCTAGCAGCGAAGGCTTTAACCTGTGAATAGGGTCTATTGGCCACCAGCTTAAACCTTATGTTTTGCACCTAAGATCTAAACCTAAGGCCCTACACCTGAGTCCAAAACCTTAAATCCTAGCAGCCAAGGCACTGACCTGTGAATAGGGCCTACAGTATTAGCCACCAGCTTAGACATGATGTGTTGCACCACCTAAGATCTTAACCTAAGACCTTACACCTGAGTCCAAAGCCCTAAAACCTAGCAGCTAAGGATTTGGCCTGTGAATAGGGCCTATTAGCCAACAGCATAAACATAAGGCCTTACACCCGAGTCCAAAGCTCTAAAACCTAGCAGCTAAGCCTTTGACCTGTGAATAGGGCCTATTAGCCAATAGCCTAAACCAAGTGTGTTGGGACTAAGATGTAAACCTAAGGCCTTGCAACTGAGTCCAAAGCCCTAAAACCTAGCAGCTAAGGATTCGACCTGTGAATAGGGCCTATAAGCCAACAGCCTAGACCTAATGTGTTGGACCTATGATCTAAACCTAAGGCCTTACACCCGAGTCCAAAGCCCTACAACCTATCAGCTATGGATTTGACCTGTGAATGGCCTATTAGACAACAGCCTAGACCTAACGTGTTGGGACTAAGATGTAAGCCTAAGGCCTTGCACCTGAGTCCAAAGCCCTAAAGCCTAGCAGGTAAGGTGTTAACCTGTGAATAGGACCAGGAGGCCTTAGACTTAAGACCTAAGACCTAGCAGCTGAGGCTGTGACCTATGAGCCATTAGCCTAGAACTAATGAATTAGACCTAAGATCCAAACCTAAGGCCTTACATTGCACCTGAGTCCAAAGTCCAAACACCCTAGACTAGACTAATTCCTTAAACCCAAGATCTAATTCCTAAGACCCAAGGCCTTACACTTAAGACCTAAGAACCTACAAGGGGGCCGCGATTCACAGCCCCCCATGAATTGAGCAAACATTAGGCAACGAGGTCTTTTTTCTT
Source organism: Neoaliturus tenellus (assembly GCA_030545055.2). Taxonomy (NCBI): domain Eukaryota; kingdom Metazoa; phylum Arthropoda; class Insecta; order Hemiptera; family Cicadellidae; genus Neoaliturus; species Neoaliturus tenellus. Next base: position 150,396,265 of record CM061534.1, on the reverse strand, counting down.
TGATTATGAAATCATGATCAGAAATGGTTATCACATTCAGATTGGAGTATTTGAAGACCAACCTCCATCCATCTTACCCAAGACCTAAGGCTATACACCGTAGTCTAGGCTTGAAGGTTGTTAGACCCAAGACCGAGGCCATAGAGTTAAGACCTGAAAACTGAAAACTTACAAGGGAGTTACGATTCACGACCCCCCTGAACGGAACACTGTGGTCCAGACCTAAGGCCTTACACAATGGTCTAGGCTTTTAAGCTATTAGACCCAAGACCTAAGGCTCTACACCATGGTCTAGACCCAAGATCTAGGCCTGCGGTCTAGGCTTTTAGGTTCTTAGCCCCAAGATCAAAGGACTGTGGTCTAGGCCTTTAGGTTCTTAGACCCAAGGCCCTACATCATGGTCTAGACCCTAAACATAAGGCCTGTGATCTAGGTCTCTAAGTTCATAGGCCCTAGGCATAAAGCCTTACACCATTGTCTAGACCCTAGACCTAAGGCCTGTGGACTAGGTCTTTAGGTTCTTAGACCCAAGCCATAAGATCCGTGGTCTAGGCTTTTAGGTTCTTAGACCCAAAATACGGCCCGTGGACTAGGCCTTTAGGTTCTTTGACCCAAGACCTAAGACCATGCACCGTGTTCTAATACTTGGTTTAAAGGTGGCCAGGCCTAAGGCCCTACCGCATGGGATAGACCCTAAAGAATATACACCATGGTCTAGACTTTTAAGTTCTTAGACCCAAGACCTGAGGCCGTAGAGTTAAGACCTGAAAACTTACAAAGAGGGTCGCGATTCACGACCCTCCCCGAACAGACACTGTGGTCTAAACCTAAGACCTAAAGCCATACACCGTGGTCTAAGCTTTTATGTTCTTATACCCAAGACCTAAGACCCAACGCCATGGTCTAGACCCAGGATCTAAGACCCGTGGTCTAGGCATTTAGGTTCTCAACCTCTAAATCTAAGGCCCGTGGTCTACGCCTTTAGGTTCTTAGATCCAAGACCGAAGACCCTACATCGTGGTCTAGACCCTAAACGTAAGGCCTGTGATCTAGGTCTCTAAGTTCTTAGACCCAAGACTTAAGGCCCTATCACATGGACTAGACCCAACACCTAAGGCTATACACCTTGGACTAGGCTTTTAAGTTCTTAGACCCAAGACCAGAGGCCATAGAGTTAAGACCTGAACACTTACAAGGGGGGTCGCGATTCACGACCCTCCCTGAACAGACACTGTGGTCTAGACCCAAGACCTAAGACCTTACACTGTGGTCTAGACTTTTAGGTTCTCAGACCCAAGACCTAAGACCTTACACTGTGGTCTAGACTTTTAGGTTCTCAGACCCAAGACTAAGGCCATACACCGTGGGCTAGGCTTTTAAGCTCTTAGATCCAAGGCCAAAGGCTTTCCGCATGGACTAGACTCAAGACCTAAAGCCATACACCGTGATCTACGCTTTTAAGCACTTAGACCCAAGACCTGAGGCCATTAAGTAAAGACCTGAAAAATTACAAGGGAGTCGCGATTCACGACCCCTAAACAGGCACTGTGGTGTAGACCCAAGACCTAAGGCCTTACACCGTGGTCTATACTTTAAAGTACTTAGACTCCAAGACCTAAGGCCATGCACCCTGGTTTAGGTTTTTAAGCTCTTAGACCCAAAACCTAAGGGCCTACACCATGGCCTAGGCTTTTAAGCTCTTAGACCAAAGACCTAAAGCGGTCCGCATGGGCTAGACTCAAGACCTAAGGCCATACACCGTGGTCTAGGCTTTTAAGTACTTATTCCCAAGACCTAAAGTCCTACACCAGGGTCTAGAACCAAGACCGAAGGTCCGTGGTCTAGGCTTTTAGGTTCTCATTCCCAAGACCTAGGGTCCAACACCAGGGTCTAGGACCAACACCAAAGATACGTGGTCTAGACTTTTAGGTTCTTATACCCAAGACCTAAGGCCCTACACCAGGTTCTAGATCCAAGACTTAAGGCCTGTGGGCTAGGCCATTAGGTTCTTAGACTCAAGACCTAAGGACCCACACCATGGTCTAGACCCAAGCCCTAAGGTCATACACCATAATCTAGACCCTAAGACTAAAGGCCTTACACCATGGTCTAGTACTCGGCTTCAATAGTGTGCAGTTTCATCCATACCTAGAGGAAAGTCGGCCAATAAGTTCTTTGGCCCAAGACCTAAGACCCACCAGCATGGTCTAGATCCTCAAGCCCTGAAACCATACACCATGGTTTAAGTCCTTAGACCCAATTTCTAATCCACCGTGGTTTAGATCCCCAAGACCTAAAGCTATACACCGTGGTCCTCAGGCTATACACCTTAAGGCTATACACATTATTCTAAGACCCAAATTCTAATTCCACCGTGGTCTAGATCCCCAACACCTAAGGCTATACACGGTGTTCTATGTTCTTAGACCCAAATTCTAATTCCACCATGGTCTAGATCCCCAAGACCTAAGGCCATACACCGTGTTCTAAGTTCTTAGACCCAAATTCTAATTCCGCCATGGTCTGTATACCCAAGACCTAAGGCCCTACACCATGGTCTAGTATTAGTCTTACACCGTGCGCAATTAATTGTGGTTGTTTCGACTAAAGCTAGAGGAAACTCGGCCTTTAAGTCCTTAGACCTAAGACCTAAGGCCATACACCGTGATCTAGACCTAAAACCTCATACCGTACACCATGGCCTAGACCCAAGACCTAAGTCCCTACACCGTGGCCTAGTACTCTTCTTAAGCCGTTTGCAGTTATTACTGTTTCATCTATACCTTAGGGGAAATTGGCCTTTTATGTTCTTAGACCTGAGACCTAAGCTTTTACACCATGGTCTAACACTTGTTTTAAGCCGTGTCAAGTTGTGGTTTTTCATCTATAGCTAGAGGAAAGTCGGTCCTTAAGCTCTTAGACGCTAGACCTAATGCCCTACACCTTAGTCTAGACCCAATCCTTAACCCATCGGGGTCTAGCACTCGTCTTAAAGTTGGGTTTTAACTTCTTAGACACAAGACCTAAGACCCTACACCATAGTCTAGTACTCGTCTTAAAGTCGGTCTTTACGTTCTTAGACCCAAGACCTAAGGCCATACACCGTGGTCCAGTATTTGTCTTAATCCGTGTGCAGATATTACTGTTTCGTCTATGCCTAGAGGTAAATCGGCCTTTTATGATCTTAGACCTGAAAACTAAGTTTTTACACTATGGTTTAATCCTTGTCTTAAGCCGTGCGCAGTTGTGGTTGTTTCATGCATGGATAGAGGAAAGTCGGCCTTTAAGTTCTTAGACCCAAGACCTAAGGCCCTATACCACATTCCAGACCCAAGACCTAAGGGCATACACCGTGGTCCAGTACTTGTCTTAATCTGTGTGCAGTTATTACTGTCTCGTCTATACCTAGAGGAAAATCGGCCATTTATGTTCTTAGACCTGAGAGCTAAGGTTCACATTCATCACCCGATTTAAAAAACGTTCGCAGACGTTAATTAAAAAAAAAAACATCGTCTACACATCGATTTTCAAAAACGATGTGTACACGTTAATTTAAAAAAATATCGTCTACAGATCGATTTTCAAAAACGGTGTGTACACGTTAATTTTAAAAAGCATCGTTTACACATCGATTTTATCAACAAGTTAAACCTAATACCTAAATCCCAAGCATTTAAGGCATTAGACCATGGATCTGTATGTATATGACCTTAAACATTTGACCTAAGATCTAAGACTTTAACGTAAGACCTAAGCCTTAAGACCCTACCCCATGGGCTAGTACTCGTCCTACACCGCGTGGGACCGTGTAAAATGGCGTGCATAAAGCCAATCATATGTATTATTTGAAAGCACAGCGCACGTGAACGCCTGTGTTTGCTGCTGGGCGTTTTAATGATTTGCGCTTTCGGGCGTTTTGCAAACTCGACGCGGAAATAACGATCGCAGACGTAAATTATTAAAAAACATCGTCTACACATCGATTTCTTGGGTCTGGAATGTGGTATAGGGCCTTAGGTCTTGGGTCTAAGAACTTAAAGGCCGACTTTCCTCTATCCATGCATGAAACAACCACAACTGCGCACGGCTTAAGACAAGGATTAAACCATAGTGTAAAAACTTAGTTTTCAGGTCTAAGATCATAAAAGGCCGATTTACCTCTAGGCATAGACGAAACAGTAATATCTGCACACGGATTAAGACAAATACTGGACCACGGTGTATGGCCTTAGGTCTTGGGTCTAAGAACGTAAAGACCGACTTTAAGACGAGTACTAGACTATGGTGTAGGGTCTTAGGTCTTGTGTCTAAGAAGTTAAAACCCAACTTTAAGACGAGTGCTAGACCCCGATGGGTTAAGGATTGGGTCTAGACTAAGGTGTAGGGCATTAGGTCTAGCGTCTAAGAGCTTAAGGACCGACTTTCCTCTAGCTATAGATGAAAAACCACAACTTGACACGGCTTAAAACAAGTGTTAGACCATGGTGTAAAAGCTTAGGTCTCAGGTCTAAGAACATAAAAGGCCAATTTCCCCTAAGGTATAGATGAAACAGTAATAACTGCAAACGGCTTAAGAAGAGTACTAGGCCACGGTGTAGGGACTTAGGTCTTGGGTCTAGGCCATGGTGTACGGTATGAGGTTTTAGGTCTAGATCACGGTGTATGGCCTTAGGTCTTAGGTCTAAGGACTTAAAGGCCGAGTTTCCTCTAGCTTTAGTCGAAACAACCACAATTAATTGCGCACGGTGTAAGACTAATACTAGACCATGGTGTAGGGCCTTAGGTCTTGGGTATACAGACCATGGCGGAATTAGAATTTGGGTCTAAGAACTTAGAACACGGTGTATGGCCTTAGGTCTTGGGGATCTAGACCATGGTGGAATTAGAATTTGGGTCTAAGAACATAGAACACCGTGTATAGCCTTAGGTGTTGGGGATCTAGACCACGGTGGAATTAGAATTTGGGTCTTAGAATAATGTGTATAGCCTTAAGGTGTATAGCCTGAGGACCACGGTGTATAGCTTTAGGTCTTGGGGATCTAAACCACGGTGGATTAGAAATTGGGTCTAAGGACTTAAACCATGGTGTATGGTTTCAGGGCTTGAGGATCTAGACCATGCTGGTGGGTCTTAGGTCTTGGGCCAAAGAACTTATTGGCCGACTTTCCTCTAGGTATGGATGAAACTGCACACTATTGAAGCCGAGTACTAGACCATGGTGTAAGGCCTTTAGTCTTAGGGTCTAGATTATGGTGTATGACCTTAGGGCTTGGGTCTAGACCATGGTGTGGGTCCTTAGGTCTTGAGTCTAAGAACCTAATGGCCTAGCCCACAGGCCTTAAGTCTTGGATCTAGAACCTGGTGTAGGGCCTTAGGTCTTGGGTATAAGAACCTAAAAGTCTAGACCACGTATCTTTGGTGTTGGTCCTAGACCCTGGTGTTGGACCCTAGGTCTTGGGAATGAGAACCTAAAAGCCTAGACCACGGACCTTCGGTCTTGGTTCTAGACCCTGGTGTAGGACCTTAGGTCTTGGGAATAAGTACTTAAAAGCCTAGACCACGGTGTATGGCCTTAGGTCTTGAGTCTAGCCCATGCGGACCGCTTTAGGTCTTTGGTCTAAGAGCTTAAAAGCCTAGGCCATGGTGTAGGCCCTTAGGTTTTGGGTCTAAGAGCTTAAAAACCTAAACCAGGGTGCATGGCCTTAGGTCTTGGAGTCTAAGTACTTTAAAGTATAGACCACGGTGTAAGGCCTTAGGTCTTGGGTCTACACCACAGTGCCTGTTTAGGGGTCGTGAATCGCGACTCCCTTGTAATTTTTCAGGTCTTTACTTAATGGCCTCAGGTCTTGGGTCTAAGTGCTTAAAAGCGTAGACCACGGTGTATGGCTTTAGGTCTTGAGTCTAGTCCATGCGGAAAGCCTTTGGCCTTGGATCTAAGAGCTTAAAAGCCTAGCCGCGGTGTATGGCCACGGTGTATGGCCTTAGTCTTGGGTCTGAGAACCTAAAAGCCTAGCCCACGGTGTATGGCCTTAGTCTTGGGTCTGAGAACCTAAAAGTCTAGACCACAGTGTAAGGTCTTAGGTCTTGGGTCTAGACCACAGTGTCTGTTCAGGGAGGGTCGTGAATCGCGACCCCCCTTGTAAGTGTTCAGGTCTTAACTCTATGGCCTCTGGTCTTGGGTCTAAGAACTTAAAAGCCCAGATTTCATAGTTCAGATTTCATGGAAGATTTCATAGTCCAAGGTGTATAGCCTTAGGTGTTGGGTCTAGTCCATGTGATAGGGCCTTAAGTCTTGGGTCTAAGAACTTAGAGACCTAGATCACAGGCCTTACGTTTAGGGTCTAGACCACGATGTAGGGTCTTCGGTCTTGGATCTAAGAACCTAAAGGCGTAGACCACGGGCCTTAGATTTAGAGGTTGAGAACCTAAATGCCTAGACCACGGGTCTTAGATCCTGGGTCTAGACCATGGCGTTGGGTCTTAGGTCTTGGGTATAAGAACATAAAAGCTTAGACCACGGTGTATGGCTTTAGGTCTTAGGTTTAGACCACAGTGTCTGTTCGGGGAGGGTCGTGAATCGCGACCCTCTTTGTAAGTTTTCAGGTCTTAACTCTACGGCCTCAGGTCTTGGGTCTAAGAACTTAAAAGTCTAGACCATGGTGTATATTCTTTAGGGTCTATCCCATGCGGTAGGGCCTTAGGCCTGGCCACCTTTAAACCAAGTATTAGAACACGGTGCATGGTCTTAGGTCTTGGGTCAAAGAACCTAAAGGCCTAGTCCACGGGCCGTATTTTGGGTCTAAGAACCTAAAAGCCTAGACCACGGATCTTATGGCTTGGGTCTAAGAACCTAAAGACCTAGTCCACAGGCCTTAGGTCTAGGGTCTAGACAATGGTGTAAGGCTTTATGCCTAGGGCCTATGAACTTAGAGACCTAGATCACAGGCCTTATGTTTAGGGTCTAGACCGTGATGTAGGGCCTTGGGTCTAAGAACCTAAAGGCCTAGACCACAGTCCTTTGATCTTGGGGCTAAGAACCTAAAAGCCTAGACCGCAGGCCTAGATCTTGGGTCTAGACCATGGTGTAGAGCCTTAGGTCTTGGGTCTAATAGCTTAAAAGCCTAGACCATTGTGTAAGGCCTTAGGTCTGGACCACAGTGTTCCGTTCAGGGGGGTCGTGAATCGTAACTCCCTTGTAAGTTTTCAGTTTTCAGGTCTTAACTCTATGGCCTCGGTCTTGGGTCTAACAACCTTCAAGCCTAGACTACGGTGTATAGCCTTAGGTCTTGGGTAAGATGGATGGAGGTTGGTCTTCAAATACTCCAATCTGAATGTGATAACCATTTCTGATCATGATTTCATAATCAAAGAAAAAAGACCTCGTTGCCTAATGTTTGCTCAATTCATGGGGGGCTGTGAATCGCGGCCCCCTTGTAGGTTCTTAGGTCTTAAGTCTAAGGCCTTGGGTCTTAGGAATTAGATCTTGGGTTTAAGGAATTAGTCTAGTCTAGGGTGTTTGGACTTTGGACTCAGGTGCAATGTAAGGCCTTAGGTTTGGATCTTAGGTCTAATTCATTAGTTCTAGGCTAATGGCTCATAGGTCACAGCCTCAGCTGCTAGGTCTTAGGTCTTAAGTCTAAGGCCTCCTGGTCCTATTCACAGGTTAACACCTTACCTGCTAGGCTTTAGGGCTTTGGACTCAGGTGCAAGGCCTTAGGCTTACATCTTAGTCCCAACACGTTAGGTCTAGGCTGTTGTCTAATAGGCCATTCACAGGTCAAATCCATAGCTGATAGGTTGTAGGGCTTTGGACTCGGGTGTAAGGCCTTAGGTTTAGATCATAGGTCCAACACATTAGGTCTAGGCTGTTGGCTTATAGGCCCTATTCACAGGTCGAATCCTTAGCTGCTAGGTTTTAGGGCTTTGGACTCAGTTGCAAGGCCTTAGGTTTACATCTTAGTCCCAACACACTTGGTTTAGGCTATTGGCTAATAGGCCCTATTCACAGGTCAAAGGCTTAGCTGCTAGGTTTTAGAGCTTTGGACTCGGGTGTAAGGCCTTATGTTTATGCTGTTGGCTAATAGGCCCTATTCACAGGCCAAATCCTTAGCTGCTAGGTTTTAGGGCTTTGGACTCAGGTGTAAGGTCTTAGGTTAAGATCTTAGGTGGTGCAACACATCATGTCTAAGCTGGTGGCTAATACTGTAGGCCCTATTCACAGGTCAGTGCCTTGGCTGCTAGGATTTAAGGTTTTGGACTCAGGTGTAGGGCCTTAGGTTTAGATCTTAGGTGCAAAACATAAGGTTTAAGCTGGTGGCCAATAGACCCTATTCACAGGTTAAAGCCTTCGCTGCTAGGTTTTAGGGCTCTGCAGGACCATTTAAATACAATAGTCCCCACACCGGACCATCTAAATTCAATAGTCCCCACGCCGGACTATCTAAATACAATAGTCCCCACACCGGACTATTCAAATTCAATAGTCCTCACGTAGGACCATCTAAATAATAGTCCTTATGCGGAACCATGTAAATTCAATAGTCCCCACGCCGGACTATTTAAATACAATAGTCCCCACACCGGACTATCTAAATTCAATAGTCCTCACGCAGGACCATCTAAATAATAGTCCTTACGCGGGACCATCTAAATTCAATAGTCCCCACGCCGGACTATCTAAATACAATAGTCCCCATGCCGGACTATCCACATACAATAGTCCCCATTCCGGACTATCTAAATACAATAGTCCTCATACCGGACTGTTCAAAACAAATAGTCCCCATACTGGACCATCCAAATTCAATAGTCCTCACGCAGGACCATCTAAATACAATAGTCCTCATAGGTTTTATTCATAGGTCAAAATCTTACTTGCTAGGTTTTAGGGCTAAGTCTAAAGCCTTGGGTCTAAGGAATTAGATCATAGGTGCAAAACATTTTGTTTAAGCTGGTGGCTAATTGGTTCTATTCAAAGGTCAAAGCCTTAGCTGCTAGCTTTTAGGGCTTTCTACTAAGGTGTAATGCCTTAGGTTTAGATCTTAGGTCCAACACATTAGGTCTAAGCTGGTGGCTAATAGGCCCTATTCACAGGTCAAAGCCTTAGCTGCTATGTTTTAGAGCGTTCTTCTTAGGTGTAATGCCTTAGGTTTAGATCTTACGTCCAACACATTAGGTCTAAGCTGGTGGCTAATAGGCCCTATTCACAGGTCAAAGCCTTAGCTGCTAGGTTTTAGGGCTTTGGACGCAGGTGTAAGGACTTAGGTTTGGATCTTAGGTCCAACACATTAGGTCTAAGCTAATGGCTAATAGGGCCTATTCACAGATCAAAGCCTTAGCTGATGGGTTTTAGGGCTTTGAACTCAGGTGCAAGGCCTTAGGTTTACATCTTAGTCCCAACACATTAGGTCTAGGCTGTTGGCTAATAGGTCCTATTCACAGGCCAAATCCATAGCTGATAGGT
>CM061534.1:150158793-150386702 GCA_030545055.2 Neoaliturus tenellus | reverse complement strand
AAGATTGAACTTTCTTAAATTTAGTTTACTACTAGAAGCTATGTTTAAAAATGTACAAGAAGAATTATCACCAAGAGGATTCATAACGAAAAACCGAACTATCATGGAAAGTTCAAACATTGATTCAATAGTAGAGAATTGTATAGAAGAAATATTAACCAAAATTCAGGAACACGAAGGAAGAGGATCGGGATGGAGTCTTTTAAGTATTGAAGGATTAAATATAAGAGTTCACAAACATGGATATGGACTAAGGGGATCTAGTTACATTCCTTTGCCAAAAAGAATTGAAGATACAAAATCTTGTATTAATGTTAGAAACGCAGACAATGAATGTTTTCGTTATGCAATGACAGCTAAATTTGTACCAAATAATGCGTATAGACCTGACCAGGAATATGAAAATCAAAGACATAGGTACAATTTTCAAGGAATTACTTACCCTGTATCACTAGGAGATATATCAAAATTTGAGAAGAAAAATCCCGGTACGTCTATCAATGTTTTTGCATTAGATAGTTCAAACAAAGTGTATCCTTTACGTATTGCAAAAGAAGAGCTACCAGATCATACGGATTTACTACTACTAACGCGAGGAGATGTGTCTCACTATGTGTACATAAAGAAATTCGACTCACTTGTTAATAAGCAGCTTTCTAAAGATCGACACAGAAAGTTAATTTGCAAGAGATGTTTCAATTTTAAACGAGATGGACTACACGGAAGAGAATGGTTACAAGAGCACAAAAGATTGTGTAACAATAATTATGAAGCAAAGATTACTTTACCTCCGCAAAGCAAAGCATTCGTTTCATTTGAAAAAGTTCATCATCAATACCGTATCCCTTTAGTTGTGTATGCGGATTTTGAATCAACACTTGTTCCAGTTGAAGATGGAAATTTTGAAGCAAGAAAAAGTGTAAAGTATCAAATGCACAAACCAAACAGTTTTTGTTTAATGGTCAAATCAACATTATCAGAAGAACATTTAAACAGATATGGATTAACTTCGAAACCTCTAGTATACCGTGGTGAAAATGCGGAAAAAATATTTCTTGATAATTTATATTCAATAGCTGGAAATGCACAAAGATTATATACAAATATTGTACCAATGAAACCGATGGACGAAGAAGAAGAAATTCAACATGAAAATGCGACTCGCTGTTTCTTGTGCAAAAATGATTTTACTATTGAGAATTATAAAGTTAAAGATCACGACCACCTCACAGGATATTACAGAGGTGCTTCTTGTAATAAATGCAACTTGAGCTATTGTTTACCACTATTTATTCCTGTGGTTCTGCATAACCTCAGTGGGTACGACGCTCATTTTATAATACCTGAACTAGGAAGAGACGACGGTAAAATCGATGTGTTAGCTGAAACTTCAGAAAAGTTCATAAGTTTTTCCAAAGAAGTTGGAAACCTCAAATTAAGATTCTTGGACTCCTACCGATTTATGCCGTCGAGTTTGTCCAAACTTTCTGAAAACCTAAGGAAACAAGATTTAATCGAAACGAAGAAGATTGTAAACAACGACAAGCTGGATCTGGTACTTCGAAAAGGTGTTTTCCCATATGATTACATAGACAGTTTAGAACGATTTAATGAAACATCATTACCTCCAAAAGAAGAATTTAAAAGTAAACTGTACGACATGGATATATCTCAAGATGATTATAATCACGCATGCAAAGTATGGAACGAATTAGGATTTAGAACATTGGGAGAATATTCAGATTTTTATGTTAAACTAGATGTGACTTTATTATGTGATGTGATGGAAGAATTTAGAAATACGTGTTTTGCGGCATATGGATTGGACCCTCTTCATTCGTTCACTTCGCCTGGACTAGCGTGGCAAGCCATGTTGAAAGAAACAAATTGTAAAATACAACTTCTTACAGATATAGATATGGTGTTGATGTTAGAATCAGGAGTTCGAGGAGGATTGACGCAAAGTGTAACACGTCATGTCAGGGCAAACAACAAGTATTTGCCCGATTATGATGCATCAAAACCAACAACATTCCTGGGTTATTTTGATGCAAATAACTTATACGGATGGGCAATGTCGAATCCCCTTCCATATGATAATTTCAAGTGGATAGACCCGGATACAATTGGAAACATAATGGATATACCGAAGCATGGTGAAACAGGTTATATTTTTGACATAGATTTTGAATATCCAGAACATCTTCACGATGAACATTATGATTTACCACTGCTTCCGAAGACCGAAATTCCTCCAACTGGAAGATGGCCGAAATTAATGATGACTTTAACCGATAAGTCTAGGTATGTTGGACACTACTGGATGATACAACAGGCCTTAGACTTGGGATTGAGAATTACAAAAATTAATCGAGTACTACAATTCTCTCAATCTTGTTGGTTAAAACCGTACATTGACAACAACACAAGAAGAAGAGCTGCTGCTACATCAAGTTTTCAAAAAGATTTTTTCAAACTAATGAACAACGCAATATTTGGCAAGACTTTGGAAAACAAAAGGAAACATAAGGATATCAAATTGGTAACTGATCCAGTAAAATTACAGAAATTAGTGCAACAACCAAACTTTGGTACATCTGTAATTATTAATGAAAATCTAGTTCTTATTTCCATGAACAAGAAGTCAGTTAAAATGGATCGTCCTTTGTATCTTGGAATGTCAATCTTGGATATTTCTAAAACACACATGTACGAGTTTCATTATAAGAAGATGGTTAACTATTATGGAAGAGATAACATTGGTATTGCATATATGGATACAGATGCACTCATTTACTGGATTAAAACAAATGACATGTACGAAGATCTACGCACCTTTATATATAAAGATGATTTCGACTTTTCTGATTATCCTAAGGACCATCCAAATTACGACTACGACAGAAACAAGAAAGTATTGGGAAAATTTAAAGATGAAACAAATGGTGTGCCAATGATGGAAATTGTAGCATTGATGTCCAAACTGTATTCGTTTCAACTGTACATAAACGAAAGGAACGAACATCAAGTCACAAAGAAAGCCAAAGGAATAAAAACCTCTTTCCTGAAGAAGAACGTACAGTTTGAACATTATAAAAGATGTTTGTTTGAAAATGTTGAAACAACTGCAACATTTAACACCATAAGAAGCTTCAACCATCGTCTTTTCAGTGTGAAGCAAACCAAATCGGCATTGAGCTATAAGGATGACAAGAGATACATCCTTGAAGACAACATAAGAACTCTGCCATTTGGACATTACTCTCTAAACCCTATCGACCAGTAAACCTATTCTTCGTCCTCTACCTTCTTCCTTTTTTCCTTTCCGTAAAGAAAAGGGGACATGGCAAGCCCAATGCCATGTTCCCTCTTTTTTACACTAATATGAAAATGGCATTGACCTATATTCAAACTATATAAAAGAGAATGAACTGTTGTACGGATCAGTATTTTTACAAGCGGTGTGCAAGCAACACCTGAAGATGGAAAGTGTGAAGGACAAGATTGTAAATGAACTACATAAACCAGCAAGAAGAAAATTTCCAAGAAGAAGTACAATTATTAAGGGAATAAATGATCTTTATCAAGCTGATCTCATTGAAATGATACCGCACAGTAAATTAAACAAAGGTTTTAAATATATTTTAACAATTATAGACTGTTTTACTAAAATAGCTGACGCTTTACCATTAAAGGATAAGACTGGTAAAAGTGTTACAAAAGCTATGGAAACAACGATACAAAGAAATAAATTCAAAATCAAACATCTACAGACCGATGATGGAAAAGAATATTTTAATAAAGACTTTGGAGCTTTGATGAAAAAATATCAAATAAATCATTATTCTACAAATTCTGAAGTTAAAGCTTCAATAATTGAAAGATTCAATAGAACATTGAAAGGAGCGATGTACAAACAATTTTCAAAACGAGGATCATACGTGTGGTATGACATATTACCACAACTTATAAAAGAGTATAACAACAAATATCATCGTACCATTGGAATGAAACCTATCCAAGTAAACAGCGCTAATGCTAAGGTTGTATTACAACGCATCAGAAATAATACAACACCTAAATTGGAAAAGTTGCAACCAAAAAAGTTTAAGGTCAACGATAAAGTTCGTATAAGCAAGTACAAAGGTGTATTTAGTAAAAGGTATCTACCAAATTGGACTAATGAAGTATTTACAGTTTATAAAGTGCAACCAACTATACCTGAAACTTACTTATTAAAGGATAACAAGGGTGAATTACTTCAAGGTGGATTCTACGGACATGAATTGTTGAAATCAAATGTTGGTGATGTATATCTTGTTGAGAAGGTTTTACAAAGGAAAAAAGATATGGTTAAAGTCCGGTGGTTAGGATTCGATAAAAGTGAAGACTCTTGGATTCCTTCAAAAGACTTGGTATAGTAATTTAATAGCTCATTGTGTGTTTAACCTTGATACAAGATGGAGATTGTACAACAAAAAGATCGATTTAATATCAATAATATTGATGAATTGACGGTTGACAATGATAGGTTAAATCATGGTAAACATGGTGAATTACTACCAAATACGATAAGATGTTTAATAACTGGTCCTTCAAATTGTGGAAAAACAAATGTTGTTTTTAACCTTATAACTAATCCTAAAGGATTGCGCTTTAACAATATATACATTTTTTCAAAATCATTGCAACAACCGAAATATCAATTATTGGATAAAGTACTTGCAAGTGTACCTGAAGTGAATTTCTACAAGTTTAATGCCAGTGAAACAATTATGCAACCAAATGAAGCAAAACCATTTTCTATTTTTATTTTTGACGATGTGTCTTGTGAAAATCACGACAATATAAGGAATTATTTCGCTATGGGAAGACATCATAATATCGATAGCATTTATATTGGTCAAACATACAGCAAAATTCCAAAACAACTTATAAGAGATAATGCAAATATGTTGATTATCTTTAAGCAAGATGAAACAAATTTAAAGCATATATACAATGATCATGTAAATGCGGATATGCCATTTGAGAAATTTAAAGAAATGTGTGGCAAAGCATGGAATGAGAAATATGGCTTTCTCGTTATTATGAAGGAAGAAGATATTAAAAATGGTAGATATCGTATAGGGTTGGATAAATTTGTATTTATGCGTTGAACTACCGATGCTACATCTAGTTACACGTTGAACTTCACAGTGTAAACATGGTGAATCAAGAAAAACTATTGAAAGAAATAAAATCACTCAGTGATTCTATTAGGATGAAGAATCGTGCATTGAGGATGGGTTTAAGTGAAAGAGAAGAATTTCTAGAGACTACATTTAAACCTATTACGGAACCTTTAAAACAGATATCAGAAACTATTGGTAAACCTCGTTATGAAGGAGATGTTTTACTACCAGTTTCTAAACAAGAAGTACAAGCATTAAAAAAAGAAGAAGATGATGATTCATATACAAGTGCTAGTGAGCAAGAAGAAACAAAAGAAGAAGAAGAACCAATTGTTGAAAAGGAAGAAGAACAACCAATACCTGAAGCTGAACAATCTATTCCAAATTTAACTCAATTGAGTAGCGATATATTACAACATGGACCTCTTGGAAGAAAATATATAATGAAAATGCTACATGACATGAAATCAAACCCGAATTTGAGTAGATCACACGTATACGGAGCAAGAATTGATGGGAATGAATTAAAGATCGGCGATTCAAAGCTTGAAATAACACAAGACGATTACATCATTATTGGTGAGCATAAATATAAAGGAACAAAAGGACTTTATGAATTAATTTTTAAAAACATACCACTAAGATATTCATCCAAAGATTTAAGTGTTTTTAAGGAGATTCTACAAAATACTAACGCTCATAAAAGAAACTACTTAAAGGATGCAATGATTAATCGTTCACGTGCAACAAAATATAACATCGTTATAAAAAAGTTGTTTCCTCCACGAAAATTGCCAACATTACGTACTGCACCAGCGGTGAGACAACCACTGAAAAGAAAATCTTTATCACTTATGGATTTATCACTTCTTGAACAACATAGTAAAAAGAGTAAAGGAGATACTTCAACATCTGGCAAAGGATTGATGAAAAATCTATACAATACGAATGTGATTTACTACAACGACATCAATAAATTGGTTGATAGAATGAGACTATTGCATGAAGCCATGGAAGCCGGTCATACAGGTTTAAATAATGAATGGGTAGCTCTGATTGACGAACTCAGGAATCGCGGTATAATTGTATAATTGTCCGCGGATATATAAGAATTGCAGGCGTATAATGTGTCAGTTCTAACATGAGCGTCGACAAGTTCGGACGATACTCCGCGTTAGGAGTGCAAGTTGGAGAAAACAGAAAAAGAAGTGGATTACCGCAAACACCTGAAGGTGACTATAACATAAATAATAAACGTTTAAAGTTTGTTAGAGATCCAGAAGAAGATGGAGATGCAACAAATTTAAAAACAGTTAAGGAGGTAACATCTACAAGTTTAAAACTCGACGACAACCAACTGTATGATGCAAAATCTCACAGGGTTATTAACGTTGCAAAACCAGTCAATAATGGAGATGTTGTTAATAAAGGCTATTTTCTATCTGCGATGGAATACGCTTTACTGTTGGAAAAGACTAAAAGTGGAAAAAGGTACAATGCTTTAAATTATAAAATAACTAATGTGGCAGATCCAACCGAGGATACAGATACAATCAATAAGCGTTATTTGCACTCTGTAATACCAGAAAAGAAAAAAGATGGATTTTCCTTCTATAAATATACTATAAACGATATTGGATATCCTAAAGAAGAAAGTGATGGTGTTAATATAAAATACATTAAAGATAATTGTATTTTATATAATGGTGCTGTTATTGATTGTCATGGAAAAGTGTTGTCCAATCTGAAAGATGGTTCAACTCCATCGGATGCTGCTACCGTGAGACAAATGAATGAAAGCTTGAAGAAAGGAACATCCGCTTTTGTTAAACAAAATCAGGTGGTGTCAAAGAAAGGTGATGAGTTTATGCAAGGAAGTGAAAAGTTTACCTTACTACAACTACAAAATGACAAGTGGGATGGAAAAAATAAAAGATTGTCAAATATAAGTTTAGGCACGGAAGAACATGATGCTGTTATTTTAACACAAGTACCACAACTATCAGCTACTGGTGTTAATTTTATATGTAAAGGTAGACGATTAACCCAAGTTAAATCTGGTAAAGATGATCAGGATTGTGCTGTTGTAAAACAAACTATAATTTTAGATAAAATAAATAACGTATATGATGGAAAAAATAGAAGAATATCTAACATATCAGCAGGAATAGCTCCGAATGATGTTGCTACTATTAATCAAGTTATAGCGACCTCTAAAAAGGATCCATCGGTGTATACATGTAATGGTAAACGTATCACAAATCTTGATAATCCTACATATGACAAAGATGCTACTAATATCGAGTATGTAACGAATCTTGTAGGTAATGTAGTTATTGATATGCATAATCATTTGATTAATACATCGATGAAACACAATAAAATCGAAGATTCTCAGAGAAACCAATGGATTAAAGATGAAATCATTGATAAATACTAGTAAAACTTATGAATATTTAAGTATGGAATACACAAAAAAGGATTCATTATCATAAAGTATTTCATAGAGTGAAGACGTTGGTTACATAAAACAACATAATGAAGACCGTATCGCTCAGTCGTCGTCAAGACAGCGGCAAGAGAGGACGTGGTTTAACATCAGCTGCATTATCCCTGCTCAGACGGATTCCAATTGGTGCTGTTGTGAATCGAACGATAGACGCTTTACCATACGAATTACATCTGCCCGGAGGTTATCAATATTGTGGACCTGGAACTAAGTTGGCAAAACGTTTAGCAAGAGGAGATCCTGGAATTAATAAATTAGATCAAGCTTGCAAAGAACACGATATAGCATATTCAAAGTATAAAGATTCAACAAATAGATCAATAGCGGATAAAATTCTAGCGGAAAAAGCTTGGCAAAGAGTAAAATCAAGTGACGCAAATATTGCAGAAAAAGCAGCGGCTTGGGCAGTAACTACAGCCATGAAGACGAAAGCAAAGTTAGGTGCTGGAAGACGTCGCAGAGGAAGACCTGCAAAAAGAAGCGCTCCCAAAAGAGGTGGAAACATTAAAAAAGGACATCGTAGAACTCGTAAGGCAAATGTAAAGAAGACTTCTGTTTGGCAAATGGTAAAAAACGGAGCAGGTTTATATCTAAGACCATACCGTGTGTACTAAATAAAAAGAATCAATTGCTAATTCCAAATAAAGCCTTAACAAATCATCAGTTAAATGATTATGTAAAATGTTTGAAAATACCATTTTTTCGAGGAGTTTTTATGAAAGATGCATTACCAACTAAAATATGGGAAAATGAAACTGGAATAGTAAATTTGGATTCCACCTATGGTCCAGGCACTCATTGGGTATGCTATAAAAAGCTCGGACAAACCGTTTACTACTTTGACAGTTTTGGCAATCTACCACCGCCGAAAGAACTGCAACATTATTTTCGAAACTCCAAAAACATTTTTTACAATTACAAAAGAGAACAACCTAACAATACTGAAATATGTGGGCATTTATGTTTGGAGTTTCTAGCGAAGAGTGTCAGTCAGCTTTAAGATGTCATCGTATACAGTGTCACTGAGTGGAAATTCATCCACATTGAAAAGTACGCTGTTCCCAGCATTGCGTCTATCCAAGGAAAGATTATGGGAAGCGGCATTACTTGATTTAACTACCTACAACTCAATTCCCAATGTTACGGAAGGAAAGAACAATTTACTACATTATTATGAAACTAAGGATGCTTCAGGAAAATACTCAGAATTGAAAATAATTACATTTCCTACTGGAGCTTATGAAATCGATGATATAAACCAATTACTACAAAAACAACTCGGAGAAGAAAAGATCACCGTTAAAGGAAACAATAATACTTTAAAAGCAGAAATAACTTCAAAATATTATATCGATGTCAGCTTGGAAAACTCCATTGGCAGTTTACTCGGATTTACAGATACAAAAAAGAAAATCTTAACTCCTGGAACTACTCATTCAGGTGATACAACTGTTACAATATTGAAAGTCAATAGTATCGATGTAACGTGTAATATTATACACGGATCGTATAGAGAAGGAGTGAATCAGCATATTTTACATACATTTTATCCAACTGTGGCTCCCGGTTTTAAAATTGTTGAGAAGCCACAAAACTTGATATACCTACCGTTAAACACCAGTTTCATTTCAGACATCGTACTGAACATATTGGATCAAGACGGTGTTAGTGTTGACTTTAGAGGAGAAACGATAACTATACGGATACACATCAGAGCGGCAACATAAAGGTCAACATGGGATTATCATTTAAACCGCAACGGAAGAGTCGGGAGCTCAGTAGCTCCTCGACATTGGAAGAGTTAACATCGGACAACATTCGTTTTCTACAGAAGATTGGATTGAAACTTAACAACGATGGATATCCTGGATATATCTCAAGGACCGACATTCGACGAAACACTATGGGAGAAGGAATATCACACGCACAACCCTTACACTTCATCAAAATTAAACAATAACGATGAAATAAGGATTCCCATTCAACAACAAGATATTTACACATTGCCGTGTGAAAGTTATTTGTACATTGAAGGACGGGTATTAAAATTGGATGGAAAAACTGCTTCAACAGTTCCTTTTATAAATAACCCGATGGCATATCTTTTTGATGAAATAAGATATGAGATATCAGGGGTGACAGTTGATTCGACAAAAAAGGTTGGTATAACAACGACATTGAAAGGATTAACATCATTAACACCGCATGAGAAGAATTCAATAGTCACCGCCGGATGGGTTGCCCCTGATAAAGACACTATAACACCGGATTCCAATGGTCACTTTGATTTTCATGTACCCTTACGATTGCTTTTGGGATTCGCTGAAGATTACAAACGAATAATAATAAATGTCAAACAAGAATTGGTATTACTCAGATCTTCAACTAACAAGGACTTGATACTTGCAGACCCTGCAACTACGGAAGATAAACTGGAATGGCAACTACAATTGGATAAAGTTGTTTGGAGAGTACCTCATGTAAGATTGGCCGATGAACATAGAATCGTATTATTGAGAAAGTTAAAGTCTGACCGTGATATTGTGATGCCATTCCGAAGTTGGGAATTCCATGAATATCCTACACTACCTCAGACCGAACGACAAACATGGACCGTCAAGACATCAACTTACTTGGAACGAGCAAGGTACATAATACTCGGTTTTCAAACTAAGCGAAAAGATGTTATCACTGCAAATGCCGGTCAATTTGATAACTGTAAAATAAAGAATTGTAAAGTTTTCCTAAACTCTCAATTCTTTCCGTATGACAATTTGAATGTCATGTTCAGCAAAAAACGTTTTTCCATTTTATACGATATGTATGCAAGATTTCAATCGTCATATTATGGAAAGACTAATACTCCACTATTATCACCTGACCAATATTATTCCAAGGCTCCGATAATTGTAATAGATTGTTCAAAACAAAATGAATCGGTAAAATCATCAAGTGTGGATATAAAAATTGAAATGGAATTTGAAGAACCAGTAGCGGATGGAACTTCAGCATACTGTCTTATTCTACATGATAAAATAGTTACTTACACACCGCTGACCGGAATCGTGAAGAATGTACTTTAAACAGAATTAGTACAACGACTGCAGATTTTTGAGGTTAGAATTATCTGTCTCAATTTTTGAGGTTAGAATTTCGTTTGTGAAAGACAAGTTAAAAACAAACATTTATGTGAGTGTATAAATTTCAAGGATTCGACGAAAAACATAAAAGCGAGAAAATCATGAGTGGAAAATTCATTATATCTTCGACCGTCGTATGGGAAACATCGTTCGCAAGATGAGTTCTACTAACGGAGAAGAAAATACACCTCTAATGGATGAGAATAGTTCAGATATAGAAAAACAAGTTGAACGAGAAATGGACGAGTTCCTCAAGTTTAACAAACATAAGAAGAGAGAAGAAGAAAAAGAAGAAGGAGAAGCTGAAAAAGAAGTAAAAAGAAAAAAGGTTGAAGTTAACATTACAACTAATATTTTAACAGAAGTATTTCTTCGGATTTTCTACCCCATTTCTTCATGCATGACGAAAAGTATTTCAGTTGGAATTTTAAAATCATTGGATTATTCACCGATTGTTATTTTAAATCATGGAAATAAAATGGTTACATTCACTGAAACTTCTTGGGAATCATTTATGAAACATTTACATCTTTTGGAATGCTATTTGAGTAACAACACATTTGGAAGAAGAACAAGATTAAGTTTATTGGAATCAAATATTGAAGTTGATATAGTGAAACATCGTGGAGGACAAATGGTTCGCTTCAGAGATTTAACTAGACATGATGTAAAATTACATTTGACTAAAGAAGAATTTTACACTTTAAGTTGTACTACCGGTCCCGTCACCAGATATTTGAAACAACTAATATTTTCAAGTGCAATAATCAAAGACTATCTAATCGATACATTGGACAGACAACCTTTCGTTCCAATTTTATACGGTCCCGTGGATACTTCAATTTTTAATCGAATACCTCAAGAAGTGGATATGTGGAGACAATTGAACAACTATCACACCAACTTTAATATCGACGAAGAAGCGCAAGAAGTTAAAGAAGAACAATCGTGTTTGTAATACAAGTCAGTTGCTGACGAGACTTCATCATGAACAAACGGGTTTCGTTTTCTAATGCGCCACATATAATGGAAGTTAAAAAAGGTATAATTGAATTTCAAGCTTTTCGAGGAAATGATGGAAATTTTATTATAAAAGAATTAGTAATTTTGGATATGAACACATCTGTAGTTTATCATTACTTATTCAAACCTCCATTACCATTCAATAGACTAACAACTAAAGCGAAAGTTACAAACAAATGGTTGTACAAACATTTTCACAACTTAAGATGGGATGAAGGTTTTATTAATTATAACATGATGCCGCACATTATGAATCATTACTGCAAAGAGTTCAAAACTATCTACACAAAAGGATTGGAAAAAGCTAATTGGATACAATCATTTACAAGCAACGAAGTGATAAATGCAATAATAGATAGAGATTTCCAATGCTACTTCAATGAACTTTGTATTTCATCAAAGAGTTTTAAACATCGAAGGTCACAGTGCGCTTTGAAGAATGCTTACCGCTTAAATAATTTCCTTCAACAGAATGGTGGGGGTAATGTCGGTAATAAAAGTGAGAGCGCTACCATGACGCAGCATGAGTATTACTCGAACCTCCGAAGAGACAACATCTCCGACGGACATTATTATTAACAAGAAGATTAACAATAACATCAAGATGGCATCACAGAACTTTCTTCAAAATTTGGTTGATCAATTCAACGCTCATTCTAAATCAACAATCTTACCGACGAAGAAATGTTCTGAACTAAAAGAAGAAAAACATTACATCATACATACAATCAAGAAGATGGACACTTCAATTGGTGATGCTATTAATTGCACATTGAGCGAGGCGCCGTATACAGTTGGTGACGAACCGAAGTTTCAAATCTTCCTACCGAAACGGTTTGTACAACTTCTACAAAATGAAGATCTTCGAGTTATTCAACCTGGCGCACTCTATTTAGTTTCACACGGACCGAGTGGAAACAACTCAACTGAACTAACTATTCATGTAACACCTACTACTAACTAGTTTGTACATAACATTGTAAATATATGTGTTTGTAATGGTTTCTCAATAAAGATGATATAAAACAAAAAAGAAAAATAAAAGAAGCAACATATTGTTATGTCTTTGTACATAGCAATATGTTGCTTTTTTTAAAAATTCCACGGGATGACCTTGACCCAATTTTGTGTGATAATAAAAGTGAAAATCAACTTGTGAAATTCATCAGTCTACGACTACCTTTCGTACCGTACACATCTCGCTCTCTATAACTAAATACAAAACTTCAACATGTCCTTAAAGGTCAAGTGTGCATCTTACGATACCAACACCATTACGAGTTTTGAACAACTTGAAGATTTAACCAACGAAATGCGAGTTTTACTTACCGGTGGTTATCACTTAACTGTTGATGTTAGTGCTACTAATGTAAGGATGTTTACTAAAACAAAATACTGCGATGATGAAGTATTTCTTTCTACACAACCTACAACATCTTCATCGCCAACTGGTCAACATAACATCAAGTTCCACAAGTACTACCAATGTTAAATAGCTTTTATCAAATAAAACTAAGGAATCACGTGATCAATGTCAAGTTGATAAAAAGGGTGTGATACTTGGATAACTAATCATTCGCTTCCCAACTCTCGCTGCGTCAACACCTATTTTTAAAGATGTTATACAGAATGATGATTGAACTTGATGGAAAGATCTATGGAAAAGATTACAACACCGTTGAACAAATGACAGAAGATTTAGAAATATTAACCCGAGAAGGATATCAGGCTAAATTAATTTTAAAATTTCCTGAAGTACATCCACTATCGACTGAAGAACTTATCGCTATGGCTAAAGCGGAGAGAGAGAAAAAGTCTGAAGAAAACAAACAGGAGGGAGAGAAAAAGTCTGAAGAAAACAAACAGAAACAAACTTCTTAAGTATCAATTTTCCTTACATTAGTAAGGTATAATTTTTTAAAACTTCGTTTGGATGACCTTGAAATTATCCCCACCACTTTTTGTAGTACATAAAACTGACTATTCAACACTGTACACTCTTATTCTTTCACTGGACTCAGCAGCGTCAACATGGAAAAACAAAATTACAAGTACGAACCTCGTTACTGTTGTGAACAACAGTGTACAGATTTAGGACCAATGATGGTGGACGGGTTAGCTTGCACTAAGTGTGAATTTTTCGGATCTTGTTACTGCAAGTGCAAAACAAAACAACTACCGCCACCGGAATTGCGAACTTTCAAATTTTACAAATCAAGATATTTTCATACATGCTGTCCTCAAAGATGTTTCAAATTTCATCCTCTCGATCTAGCTTATTGTCAACGCACCAAGTCTCATCAAGATGATTTTTGTACACATATGATAAAAAGATGTAAATACAGATCAGATTGGTATTCAGATCCTGTTGAACCATCGAATGTGTAATTTCAGTTTTACACTCTTTTTTAAAACTTCAATTGGATGACCTTGAGATTTCCCCCCACCATTGGTTTTTTTTTTTAGATTCCCCCCACCATAAGTCTTTTAGATTTCTCCCCACCATTAGTTTAAGTTTTGTATCTTATTGAATCCACCTTTGAATTATTTCACTTCCAACATTCTAACTAACAACATGGGAACACCTTTCGTCAGGTTTCAACATATAATAACTGAGAGGGAAGAAATGGAAGAATTGTTTCAAAACTTGCTCGCTATAATGGATAGATATTATATGAGATGGATCAGAATTGATGTTCAATATTTACGTCCTGGTGAATTATCTTCATCATCACAGAGTGAGGAGGACGAGGCAACTACTACAGCTAAGATATTTGAATTAAAAGACGAAGAAGAAGAACTTAGCTTTTTATTTAATCATAAGCTCGCCGTTAAATAAGCCCCCTCCCTTGGCGGCGTTCCTCATTTACTCGCCAACTCTCCAACGATGAACAACTCTCCATTAGCACGGATGAATTCTAGTTTTGAAATAAACTCTAAAGAAGAGTTACAAGCTATTTTTAATATTTTACAAGAACTTGTAGATAATTATACAACTATCAAAATGAATTTGGAAATAACATACGATTGTCCTATTTGTGATAAGGTTGAAAGTTCAGACGAAGACAGTTTACTAAATCTAACTCCTGCACCATCTGACACTACTGACGGTAATAATGAAGAGCAAAATCTATCCCCCGCCACTTCTTTGTAATTCATCTTTCCCCCCACCACTTTTTTATTTAATTAACATTTCTCGCTTTCACTCCTCATTCCGTCTTCGACTTTTAAACTATCAACATAACTTCTTTTAAAATTTCAAACACTAATACAATCATGATGGATATGATGGATGAAGTTCCCTTTGTAACTAGAATGGAAGAGGATAAATTGAAATTGGAAATTAAACGATTGGAAATGGAGCAGGAAAACCAACTCGGAATATTACGTCTCTTCACACTTTTCAAATACATCATCTGGGGACTCTGCGTTTACCTTTTTCTCGTCGTTGGCGTTTGTTTCTACAACTCCATAGTTCATCACAAAAATTCAACCTGTATAGTTCCTGGTATTGCACATTGATTGTATTTGTTTTTACGAATAAAGTTCAAAACTTAAATCTACCTATCCCGCTATCACCGGGTAGTTCAACTCTCAGAACTATTTCCTGTGCTAGCGGGATAGGCTTTTTTAAAACTTACTCGGGATGACCTTGACATACTTTCCGTAACCCAATTATCAAGTTGAATTTCAGTTTTATACTTACTTTTAATTTATGTGCAAATTTAGTTCAACCGAGATCTTCTCACGCGATAACCGTTATAAAAAGGAGATTGTTCATCGCGCCGCGACCATTAATTAACTCGCATTTGAGTTGTTCGCATCCTTCCTACTCATTACATATACGTTTCGCCAACTTCATTATACAAGTCTAATTGCTACTAACCTGAAATTTCATTTACATTAGCACGTGTCGTCCTGTTTGAATCACCTTCGCGTGCTTGACGTTATATCTCATTCATCTGTCTTGTTCTCACTTCTACACATCTGATATACTTCTTGTGATGGATACGCAATGTTTGAAATTGAAACTTTTGCGGACACAACATATATTACGAAGTAATTCCAAACCTTCTGTTTCAAAGATTAAAACTAATTTAACAAAAGTAAGGAAGAAATTAAGTTTTAACCCGTTATACTCTGCTAGAACTTCGCAAGTTAGCGATGACGATGGTGTTATTCACAACATTTTGCGTTCAATGTTACGTTTCCACAACTTCGAACTTGTTACACCTATCGACTGTGTTCAGCAGGTTTTCATATTTTACCCCCACCCTTCTTTATATAAGCGCGCTCACGACAATTCCTGTTTCATTCTCCTGTACACTCTTCAGCTAACATGAACTAACTTTTAATTTATGCGAAGTTTTAATTTAACCCCAGTTAATTTATGCGCAAATTTAGTTCAACTCCCAGTTGTTGAATTTCTGTTTTGAACTAACTAATAATTTATGCGAAGTTTTACTTCAACCCTGGTTAATTTATGCGCAAATTTAGTTCAACTCCCAATTGTTGAATTTCAGTTTTGAACCAACTTTTAATTTATGCGCAGTTTTAGTTCAACCGAGCGCCATCTCCACTCCCCCCCCCCCCCCCATTGATTAATTCACCATCTGACAGGCCGGAAGCTCTAGACCCTCCATTAACTGACATCCACAGTCACGCATATATTTCGACGCGTCATGTTTCATTCTTCATTCTTGTTCTATCCGCGGAACTTAACACTTCTATTTACCTTCTCTCTCTCTCTCTTGTTATGACTGCGCTATGTTTGAACTGACTTTTATTTTCGTTCAACTATTAGAGTTTTTATTAACACCGTCGAATTACAATTTTGAACTAACTTTTAATTTATGCGAAGTTTTAATTCAACCCCGGTTAATTTATGCGCAAAATTAGTTCAACTCCCAGTTGTTGAATTTCAGTTTTGAACCAACTTTTAATTTATGCGCAAATTTAGTTTAACACCCCGATTGTTGAATTTCAGTTTTACACTAACTTTTCGTTTCGTTCAACTATTAGAGTTTTTACTAACACCGACGAATTTCAATTTTCAACTAACTTCTATTTTATGCGCACTCTTCGCTCAACCGACCGCCGACGCTCTCGCCATCTCCACCCCGACATCTATTGTCCCCACTTCTGGCCCACCGGAAGCCACGTGCCGTGGCATGTGGCTTCCGGTGACGTCACTTCCGGGCCAGGAGTGGCTTTTCTACACTACTCAGTCCGATTCTCCTAATCTTTTGATGGCACTGCTTAAGACCAAACTAAAAAAAAAAAAAAATACACACCAGGACCTATCCAACGACATAAAAAACTTGAAAATCGATTGAAAATTGTAGGAGAGTTCTCTACACAAAAAACCCCTTAGATTTATTTTATGGAAAAATTCGCCAGTAGACTAAATAAAACTCATCATGCTTATATTAGGATTCAATAGTCAAAATGTATATAAAATATGGGAATGTGTAGAAATTGCTATCTCAATAAGCCCGTACATTATAAAGATGAATTAAAAATTATGACTACTGACACAATAAATCATGTAGACGACAGTGTGGTGCTGTGCGATAAAAGAATTGCCGATAGTTTTCAGCTTACTGTATAATTAGTCATCCAAAACCTAAAACTTTAATCTTTGAAATATCTATTGTATGGATTCCTTAACAGAGAACCCGTATTGCATTCCAGGAAAGTCTGGCACATCACCTTATACAATATGAGACACAAAAGTAGAGTCCTAAATCCTAGTAGAGAATGGGCTCGAGTGGACGCCGTTATTTTGTTTCGCCTGGGCTCGAGCAGTCTTGAGGGCCCTTCCTCTTCTCTTAATGATCTCCTCTCGAGAGGTCGTTTTCTTAATTTTGCTCTTTTTCCCAAAAAACAATACGAATTGTAGCGAGAGCGGCAGCAGCATCAGCAGCAGCGGCTCGACCCTCTCGGTTATCTGGTGTATTCGTGCGTGCAGTGCGTTGCCGCACTGATTAACGGGCTCCTGCGTTTCCAGTGTGGACTTTTTATACAAACAAAAAAACATTAACATTCATGCTCATTAAATAAATTATTGTAAAAACCACTGTTTGGACATTTATTTGAAATCGAGAGGTCGTTTAATTTTGAGAATATAATGCCGCGCAATTAAAACGATCCAGCTCATAATTCTTCTGGTAGATATTCATCTGCGTAATTCTCCAATAATGAATATTTTATTAGTTAAGAACACTCAAGTAAATACAACATTCAGATACACAATAAGCACGGTGAACATTTTAAGTTTAGCATTTTAATACCTGGTAATGAAAATTGGAAATTTTAAAGAGTATACGATCCAAGCGAACATAAAAATGTATAGATTTACTTATTTAAAAACCGAAGTGCTGTGATAAGCGGGGGTGCAAGTTATGAATGAGGTGGAGGAAGTGGGAAGTGGGCACAGCGTCCGGCACGGCGGTACTCGTTCATTGATGATAACGCCGATCTGCGCAGCACGCTGTGGGGACATTCTTCACTCCGCCGCCGCCGCAGTGATAACAAAAGTAGTGCTGTGATAAGCGGCGGTGCAAGTTATGAATGAGGTGGAGGAAGTGGGAAGTGGCCACAGCGTCCGGCACGGCGGTACTCGTTCATTGATGATAACGCCGATCTGCGCAGCACGCTGTGGGGACATTCTTCACTCCGCCGCCGCCGCAGTGATAACAAAAGTAGTGCTGTGATAAGCGGCGGTGCAAGTTATGAATGAGGTGGAGGAAGTGGGAAGTGGCCACAGCGTCCGGCACGGCGGTACTCGTTCATTGATAACAGCGATCTGTGCAGCACGCTGCTTACATTCTTCGTTCCGCCGATCCAGTCGCTCGTTTGAAAATGGCCCTAACTGTTCAAGGAATTCAATTGATATAGTCGTTCTTGTCGGATGTTATGGCAATAGGGTGTTAGAAAAGAGTAGATAGTGTACAAACGTATTAAAAGTAGGCCTACCTGTTACTCAATCGCAGTAATATTCGTTATCTTGAAACTAGTACAGCTTTGAAACGAAGTCATTTGGTAGTCTACGCGTCGCGGTTATTTTCCCTTCCACACACACACACACACACGATGTGATAGATGTAGTAAACTTAATAGACATAATGTGATATAAACTTAATGGGTATAATAGAACCTTAGAGGACTGCAGAATTTATAGACTTATATGAACAGACGAAATGCACATGCACGGCTGTGCATTCAATACTAATCTTTGGGGCTACTGTAATTCCTTCTCTCTACAAAAGTGCAGTTTGTCGTACTCGTAAGTGCCTTATGCTTAAAAATCTTTAGTAAACTAGGATCACTAAAGCACTACATTAATCCGAATATACTTTAAACGAAATATTTCTACCCGAGTAGTAACAAAAATACCTGTTACTGTTGTAATTGATTCGTTATAGTTACGCTTAGCTTTCCTCTGGTGACGGCATTAATCAAGCTCGCTGTTTGGCCTTATCGGATCATCCGAAGTCAGATCAAGACACTCTTCAGCTTCCTCTAGTTATCCGTTCACCCCCAGGCTGGACGTGTCCATCGTGTATGACGTATGTGCCCGCGGTGGACGGCAGCGCCAAGGTATACAAGAGGCCGTCGATCAGCCAGCGCTCATTAAGCCCTGATTGCGCCAAATGGTGTGCGAAGCCCCGACACCGTGGGTCATTGCGCGTGTCATTCCACGTGGTTTATGCGCGCGATCAAAGAACTCCACACACACCAGCGTTACGACCACATAAAAATTACAGCCCGACTAATAGCGCATGAGGCTTTGTTGTCGAAAATAGAACATTGTCACCCGGCGGCCGCACTGCCACTGGCACCCACTTCTCCCGTCGGTCGGCAAGGGATATACTTCAGATACTCTCAATTCAATGAACGTTTTTACCAAACAATAAGAACCTGATGTCACTTCCTAGTCTAAATATTTTTACGGGGTTTATTCCATATCACAAGCTAACATGCATATTGTCGTACACATAAAAATAATCAAATAGAGTCTCTTTAAATGTGCATGTTGTGAGAAGGGTTGTGTTGAATTTAATAATACTATGCTTCCTACACGGTACGGGACAGTGGAATTTAACGGCAACAAGTAGCCTGAGTGGCTTATAAAAAAAGTGTAATTGACAGAAAATGATAGGTCTGGAGCCTTCCAACCTAAAAAAAACATATGTGAGTTTTTCGAGTGATGGATTAACGACAACAGTCATTAAAAGAACCACAAAAGTAGTTTTAAGTTGCAAAAAATGGAATTTAGTTCTGCTTGCTTGATGGAATGACTAATAATTACAGCACATCATCAATCATGCTTGTCATATCAAGAGATAAATCTAATAAATATCAAGACAAAGAGATGGGGAATCGGTTGCTTATATCGTAGTATCAACAGTATGCAATATTGGATACCAACATTCCTGTCGAAAACCAGAACTGCGTACAATTTTTTTGCAATATGAGAATAACATGCCGTTTCCTTATCAGCAAAGAGGAAGAGTTTGTTTGCATGTTCGAATGATGCTAAATAGCCATGCCAGCTCCTTACAGACAAAGATAGGGTGTTGTTTGCATGATGGAATGGCTCAACAAACATGCCAGTCCCCTAGACAAAAAGGGGGGCTGTTTGCATGATGGAATAGCTCATCAAACATGCCAGTCTCTTAGACAAAGAGAGGGGGCTGTTTGCATGATGGAATAGCTCATCAAACATGCCAGTCTCTTAGACAAAGAGAGGGGGCTGTTTGCATGATGGAATGGCTCATCAAACATGCCAGTCCCTTAGACAAAGAGGGGGGCTGTTTGCATGATGGACGCAACCGGGTGACAGAAGCCGGTTGCTCGGGCTCATTATCTGCTGTATAATTCGCCAATCAATTCGCATCACGGATCAATCAATCTAAATTTGCATAAAGAGCTGCGAAAAACGTCGTAAAGCCGGGCAACCCAAGGTTGGCCAGACCCGCGCCGCGCCGCCCGATACGGCAACTGGTCACGGCGAACACAGCCGCAGCCGCAGCCGCACGGCGACGCAGCTGCGACGCGACGGCTGCTGGGTAGAGGTTCCGCCGGGGAACATTGCACAACTAACACTCTCCCTTCAAATGTAAGAGAAATTTTCTTCATAGATGTTTTAGAAATTCAAATTATTCCCCATAGATTTTAAATTTGGTATCTTTGTATTACTTTGGAAATGTGTTAGTCTCGAAGTTTCGAAGGATTTGTTATGTGGCTCCATAATTTTCTTACTTGCGGTAGGTCATTCTTTGTTGTGTTTCATCAGCGATTTTTTAGCTATTTATTGACATCCTATGGGATTCTATAAATGCCGTTCAACAATCAGTCAGTAAAAAATGTTATTATGTAGGTCCACTTTATTATTTAGCCAACCGCAATTTGAAATCGATATTCCCCTCCCTGGATATACCTAATATTGTTTAACACATACGTTTTCTTTCAAATATAATTATTTATTAAACCCAGAAAGACTATCCCGCGAGAGACTTCAATCCGCTTTTCTCGGTTTGCCAATTCCCAGTGCGCGCCACACAAAGGTCGTCCTCGCAGCAGCAGACGCAGTGAGGTGCGACTTGCAGTTCAAAGCATGGATAATTATCCAATCCGGCTCTCGTTAATCCGGCCACATGTGCCGCTGCAAGAACAATTGATTGGCCCCTCGCGCTCCGCCACGATTCGTAATTAGTCGATAACTGCACCTCCACACACTCGTGTGTGTCACTCGGCAATGCCATCAAGGGGGGTGTAAAATATCACTTTATCATATAGTCAATTCTATTTAGTCACATTCTTCAAAAAAAAGTTTGATCACATATTTGAGGTTATAGGCTACGCTGAAAATTCAGTTTATGTTCATCATCAGTGATACCCCCCCCCCCCCCCATTCTCAAAATAAATCTTCAAAATACTCGGTAATTGTGATTGTATTCCGTTTTGATTGATAAAAATACTTTTATTTCGCTTGCTAACACAACAAAAAATATTACAAATCCCGTCATGTGAAATTTATTAAACACGAATCGATATTAATAACATAAATAAGTGATCTTTGCATTCTACAGACTGTTCATTTTGTGACTAATGATTAAAATAAAATAATTTCCTTGGGGATATTTCATTCCATTGTGAATTACCCCAAAAATCCATTAGCTTTCATAGTGTTCGGCAATGAATAAACGTTAAAATACGTGATGACAAGAGGAATTTCCGCGACGCCTAATTCTTTTATCAGAGGTGGTTGTAACGTTGACGGCGGCGGCGGCGGCGCTTGCAAGAGCGGGAGGGAAGCGGAGGCGGCGGATACCGTGGGTGCGAGAGAGACAGTGATAGCCATTACTGCTGGGCGCGTAGCTCGGCACACACAGAGTACGGAGCGTGCGGTAGCCACCAGTGTCATACGATATGTAACTGACCGTCCCATATAAACTGCGCGACTGCTACTGCCTGCCTCCCGCCTACAGTAGCAGTAGCAGCTGCTGTAGTCAACTGTAGGTGATTCAAGTGACATTTTACCGGCCTAAATTGGAATGCTACTCGTCATTCATTAGGCAATAACTCGATACTGCATTGGAATAAGCTTAAAGCTATTTGTCATTCAATATTCAATAAATTACGTCCCTATAGTCCCTAACCAGGTCGACGTTAAGACAGTAACAAGACTAGAATTTAGACAGTTATCAAATTGGGGTTGTAAGCACCTCTTTCTGCTGGGATGCCCTAAACACCCTTAAGAAAATAATTAAATTTAGATCGGAAAACAAAAGGCTTGCAAGTATAAAACCAAAATAATTAAATTTGGATCGTAATACGAAAGGCTTGCAAGTAAAATCACATAAAGACCGATCTATTGGCGGTTTCAAAGCATGTTAGATGCTAATTGATCGTGTTAAATAAATTACCTCTAAGAACTGGTGAAACATGACATTTTTAACAGTTTGAAACTTAAACCCTATATAACACGGACCGAAAGAAATATTCAATTTGAATGCAATCCAGTTTTGCAACAGGATGACCCGGTTGTTTCCATCATACTGCTGTACCGTAAGCCTACTGTACTGTGTTGTCGGCGCTGCCGCGGCGCGTTGCGGCGTGGCGGTGATAGCAGACATGGACCGACAGCGCCAGCCGTCCCAGTGATACGTTATCACTATCAGACGCGCCCAATTTACGTAAGCCTCCGTTATCATGGAGATTACAAAGTTAAATAAATCCGTTCATTATAGACAGCAGGTTCCCTTAACACCTTTTATTGTCGTGCACATTGCTAACATTTTTATTGGAAACTTGTCTCTTTATGCAATTGCAACTAATGCGGACAGTTAGTTTAGTATTCGAATTTTACTAAAGTACAATTTATTATTCACAAGTACTCGGATGAGTTTAAAGTCTTCTGGTCATTTAGTTTCCATGCTCCAGAACCGTGTACATAATTTCATTTTTTTTTTTAATTGCATATTAACTTAGGCTGGGGTTTTGATGAAAAATTAGGAAAAAACATGGTATAATGTTTGGAATAAAATTATAGTTACGCCATTTGTGCAATAGAATATGAGTGACATCAATCATTTGGGAGAACAGTCAGGTCCAGATTGTTTATGGAAGATAAAAAGTGCGATAAGATGCGGTTGTGATCCAGCATCGGTCGGTTCGCCTATCTTGGATCTAAATGTGCTGCTAATAGCGCCTAATGACTGGGGCGCCATCTCCTCAACCTGTGACTTCCTCCGTCATCACATCGCATCGTTCTCGCCCGCTTATCCCCACAGTCACACGGCCGTTGCTGCAGTGACAAAGTCCGTAGCTCTTGAGTGTGAATTCAATAATATTTTATTTGCCTCTCTCATATTAAATTGGCAGTGCTGTTCTTGCATGACAAATTCCTTTTATATTGCGTGTCTGTAATTTCAGATTACAGATACTGTAATTTTTATTTGAACAAAATCGAAAAAAATCGGTGTTCGACTTAACGGACTTATCAATTGATTATTTTAAGTACTTTTTATTTTTATTTTGCCAGTTCTTCTTGTGACCTTTACAAATAACATAATCTCTCTCTTCCTTATTCCATTAGTCCCAATGAAGAAAAGAAAAGATTTTGTAATACTTACAGTTTTTTCAATTGAAAGTTACAAAGTATTATTTTAAACCGGTGCTCTACAGTTTGTTAAAACGTTGCTCCTGCATTTTAAGGAGCTCTAAAATTAGTGACGTGTGTTTGTTGTAGTAGTGGATTGAGAAGTGTCGACGTTTTTCTATGATTGTAGAAGGATCTAGGCCCCGGCGGCGTATGTCTCGTCGCAGCCGCGATGACAGCCGTTCCATCTCTACCAAGATGTAGCTACTCGCCGCGCCGCGCCGCCGCCGGTGATATTTCCAGCGTATGTTGTGCGCCGCCATGTCAATCCTAGCGCCGCCGGTGTACGCTATTTATAGAGTATCCCGTACATTTTTCACCTGTCACTTACCTCGCCACTGTTTGTCAACAGTGTGCGGACTAATGTTGTTATTAGACGGTGACGGTGGCTGACTAATATCGCCGTCGCTCCAGACCATCACCAGTCATCACCTCGCCACACCGACTCCCAGCCCCAGCGGCGGACTAGCTGAGGTTTTGGGGGACGTTGCCCCTCGATGGTCCAAGTTAAACATTGCCTGGAGGAGTTCGTACCATCCTTTAACTTCAAAATTGGGTTTTCTGAAATTGTTGAAAAAAAGGTTATTTAAGAAACATCCGATATTTTTGTTTATGTTAAATTTAGTACCGGGGGGATCAAGCTTATGCTCGGTAAAATTATTACTTTCGTTTTTAAAACAAAGCTCGTTCAATCCGCTCACTCGCCCTTTTCCTCTTTGAGACGAGCTCGTTCGCTTTGCTCACTCGCCAGGGCGAAGGGCGCTGTATAATTTTCTTAAACCACACGTTAAATATGTACGATATGATTTACAGTAAGATAATATTCGTCCCTGTAATGGAACAATAATTCAGATAGAATATTTGACTATTGTGGGTTTTCTTAAATTTTGTTTAAAATACTTATATACTTTAGATACTTTATTTAAAACACCGACGCACTCTGTGGTGCGTATTTTGTTAAGTAATAACCCCAATAAACAAAAACAAAAATCTATACACCTACTCATCTTTCCGTTTAACACACTAAGATGAATACAACTTTACCAACTTACTTTAAGTTTAGGAACTTTACCAAAGCAATGAATACATAACCGTATAAATAAGACTATTCATTGACCAAATCACAATCAACAAAGTCAATCATTTTCAATCATATGAAGTCAAACAAACATTCCACAGCCAGGTGGCAAGACAGCAACAGTGCTCACTCCCTCCCTCAGCCTATTAGCCGATAAACAAACCCAAAATATGCAAACCTTCTCGAATAACGAATTCTTTCCTTTACAATTGCTAACTACTAACGATTGTACGACTTTATGTCTGAATTTTACCTGCTCCCGTTGGGACGCAGTAAAAATATTTTCGGGGGTACGACATTGTGTCGTCGCCCGCCTCAAGCGGCAGCGACGACACAAAGTCGTACCCTGGCTAATCTCCTCTCTCACTCTCTCTCGGCTTGCCTACCTGCATAGCCTGAGGTGTAGGCTTTGCTTTGGCGCACAGGTCTGCTCTCTCGGCGTCGGCGGACACCCCACATTGATAATGCTATTTATCTTTCCTTATAGTCCAGTCAATAAAGAGTTTGTAGACGACATGGCAGGAGGTATGGATTTTTATTTGATAAATGTATTTGGGGTGATTATAGGATGTACATACTAAAATTCCCCACATTTTCGCATGGAGCTTCAGCGGCGAAAGGGTCGGAAAGGTACAATTTTATATATTTTACCCGATATCTCAAAAACTAAAAATCACAGCAAAAATATGTAAATTACAAAAAGAATCCTCATAAACTTTCCTACAAGTTTGTCACTTACTATTTTTTTCTATCTATTTTAGTTTCTGAGATATAATTTTATAAATAGTCAAAATTAATTTATAAAAAAGGTTAATTTTTTAGTTTTTTGTAAATATTTTAAAAACCATATATTATAGAAGAAAAATGTAAATTACAAAAAGAAAGCTAATCAAATTTCCTACATTTTTGCAATTTGTCATTAGTTTCTTACTCTTTTACTTTTTGAGATACATACCTATGAATATACGGCATCTTTTGCAAGAAATTTATATTGTCATAGTTTTTCCTCAATAACTTGAAAACCATACACCGCAGCAGAAAAGTGTAAATAACTAATTGAAAGGCAATAAAATTTTCTACAAATTGTACTTTACTCCGTGTTTTTATCATTTATATTCATTTATAAATTTGCTTCCAAATATATAAGATATTTGTAAGGAACGCACATATTTTAATCTTACATACTCTCAGAACGTGTAACCAATGAATAATTCTTGGTCTTATTTATAATTATTATGAGATTAATAAGTTACCTCCGTCTGCAGTTCCAACTTGTAGTTTTACAGCTACATATGTTTCGGCAATTCTGCCATTATCAAGCTGTACACAGGAACAATAAATTTATTGTTCCTGTGTACAGCTTGATAATGGCAGAATTGCCGAAACATATGTAGCTGTAAAACTACAAGTTGGAACTGCAGACGGAGGTAACTTATTAATCTCATAATATGTCAAATCGCAGTTCCGGGGCTAACACTATGAATTTTAATATTTGTAATTGTTCATAAAACATTCTTATTCCTAAAATTGTACGTGAGAAATCAATTACAAACGTTCTGAACTCAATTATACTATGAATTAGGTTGAGGAAAGTATTTTTATGTTTACCAAACTGATAGAAATATTGTATCAGGTATACCAGACACCCCCATCAATATTTAAATGAATTTTTCACACAATAAATTGTTTCACTATAGGTAAACCGGTTACGCTCTATCGATTGACACTAATTTCAATATACAGGGTGTACCAGAAGTAACCTGTTATGACCGGAAGATGTTAATTTTAAATACAATCTACGGTAATTAATTTAATTTTATCTAAATAACTTAGTTAATTTCAAGGCATTTTTGGATTCTAGGCGTAATTTAAGATAACTTTACAATTTGTTAGTACCCTTAACCTTAATGCAGTGGTTCCCAAACTTTTTTAACCCATGGCTCCCTTTCAGTACAAACATGGCTTGGCGGCGCACTTAAAAAAATTGACCCATTTTTATTGTATTACATTACAATTACATTTTAAATATTTTTTCAAACAGTTAACGGTCAATGTA
The DNA here is from genome assembly GCA_030545055.2 of Neoaliturus tenellus. Lineage (NCBI taxonomy): Eukaryota > Metazoa > Arthropoda > Insecta > Hemiptera > Cicadellidae > Neoaliturus > Neoaliturus tenellus. The sequence goes on along the minus strand of CM061534.1, from coordinate 150,359,553 downwards.
TTCTTACATAGCACTTTAAATAAGATTGTTACTATAATACAGAATTCAGGATCTTAAACATTTCTCACAGATTGGTCAGTTAGTTAAAGCAGGAAACCCACTCTAGCCCGGCAGCCTCCGTTACCGTCCGGCACCGGCGAGTCCCGGCAACATTGCTTTGCATTGATTTAAATGGGCGGTAACCCACTATACCCGTCCGGCACGGCTCCATACCGTCACAGTCCGTAACCGGAGACAACCATTGCTCTTGGGGGCATTTTCGCCGGCCGGCGGTCCCGTCAACTTTTGCAGTAGACTTCAAACCTTCATTGCGGTTACATCGACAGTGCCGTAAAAACTGAGTATAATGAGTACGGATGAAATGCTGATGGAATTTACTGTGTTTCTCAGGGAACTCCAATAGCTGAAGCACCTTATAAAACTTCTTCTGTGACATATGAAAGTACAAAAATAATTTCACGTCGTCTTTCTTCAAATCTTCAAACAAATTGTGAAATTCGCCATATTCTTTTCTTCTCTTGAAAATTTCATGAATCCAGAACTTATGCTTCCTTCTCTTTAATCTTTCCTCTTCATGGCCACACGCCACGGCTATCACAAACAACTCATCGTCCGACGATTGCAACTGCTGTATTTAGCACCGTTTGTGACGGAGCTTACCGGGACGGCGATGGACAAGTGGGTTTGCGCGGGAAAAATCGACGGCCATCGCAAAGTTTTGTAGTAGGCCTTTTTGGTAGATGACGGCAGCGCACCTGACACTAGCTCGCGGCGCACCGGGGCGCCGCGGCGCACAGTTTGGGAACCGCTGCCTTAATGGTTCACGAGATAATAGCGGGTAAAACCTAACTTTTTACCCATAAGAATATCATGGGCAGAATTTCATATACATTATTGCTAAACATTTTAAGTTAAACAGAACTATCCAGTGTCCAAGCATGAAAATGACTTAGAACTTAATTTAAATGATATTTCATCATGAAATGTCTATTATCACGTTGTTTTGTTACTTTTGCATACATTTTTAAAAATCTCCACCATGTTGAAAATTTTATGGAAAAATAAATAAATCCATGACAAAACTAATAATTAATTATGAAAAAATATTTAAAAATAGGGTCTAAGACACTTTGTGCTGGAGCATGCTTGTTCATTAAAAAAGGATCAGTGATAATACATTTGAAAAATTTTCCATGTTATTCTTATGGGATGAATCTTAATTTCAACCATCATTATATCCTAGACCGTTAGGATTATGGATTTAAAAATGCAATTAGTCCAGGCTCTGAACAGGTTGAGCATGCAATGAAAGTCTAACGAAATTTGACTTTGGATTATTGTTGAGGACATTTTTAGTAGATTTAAAAAACCGCTGTTGCCACATTTCCAGAATGGGCACAACACGGGAGACGTCCTCTAGAGGAAGTCGTAGAGGAAACTGTATTGGAATATATATTGGAATGATAATGGCGATGGAAGTTTGATTTTTCCCCATAAAAATAACATTGGGCAAAATTTAACATCCATTATCTCTGTAAATTTCTCGTTGAAGTAAAAAAGACCTAGCATAAAAATGCCTTAGCTTCTTCTCTTAAAAACTTAGCATCATTAATTATTAGTTTTGTCATAAGTTATTTTATTTTTCCACAAATTTCAAGTAATATCTGCCATGATATAATTATTGAAATTTGTGGAAAACAAAAATTATTTACTTGATAATCGTTACTTTACGATGAAATATTATTTGAAATAAGGTTCTAAGTAGTTCTAAGGTTCTAAGTTCTAAGTCGGTGGACAGTTATGGTACAGGCAAAAGTTTCAGTATTAATGTATATCAACATTGACTCCATGGAAAAACCAAACTTACGGGTAAAACCAAACTTCCACCGCCATTATCTCCCAAACCGTTTGGATTACGAGCACACGTTTTGTAAAGTAGTCTTAAAATTATGTCTAAAACCAAAAAAACAAAAAATAGCGGGGGTTCGCATTTTAAATTAATCACTTCTGGTCTGGATAGGTTACTTCTAGAACACTCTGGACATTGAAATTATCATCAATGAATAGAACGCAACCGGTTTGCCTACAATGTCACAGTTTGCTTTGTGTGCTTTGCAATTGTTTGTAGAACTTAAAAGGGTTGTACGGGTGGTCTGGGACACCCGGCATATTTGGAAGCAAATTTATAAATGAATATAAATGATAAAAACACGGAGTAAAGTACAATTTATAGAAAATTTTATTGCCTTTCAATTAGTTATTTACACTTTTCTGCTGCGGTGTATGGTTTTCAAGTTATTGAGGAAAAACTATGACAATATAAATTTCTTGCAAAAGATGCCGTATATTCATAGGTATGTATCTCAAAAAGTAAAAGAGTAAGAAACTAATGACAAATTGCAAAAATTTAGGAAATTTGATTAGCTTTCTTTTTGTAATTTACATTTTTCTTCTATAATATATGGTTTTTAAAATATTTACAAAAAACTAAAAAATTAACCTTTTTTATAAATTAATTTTGACTATTTATGAAATTATATCTCAGAAACTAAAATAGATAGAAAAAAATAGTAAGTGACAAACTTGTAGGAAATTTTATGAGGATTCTTTTTGTAATTTACATATTTATGCTGTGATTTTTAGTTTTTGAGATATAGGGTAAAATATATAAAATTGTACCTTTCCGACCCTCTTGCCGCTGAAGCTCCACACGAAAATGCGGGGACTTTTAGTATGAACATCCTATAATCACCCCAAATACATTTATCAAATAAAAATCCATACCTCCTGCCATGTCGTCTACTCCCTATATTTGACCATTCGAAATCTTACAGTAAAGTAGTTTTTCGATATATAAATAGTATAATTCGTTTCAACTACTGGACGCTAAAAGCATAACACTAAAATATAATCAGGGGTTTTCACATAGAGGCAATGTTATTAAATAACATTGACAAAAACTGACTTAATCTGAACTTTTTGTTCTGTATCTGAACAACATCAACTGACTGAAAAAACACTCTTAGGCCAACATATACAGCAAATTCAATTAAGTGTACTAGACATTTATTAAAGGTTACCGTTACCTTTATTGATCCCTTTAATACTTCCTCCGTGTGGGTTGTGTTTTTCTGTGTTGGGAAAGCGTCAATCCATTTTATTGCCCTTTTCAATTTACTCAATTTTTTAAAACTTTACATTTAGTTTTAAAACTTCTAAATTTTACATATTTCTTTTTTGAAGAATACTATGCATTAGTCAACCTCATTCTAATATTCGTAATGATAGATTACGTCATGTATAAATGTTATCAAAGTGTTAAGTAAATTGAAATGGAATCAAAACAATCTTTTTATATAATAAAATAGTGCATTTAAGGGTCTAGAGAGAAACGATGAACGGATCAAGGATATTTTGATATCAATAGATTTCTTATGGTCCCTGAGAGGAAAAATATGGCACCCCTGAGAATATGCCTTAAAACTCTGTAAAATGAATTTTAAACTTTATTTAGACCAATCGAAGACGTTATTTTGTCGATTGGTTTACTGCTCCTGGTGATCCATGTCATACACTAATATTTCATACCACTGCTGATTTAAAAAAAAATTTAGTAAACAAAGAAGACAACTCCAATTCTCCACCATTATTGTCGACGATAAAAATTTCAACAAAAGATTGTTCAACATTGTAGTTACTTTGAGAGTGGTAAAATAAATAGTTAACGTTTGCTATGATTAAGTGAAATTTCGGTTACTATATAAATAGAGTTTACTTATTGTATTTACTATAGGCCTTTTTAAACTTTATGGTTTACAGATTAATTTGTTTACACTACTTATATGTTTTTTATCTTAACTATAAATTAATGAAATTTTATTTTTGAAAATAAAAATAAATAAATTTTAGTACATATTGAGTGGTTATTTTTGTTATAATTAAATTATGTAACTTCTTAAAATTGTCATGTAGGATAATGTGATTCTTACCGTTTAGTTTACTGGTCTCACTAATGTACAAAAGGGTGTACAAAAATTTGAAGGTACAGGAGATGAACTATGAATAAATAATAATTAAAAGACTCAAGAAGAAAGACTTAGGAAGGAGATGTAAATAAAGTGCAATTGCAATCAAGAGACCAAGAAAACCCCTTTTGAATAGTGAGTGACGTTTAAAAGAATCATAATACCAATTGACAATACAAACGAAATTCACACTGTACCTAGCTGTACCGGAATTTATACTACCGGACGGTTCACATTACTAATTAAATGGCAAAATTGTAAGTTTAAATATTATGTTGTCAGGGATTTATTTTCAGGGAAATTTTATTGTCAGGGAAATTTTTGTCACCACTTAAACTTATAAATCATCACACTTCTTTAGACCAATCTTCATAAATTTCCCCGTCTTTTTGGCGGGCTGTTAGCTAGTTTTTCATATAAAAACATTGAAGTAATAACATTGAAAGTTCTAAATGTAAGATGTAACTAATTTCTTAGACGGTAATGAATTCAGCATATAATTTAAATATGCTTCACTTTAAATCATTATATTTTCCTTGGATGTCTTTGTACCCAAATAAGGGTATGAACACGGCGCGGCGGGTCTCCTATACTCTCCTACTCCGCCAGTGTCCAAGATTATTGGATAATTATTATCCTATTTTATGTAACATTACACTACAAAATACAAATACACTTTAAACATAACGTTTCGGGAACTGAAATTTGTACCTTCAGGACAGATGACGTGTACAGAAATAGTTTATGAGTATAACTTACTTGTGTTCCTTAGCGACGACATATTCACTACGACATAGTAATAATATATTATTCAAATAAACTTTATCACCAAAGAAAAATTTTCTTAATCAGAAGTGCAGTGCAGAACCTGACTTTAGTGGTTTTGGTCATCAAACATAAATCAAAATGGCATGTTTGGAAATTGATATTTTAACCTTCCAAGTGTTGTGGCAATTATTAAATTAATGTCGCTTTTTAAAGTTCTACTTTATAGCTAGAAACAATTTTACTGGGGTTGAGGATTTTTCTAAACTTATTTTTCGGCCAATGTATTGTTAAATTCAAATTTTTATCTAAATACTCTCTATCTTTACGCTCTATAGATACCCTTTATCTACAGATTTTTAGATAATTGGATCAAAATAATATGGAAACACATGTCCTAAAATGCTTTGTTAGGCGCCAGCTGACATTTTCTTTTTATAAATATCTGTTTCCTTAACGGATGGGTGTATTATGTTTATATTAGGCATGAACCTTATCACACCAATGATCAGGCCGGTATTACACTATCATAGTTCTATGAAATATATCTAATATCGTTGATAAAAAATATTACAATAATAAGAAAATAATAAGATATCTTAATATAATAAGATGACATCTTAAAATAATAAGAATAAAGCAAACAATTAGTTTAATTTTGTTATTATGATTTGTCTACTAATATAACCTTATGAATTAGTCTATATTCACATCTAACAACTACAATTGGGATAATTTCACTCCTTTCCTACGCGAAGTGTCATTGATCTCTAGCTGTCAGTCCCTCGTTAAACCTCCCCTCTCGGGGTACGACATTGTGTCGTCGCCCGCCTCAAGCGGCAGCGACGACATGTTGTCGTACCCCCGCAGAGCAGGTATGGTGCGGCCGCAGGTAAAATTGGCCACGACGACATGTTGTCGCTTTACCACTACTAACAACTAAAGTCACATCAACAAGATGACAAAGTCAATCTTCTCCCATTATAAACATTCCACCGCCATGCGCCACCGCAACGTCGCTCCTCCCCCGCCGCGCCGCGCCGCGAAGGTGAAGGTGAAGGTGCTGCGGTGCGGTGCAGTGTTGCCGGTGGTTCCTGCGGACCATCCTCCAGCGGACCGACTACCTCGTGACTCGCCCTACCCTCCGTCTCATCTCGCGTTATTTATTGGACAGGACCAGCGCGGCGCGGCGCGGCGTCACTACGGTTCACCATTTAATACAGAATAAACATACCCGGACAGCCCGTCCGACGCGCGCCGCTCGTGTACGTTGTTGCGGCGCATCTGGGGTGACGGCTGTTGTTCTCTTTGTTGTTGTTGTCTGTTTCTGATCCGTCGCGGCGTGAGTATTGGTTTGTTTACGTCGGTTTTGCTAGTATTTGACACGGCTGTGTGGTTTAGGGATCTGTCTTTGTTTGTCGGTTGGATTGATTCTTGGATGTCAATTGGGCTATTTTGTTAGTCGAGTGAAATATCCTGTAGGGTAAAATTGTGATTGGGTCCTTACCTAAGGATTATCAACATAGTTTATACCCTGTTAAGACACTAATAACCAAAAGAAATTGTTACAGCGCTAGGACAATAATTAATTTAAGATAGCTTTTATATTATTTCCAGTTTTAGGCTAGTTTTTTTTTCTGGTAAGTTACTGTACATTTTCAGCAATAAAGGCTATAGCGGGAAAATGTTAAATCTAAGTGAAAAAAATGGGAATTCAACAATTATATTGGAATTCCAACGGTGCTCAATCCGTCTTCAAGCACTGATGCTCCCTCCACGTCACGTACAGTACAGTACTGGCCGGCCTGGATGTCCGTGAGAACATTTCGTGCCGTTGCCGCCGCCGTGCTCAGCGCAGCGCCTGACGTGTGGCCTATATAGGCGTCCCGGGAGCGAGGTGGGAGTATTCCCCGCTCTAACCAACAAGCCTCTAAACAAACACTCGTCCGACCGGTTCTGGTTTGGCCCTCGCCGAAAAAATGTTAAACTGGCCGCCGCGCCGCGCCGCGCCGCCGGACCGCTCACCGCTTGCTCGTTGATATAAATTATCGCGCAGCGATCAGCCTCAGCCTCGCGCCACGGATCCGCAGCACTTGCGCACCGCACACGAGACACGCACACATAGCGCACGCTCACACTCACCCTATGATAGTACTCGATATGAAAAATGGTTGATGTTCAGGTTCCTCCAATAGGCTACAGTTTTCAGTCCCAGTTAAAAACTGGGTCTACTCTTAGTTGTCTGAAAATAACATTTTATTACAAGCTTTAATAATGTTTTAGTACTTATTAGGGCCTACTCAACCTACCTAGGTCTAATATAGAGGTACAGTAATTCACTAACGAATTGCTCAAACAAATTTTGTTACATAACTAACTGTAGGCCTACTCTACTGGACTATGCGTACAAATAATGATTTATTTGTAAGAAAACAACATGCTATATATTATTATCTATTTTAAACTTCAAGTGCGGAAATAAAATAATAGCTGACTATGAGGAAAATTAGAGATTTCATTACGGTAGAGAATTAATTTGTTCCGTAGTATGTAGTAAAATTCTGTCGTTCCACTGCACATTAATTTTGAACGGGGTATAGTTGTGGCGGTGTTTTAAGAATGCGATAAAGACTGCTCATCAGTATAATATCATAAACGTTCAGCAACATCAACTGATTTTTAGTCGGTTTGCATCCGGAAGTATGTTAATCCAATAGTCATGCTTCGTGTGTGAATATCACCGAAACATTCGTGGAGAACCAACTTCAAACATAAATTTCATTAACACATTATTCTTCCGTGGGATACGTATACAGAAAACAATTAACATTTTTAATCCCCTATGCAATTTGCCAAGCATTTCACCACAACAGTTGTCAGCCACATTCAACAAAGCAAAAACGATATGACAATGAGACGATCCTCCAGCACATTCGGCAGCCCACATCCTCAGCACAGGTCCATAGTGTGGGGATGAAGCACCATGTTAACGTATCCATTAACGCAATGTCCGTTGAGTGAGGTGATAACCAACAAAGCTGTGATCAACACGTGTGTTCCTCCAGCACATTCCTCAGCACAGGTCCACAGTGTGGGGATGAAGCACCATGTTAACGTATCCATTCACGCAATGTCCGGTGAGTGTGACGATAACCAACAAAGCTGAGATCAACAATTGTGTTCCACCAGCACATTCGGCAGCCCACAACCTCAGCACAGGTCCACAGTGTGGGGATGAAGCACCATGTTAACGTATCCATTCACGCAATGTCCGGTGAGTGTGACGATAACCAACAAAGCTGAGATCAACAATTGTGTTCCACCAGCACATTCGGCAGCCCACATCCTCAGCACAGGTCCATAGTGTGGGGATGAAGCACCATGTTAACGTATCCATTAACGCAATGTCCGTTGAGTGAGGTGATAACCAACAAAGCTGTGATCAACACGTGTGTTCCTCCAGCACATTCCTCAGCACAGGTCCACAGTGTGGGGATGAAGCACCATGTTAACGTATCCATTCACGCAATGTCCGGTGAGTGTGACGATAACCAACAAAGCTGAGATCAACAATTGTGTTCCACCAGCACATTCGGCAGCCCACATCCTCAGCACAGGTCCACAGTGTGGGGATGAAGCACCATGTTAACGTATCCATTCACGCAATGTCCGGTGAGTGTGACGATAACCAACAAAGCTGAGATCAACAAGTGTGTTCCTCCAGCACATTCGGCAGCCCACATCCTCAGCACAGGTCCACAGTGTGGGGATGAAGCACCATGTTAACGTATCCATTCACGCAATGTCCGGTGAGTGAAGATAATTCCCAATGCCCGTGTTGCTGTCTGCCCACCGCCATTGTCTCGCTGCTTGGTGCCAAGTTATGACGGGCGTTGTCTGCTCTCCCGACTTATTTCGGTTATTTACTGTCGGTTCTGTATCTGCTAATGCGCGCTTGTATTTCAACCTAACTATTGCTTTGCTATGTTTATCACTTCCCATCGTACGTCTTGTTGACACCGCTCACTCTTTGTTTCCACTTTTTTTCACCTGCGATTTGTCATCCTTGTCTCAATCTTTTGTTCGTGGATTTTCTCGCACAGGAAATGGAAAGCATTAATTATTCAAATGTTTTAATCCAAATATCGATATATTACCGTTGTTCTCAACTATCCAAAAGTTTGAACTATAACCAGCCGTATACCGTATAGCCACGTGCACCGTATATTTACATTATACCTACACTACATGTGCCAAATAAAGCAAATCTCGAACGAGTAAAGTTCGAATTACTCAGGTTACCACTATATCACTATGTTGAGACCAGGGACCTCACATAATGAGTATTTTAACCTGAATATGAATGATAGATGAGTGAAGGATGATTGTGGCGCGCTCTTGTAGTCTTGTTACTCCTTAGACTGGACTGTTAAGTAATAGCCAGACAGTCAATAGGGACCTAAAGTTTTAACGTGGGTTCCGAACCACAATTTCGACCTCATATATACGAATTGGTCTAATTATAAGGGTGGTCTTAATGGATGAACTATTCACTAGTGTTTACGTTAATCCCCACTAGGGAATATCGCAACTACAAGTTATCGCTTATAACCATCCACAATTCGTGACCTCCAAGTAGCTGGATACAGGACGACACCACCGTCCCAGTCACAATAACCAAAGTCATAACCCGGTTCACACAAATAATTTTCTGGAAGGCGTAATTCATCGTAAGGGAATCTAGGTATTTAACGTGTCTTTACATCCTAGACTAATTGTAACTTTTTATACGTTAATTACACAAACGTGTTGTTCTACAATATTCCAATAACAATATGCAAGGAAAGTACACTGAAAAAACTGTTTTGTTGGGGTAACAAAAAAATTGTTGTCCCAACAAAAAAATTTGGTTGAAATAGGGACAACTATATTTTTTGTTGGACTAACAAAATAATTTTGTTAAAATTTTTTGGTTAAAGCAACAAAAATTTTTTGTAATTGCAACAAAAAGCTATATTGTTATTTCAACAAAATCCTGATACATTTTGTTGAATTAACAAAACCATTTTGTTGGCCTGAGTTATTGAAAAGTATTATTTTTACATAAAAATTCATGAATTAATGCATTTATGCCAACCAACAGATTAAAAAAAGTAAATAAATAAAAAAAGTAAATCAAAAAGTATACATCTGTGACGGGATTCGAACCCTCAACCTCATATTCAATGACCTAACGCTCTAACCACCTGAGCCACGGTAGCTGAGGAAAATGCGGTTCTAATTTACTACTTAGCCATTTTTTACTCGGCCTCCGTTCAGAGCTTGGTTAAAACTCAAAAAGTTGGCCCAAATGTGAAATAACTTACCGATTCACCTTGAACGTTTATTTGACGTGAAATAAATATTCTGTGCTATGTGGGTAAACAAAATATTTGGTTGGGAATACCAAATTTTGTAACCAAACCCATTTTGTTGATCCAAACCATTGATTTTGTTGGTTTGACCAATTTATTTGGTTCCCTCAACAAAACGAGGGCAACAAAATAAGTTTTGTTGCCACAACAAAACATTTTTTGTTGGGAATACCAAATTTTATAACCAAATCCCTTTTGTTGATCCAAACCATTGGTTTTGTTGGTTTGACCAATTTATTTGGTTACCTCAACAAAACGACGGCAACAAAATAAATTTTGTTGCGCCAACAAAACAGTTTTTTCTGTGTAAGTAAATCTTAATGCTCAAAATTGGCAATTGGGAACCATAAGACAAGACCATTCATTATTTCAAATTAATTTCAAAACGATAATAGGTTATAGATTATTAGCGAAACCCCTAAACTCGATTAAAAAAATCATAAGTAGGCCTACCTATAAAAAAGTCAAACAAAACCTCCAATGAAAGCAAAATAAAAAGTTAAAATAAACTAATTTGAAAAAATTTAACATCGTAAACTCATATGGTGGAACTCCATTTAGATTTCGGTCGATGTGGAACTCTGTTCCGATTTCCACAGAGATGACTATGCTAATATTATTTGCCCTGCGTTATGCTGTTATTTACGGGTTTGCCGCTTCATGGTCTCATGTTTATTTCATTATAGCTCTCCTTGCACATGCACTGTAAATTAACTCTTTCTTTCGTTTTACAGTTGTTGTTCTAATGCGGGTCTAATTAATGTTAATTGTTCTTTCCATTGTTATTCGTTATCGCTTGTGTTCGTTTTATGCAGTTTTATTCAATTAAGAGTCTTCATCACCTTTGGCAAAACATCCATCGTACACTCTGATTTCCATTACAACTGTCCTAGTACAGTCAGGTGCGCCCAACTATGGCGAGGGGTGAGGCGCGGGTACATTTCTAAAAACATCGGACTGCGACGTCCAACACACGCACGCACAGACTCGCTACAATGAGAGTCGGCCAGTCCGGTACGGTTGCAGCGTTGTCCTGTCTACATTTGAAGAATAGGTATTTCAAATTATTAGGCTCGAACTCTTCCTATTCATTACAGCCGATTAAAATTTAGCAGCGATTAAAATTAATTAATGGTCTTCAATTATTATATTACATTGGAATCGACGCTTTGTAGTGTCAAACGTGTTTTACTCGGTGGACGTGTGCAAGAATCACAACTCAGGGGAGACATAGGCTTGAGTCCTCTCTGAGTGAATCTAGTAAATTTTAACACTGTCTGCGCTGGCACTAATATGCAATATATTTTTTTGTTTCAAACTTAACATCCTGTGCAAATCACACTATTCTGACGTATGCTATGCAATACAGTGCATGTATTGTCCTACAGCAATAAAGTATTTATTTATTTTAGAGTTGTCAATTAAATAAACTCTCCATCGGGCGATATATCAGGTGCGGAAATTGCCTTTGCAATCGAAAAACAATCATTCTTTTGAAAAATTTCATATACAAAAACACATTTTTAAAATATTATTCATTTTATAGTATTTACGTATATATTAAGCTAGTAACTTGTAATATATTAAATTCAAAAGCCTAATTAAAATTACAATTTTGTTTACTAATTGATTAGAACCATGCAGTTGTTTTAATTTACGTTTCTAGCATCAGTGTTTGCAATTCGAAACATCAGCGTGTTTTTCGGTGCCGCGCTCTTTTACAACAGTTCGTTAAATTTATACAGCTTAATTGCTTCACTTTTATTTTTAAGGTTTTTTTATGTCATAACTAAAGCAGTGTAAAATAATTGTAATTTGAAATTACATGTGCGACCTTGCCGCTTTTCTCTCAGACCATGGAAGTCTCTAATCGAATAGCGGTCAAAGAGACTCTGTCCCAAAATAGTGATTTAGTGGCCCAGAGTCTAAGAATAAAATACATAATTAATGTAATCTATACATATTTAATACGCGACATGGTTTTTTGTACAAGGAACTCCTCCCACAGTTTTTAACAGATTTTGACGATTTTAGTGTCATTGGATAGAGCTCGGCGTGAAGTTGTTTCTAAAGTAAATTGGTAAATATCCATTTAAAAGGAAGGGAACTACAAGCCCTTAAAGTTCGTAATTTTCCCATTTGATTAACATTGGTAAGGAAATTAGTGATTTTAAAGTTAACAGATGTTAAGTGTAAACACCGTATCAGCAAAAGTACTATTCGCACGAAAGAGGTTATGTTAAACCACGGAGTGTACCTGGTTAACGAACCGCTTTAAGAATGCACGTGAAAATATTTTGAGCATAATTGTGAGCGTTTCACAAAACTGTAGAATTAACTGAATGGTCTCAAATTAAAGGTTTTTGCCCAAGGGACTGGTTAAAATAACGACATGTGAAAAAAGCCATGAGGAAAAGATAAATAACGTAAAACGTCCTCCAGAAGAAAAGCATGGAGATACAACATCACATTAACATCAAAATAACATCACAATGCCTGTTTTGGTTTGATTTTAAAACGGAAACTAGATGACGCTAATAAGTGAAGCCGCTCTTTCTATAGTTACATACTATATTAAATTCTTTTACGTTTCTATTGACAAGAAGTGCCTGCTAGAAGTGCCACTGTATGTTAAATTATTGATTTATTATATTTATGATTGGGTAATCTAGAAGAAATTTTTGTGGTTGTTCAAAGTATATTATCTAAGATATTTGAAATGGTTTTTTGAAGAGTTTATGACCCTATTTAGGAAATAAGAAACTACTGTTGAACAATAAACAATACAGTTTCAGGAGAAATATGTGTACACAACTGACGCAATATGTGACCTATATAATTAACTTATACGACAACCTTGATGTTGTAGGAGAGCAGTTATGTATATTTTATGACATGACTAAAGCATTCGATCTTATCTCACATGACATACTTCTCAATAAATTATTAAATATAGGGATAAAGAATGGACCTCTAAGCTACATACCTAGGGGACAGAAAACAAATAGTTAGTATTAGACACTCAGCACAAGATGGTTTAAGTCGTCACTATCGTTCTGTCATTTCAAGTATAAAGAAAATTGAATAGTTTTAAAATTCATAGTGTAAACGTCGATGGTCAGTATTGAAAGAAGTTAAATTAATTGTTACACATGGGTGCTGTTTTACGGACACGTTATCTATTTCATTGCAATTAAAATGACGATATTAATGAATTATTCTTACACAAATAATGATACGATGATTTTTTTAATATTAAATTTTTTAATCTTATGTTTTCACTTCGAGATTCGAAGGTAAGAGGTTGAGGTCAATAATTACACAAAATGTTAAATTTAAATAAAATTTATTCCATTTAACTATTGGGCGAAACAAAGGCATTCATCTACAGTAGAATTCTTACTAATTGTATCAAATTGAATAATTTGTAAAGGCAGCTGACTGCGGGCTTTGGCGGGAGGCCTATTGAGCTACATGTAATACAAGGGTCATCTGGTTAAAAATGACAAAATAACTTAGATTAACTACACAACAAAGTAGACAAAGTAGATTATTGTACTCCGCTGTAGGCCTGAAAAAGAAGTTTACAAGAGTTGTTATAAAAATTGAAAATATCTCTGCTGTAGTAAATTAAATTGTTTATCAATACAGAAACTAAATTGCTCGATTTCGAGCAACATGTACACTAGTTAATTATAATCAGTTGATCATAATAATTTTGAAAATTCAAACGCAAATGTCGGAATTTTTATTAGACCAACTATAACAAACTATATTTCGGTTGATGATGAAATCAGCTCTGATGAAATATTTTTTACCTCCTAGAATTATCAACAGAACTAAAGATTTATTTGCGTTTTAATTGCTTCATTATTAGGTTATCCTACTTGGGACTGAACAAATCAGTGTACCAAATTTTAACTCTCTTGTGTAACGGAAAATTGGAGGATTAGTGATGAACGAGTGAGGGATTTGCCTTTTAAGGTGACGACACACTACCTGACTTTTCACCGGACCTAGCATCGTACCGTCAAAAAACAGCAAGTCCGGTAGTGTGTCCGGGGTCCGTACATCGGACCGAGCATCGTAATGAGCGTTTTAGAGGCGGTTTTTTGGCGAAACAACAAAGAAAAGATTGTTCCGGTGAACAGTCCGATGTATGGAAGTGTGTCAGAGTATATATATAGGGCCAATTTTTCTCCAAACGCCGTACCGAGCGTCGCCCCGAACGCTCGGTATGGAAAGCCGCCCCCCTCTCCGCCCCAACATCTGGCGCCCTCACTCACTCACGCTATCCCTCTCTTATATGTCCCTCACCTCGCTCGGTGGATTTGTCGATGCTCAGTCCAAAGTCTTGCTCGGCGAAATGTTTGGATTAAGTTTACGTCCCTGCACGGTAACGGTAATGCTCGGTACGATGCTCGGTCCGGTGGAAAGTCCAGTAGTGTGTCTTATAAAAGGAATCTCCTTCACTTCAGTGAGGTGGTATCAAGCGGAACCGTATTTCGCGCACTTCTGGTGTCTAAAAAAATAGGTAATAAATCTATTTATTTGTAATTACTGCTATTAGAAAAAATGAAGAATAGTGTACGCTATTTGTTTGTAAGATTAAAATTTGAATCTCATCTGTGAGGGGTTCAAAATACACTTATATATTACTAGTTTTCGGTATTGTGTACTTTAAAAACCAGTATTGCGCAATGTTCTGATCGTCTTTCCCTACATAAAAAACTATCGTCAGTGAACCATAGTATAGTACCAGTACTGTATGGACACAGGTGTTCTAAAGTTAAATTGTCATTTAGATGGATAATAAAGAAGTATTCAAATAAATACGAGGAATGTGTCCTCCAACATCACTGAGTGATTTATAATGCGATAATGATTGTGTGTGTGTGCTTGTGTTAGTGAGAACGACGACGTTTGCGAAAAGGCTAGTAGCGCATCGAACAGGCAAACTCGCAAGCCCCGTTTTTGCTCAAAACATGCGTTCGTAGTCCCCTGTTTCGGACGACATTTCTTAACCGATTTGATTGAAAGTGGTCTTAAACTGTTCAGAAAGAGTGCCTGCGTGTCTCTTGTACCTCGTTTTTTCGATATGGTTTCTTAAAACTATTTAAAAAAATTGTTGAATATCAAGTAATTTCTCCCTTTTTTAACTGTATTTTTAGGTACTTCAATGTACGTTTTTTATTATTATGAGGTAATAGAAACACGCGGGCACTCTTCCTGAACAGTTTAAGACCACTGTCAATAAAATCGGTTAAAAAATGTCGTCCGAAACAGGGGACTACGAACGCATGTTTTCGACGCTTTTTGCAGGGGTGATGAAGACTCTTAAGAGGCTTTGTCTCTTTTTCAGAAGTTTTTGTTTGATTATTTACTGGCATGTTTGAACTTTATCGGTTGGTTTATCTGACAAATTGCTTTATGGTTTTAAACATTCTCGGTTTTACATTTCAGCTTTTTGTTGTCATTCGAAACAAATTAGTTATTAAGAACTAATCATGATTGTTTGAAATAAGTAGAAAATATTAGTAAATTTTTTTCGGTGTAGGAAGTTAACAATTATAAATCCCATCGTCGTGTTATCTTTCCAAGACTGTAGAAACACGTAACATAATCCCATTTGGATACATCGATGGTTGGTGTTGTTCCTTAAACATCTTAAATAGAAACCATCATTAAATTATAATTAGCTTGCACCTTTGTATCTTTTACATTACACCCTATTCCCTATTTGTGGACATTTGTGTCAGTCTATCGAAGGCATTCCTCTACATTGTTTAGCCAACAACATGAGGCCTGTACCGAAATTCCTCTCCGCGGTTTTTGTAAACATTTTGGGCGCCGGGTGAAGAACGGCCCACATGCAGTGTCTCTTTTTTGGCGTGGGACCTGACGGGGAAATGGCACTACACACGTCGACAAACACACATCAGCCGCTCCGTTGTTTTTGTCAATGACTTTCACATTTGGAACTTGTAATCGTGCTCAAGATGGGCCATTTATTTGGTCGCTTATTTGGCAAATTAAGTTTTTTTCGTACCCGGATACACTGTTGCTACGGCGAGCAGTGGCAATTTTAATTTCGAATGCCGAGACATGTAGGTGGAAATGGCATATGTGGATGCGGAAAATCCACATCGATTCATGTCGATTTTAAATGTAGCACCAGGGGGACCGAGCTTAAGCTCGGTAAAATTATTATTACTTTCGCTCTCACATAAAGCTCGTTCGCTCCACTCACTCGCCCTCTTCCATTTTAAAGACGAGCTTGTTCGCTTCGCTCCCCTCTCCAAGCGAAGTTTTTTTTAACTAAAGGTTAAACATGTAACACATTGGTTTATATCTACAGTTATCACCTGATTTTCGTTCAATTAATAAAATCTCTATAAGGATAACATGGGAACTTTGAAGGGCTTTAGCGCGAAAACCGGATTTTTCCCAGCTATGGGACCAACGCCAATCGATTCCTGGTGGCCAAAACCCCCATTATAAAAAAAAAAAATAAAAAATAAATAATTAAAAAATCCTTGGAGTGAAGAAAAAGTTTGCGCGTACAAACGGAGCTTGTTTTAGAGTATAAAATACGTTAACTTTAATACGGAAGGCTAGTATCAGGACTTATGTGGTATTCGTAAAAAATTAAATATCCATCAAATGATTTTTAATACGCTCTTTTTTTTAGAGAGATCTCCTACAGTTTTCAACCGATTTTTAAGTTTTTGGTGTCGTTGGATAGGGCTTGGTCTGTGATGTTTCTGCCCAAAACGGATGAGACTCGGACTGAAAATAAAGACGCTATGCACCATTGAAACCTCAAAATTTCCATTAAAATAACATTGGGATTGAATAAAGCATTTAACACATCTGTTAATGTTCAGCTGTAAATACGTGTATTTTTTGTGATTCAACAGATATTCACAATATTGAATTTTTCGAATGTCATTGATTTAGAGCTAAGGGGCCGTCCATAAATTACGTCATTGCTTTTTGGCCATTTTTTGACCCCCCCTCCCTAAAATCATCCTACCATCATAACTGGTCTGACCCCCCCCCCTCCCGGAAAAATGACGTCATTTTTAACAAACCTCCGTTTTAAGTAAAAATAATGCTTTTAAAAAGCTACATGATAAACTAAAAAAAATACTAATCAAATCTGAATTTGCCTTCAGGAATAAAGCCAAAATGACTTTCTCAATGGAAAAATAAACTATAAAAATACGCCTTAAAATGTCGAATGTGTTTTATAGATATTGTTTTTATTATAGTTTAAGTTGTGTTAGAATTTATCATTGTTTTACTGTTAAAATTTAATATAAAACATCATATTTAAAATGACATCATATCAAAGCCGACCCCCCCCCTGCACATCACCTTACCGTCATTTTCAATCTGGACCCTCCCCCCCTATTTTCAGATGACGTAATTTATGGACGACCCCTAAAAGTAACATTTTGTATTGTATTAAAATAAATTGCTCAATTTCGTGTACGTGTACTAGTAACATTAAAACCATTACCATACAGGGGAAACACCTTACATTTTTTACAGCGGCAGCAGAACCAATCAGATCAAACAAGGCGTTGGAATCTCGTACATCTTCCAAAACTGGGAACTCTTGTCCGATAGATAAATCAGGCTCGAGTGGCTGGCCGGATTTAATTAGTAAAATGAGCATCTGGACACCGGACCGGGCATGCGACAGATACGATGGGACCATGAATCAAACCAACGAGGCGCGGCCGGGCCGGGTCTACCAACATAACATTGTTGATAACACCCGGCAATGATTTGTTATGTAATAAAATACCGGCTCCGCTCCGCCCCGCCGCGGCAGCAAACCTACCTACTCGGACCTGCCTGCCGCACTGGATTATCCCATGTTTAATCCTTAGTTATCCCGTGGCACTCGTGAGTTAAGTAGCATGTTTGAAGAAGACTTAATTCGTTTTAAATCATTCACAATCTTCACCGTTGTAAAAACACTAAATAACATCGGTCCGTATTCCCCCGTTTCGGACGGCGTTTTTGGATATTTTTTGGAAAAATGTATGTTTTATTGTAGATTAAGGTTTGATCTAGGTCCCCCACATACCTTATATATGAGTAAACATTAATGGTATAAGTAAAAAAAATTATAAAGTAAGGAAATTCGGGTTACTTTGCGACATCACAGATAGTAGCCTAATATTTGTTACATTTTCAAAATTTTGAGGTATGGGGAACCTAATATAACTATCTAACTAAACACTAATCAAGTTTAAAGAAAATCGATTGGAAAAATGGCATCCGAAACAGGTTAATAAAATACCATGTTTTGCATAAAAGCCGTATCGTTAACATTGTCAACTGCGCAACAATGGGCTACTACTAGCCCAAAGGTGAGGGTAACTCGTAAGAGTGCCTATGCTTGCCTATTAATATATGGATTTCTATACTCTTTAATAAAGAAAACAGTTAATTTTACACGAGTACCCACCAGGTTTGCTATAGGCCTAATTTCGCATCGTTTCCGTTGGGAGTGAGCTGTTTCGGAGTTTAAAATAATAAAGCAGGCCGGCCGTAAATTATGACTTAATTAACTGGACAAATTACGCTTCACGATGTACGAAACTGTGAAATTAGCGCTTGTTGCGTACAACCTCATTTTATAATCGGGCGTAATTATAATGTTGAATTGCGGATTCCTGGAGCGGGCGGAAAGTCCGGAAGTGGTGAGATTACGGTCGCCAGGCTACGGCGGCGGCGGCGGTGGCGGTGGCATGTAGGCGGAAATGACATATTTGGCCGCGGAAAGTCCACATTGTTGCCGGTACATGACCTCTGCTCTGCTGTTGTGACGACGCGAGGCCGCCGCGCCGCAGTGAAGAGCTCTCCTGCATTCTTGTACGCGGTGTTTTCCCATTGATTCTTAATTTATTGCGGTAATCTCTTAGAATTTGAGTTAGTTTGCCAGAAGTAAAAGTGTAAAACTCATTCTGAACTCACACCTTTTAATTTGCTTAAATACCTTCGGTTTCGGGTATAAAGTGAAGTTAATTGTAAACTCCTAGGTTGTGAGGCGCACAGTAAAGAGTAATAATTTAAATGACACTTTAAATATAATTTTTAGACTGAGATTGTCATTAGTAATTAAATAATTGCTTATTTTGTACAAAGAATTTTACCTTGTAATAAATCAAACAGAAAATTTGTTGATGAATAAAAGAAGTGAACAATTTGTTTATTACTTTTAAGTAATCATGTACACCATTCAGCACCAAAAAGTGGTTATTTATTAAATAATAAGAAATCAAATTAATGAAAGCAAGGCTATACGTCAAAATCTTTTGAATATACCCTGCGCATTGTAGTATAAACATAAATGTGTTATCTAAAAACTTCCGATTGGCCTCCGTGGTGCACAAACAAGGCAGGGATGACGTTTAAAACAACTAAAATAATTGTATTTTCACAGATGAACGACAACAAACGGCCCAGGGACAATGCGTGCGGTGCGCGGGGCGCGAGCGTCGCGTAAACAATTGATAATCACGTGCACACGGGCGAAAAGCGATATAAAATGGCGGATGAGTTAACGCCTAATGACGGGTTGGCCGGTCAATTTGAGATGAAAAGCGTCAAAGCCAATCAATCGGCTGGGCGCCGTCAATCACCGTCAAGTCTTGACGGATCCGTCAATACTGCGCCATTGACGGGGTAGTGCTCGTAACTGTACTGTGTGATGTTTTTCTTGTTGTAGAGTAGATGAAAATAAAATTTACATTGTTTAAAAATTGATTTATATTGTATTAGAATGCAAAAAAACACTGTTAAGCTTAATTTAAAATACCTTTATTTTTTATGTGTGCATCAATTTTAATATTTTTTATTACTCTACACACGAAAGTACACTTTCGTAACGTAAAATGAGTTAAGAAACTATGTTATTCTCGCTACTGCTTGGCAAAATTGCATAACGTTTACTTTCCGTGCGTATGTGGTGCACGGAAAGTAAACCGTTATGGGGTTTTGAGGTGCAGTCCGATCAGCTGTTGCACAAGGCTTAGTTTCGGTGCGTGTGTACCACGACATAAGCACTGAAACTCAACGAGTTCGGTGTTTTCTTTACTAAGTTGAACAAACAAAAATATTCATGTTTTTTACAAGTTTTTCGATATCGTAATGAAAAATAATGTTCAATACTCGTCTCAAAAGTGCCATTGCGGGGCTCAATAGCCTTTTCCACGCTCGGCTTCGCCTCCGCCTCATGCGTAAATGCAATCTCTCCCCGCAATGAGTCACTTTCGAGACTAGTAATGAAAATTGCTTTTGCTATTGCTGATGGTAACCAATGGCAAAAAAGAAGCCAATAAACAACATTGTACTGGACCGTCACTGTTTTTGTAACATGTCATTAGGAACGACGCTAAGGGACCAAATAGAGATGTAATTAAAGTCATTCTCGTACGGTTTTCCTGTTAATTTGTCCAGAACTGACATAAAAAGTAGAATCGCGACTGCAATTAGTACAGTCGTAGAATTCTTGTTGTCAATTAAAGTACAGTTGTATTTAGGCCTAGTATTTAGTTGTCTAGCAATTTTGATTAATACCCAAGTTTTCATTCTTTACACGCTATATGAGAATTAATTACGATTAGAAGGTTCGGAGCTAGGTCTATTTTCAATATTATTTATTCTTTGTGAATAATTCAAATAGTTTTCAATTAAAATTTTTTCATATTCAAATTCTTGTTGGTATTTTAATAGAAAATTACACCTAACATTGTGTATAATGGTAACTTGAATTTTTACAATACTTATTATTGGGAGTATTTTTTACCACATTTTTATTTATTAAGAGTCATCTTCATCTTTAGGCTTGTAGCCCATGGTTGCGCAGTCGGCAATTTTAACCATACAGCTTTTATGCAAAACATGGTATTTTATTCCCCCATTTCGGACGCCGTTTTTCAACCGATTTTATTTAAACTCGGTAAATGTTTTGTTGAATTGTTATATTAGGTTCCTCATACCTCAAAATTTTGAAAATTTAACAAATATTACTCTCTGTGACGTCGCAAAGTTAATCGATATTCCTTACTTTTCAGATTTTTTTTGTACTTATACCATTAATTTTTACTCGTAAATCAGGTATGAGGGAGCTAGATATAACCTTAATCTACAATAAAACATAAATTTTACCAATATACACCCAAAAACACCGTCCAAAACAGGGGAATACGGAGACATGTTTTCCATGTTTTTTCAAGGGTTGAAGATGACTCTTAAACGGCGAAAAATATTAATATAGTGCAGTCTACCTCTGCGTAGTCTTTTTTTGTACTTAAAATTTCAATTTCGCATAATCGAGTCTTCACACCGAATGCAAAAATCGGTTCTAAGGGATCGCATAGCGCGGCCCGCGGCTACCGTGAAAGCGGGGTAGAAGCAAGTGTGAAATAGCAGGTGTACCGCTAGCATGTACCTATATCTCATGACAGCCTGCCCCTCTAATAGCATAATAAACAATCGGCTAATGGCTGGCCGTAACATCTCCGGGACAACCGACATCGTTCTAATCATAACACATGTTCTGAGCAACGCCTCGCCCGCTCGCCCGCTCTGATTAGATCGGAAGATAACGTCTAGCCTGGCTAGCAGGTCAGGGCGAGGGACAGAGTCAACGACGTGTGGGGAATCCGGGAAATCTTGGGGAAATTAGATTACGGACCCTGCGGTAATCACTTCGGGTACGCAATCGTCAGAGAGTATTTTAACTCGGTCTGCCTTATAATAAACATATTCCAATCGATTGGGTTTCTCCCATGTTTCTCCAAAATTGGAGTTCAATATGAATAAATGTAGCCGTAATTCCGTTATTATAGTTTCTTTAAACGTTTTTATCTCTGATAACACCTAAAACACAACTTATATTTTCACACATAAATCTACAACCATGTGCTCTCACTTCAGTGAAATGAGTTACTGTATTTAGTTTTTCAATTTACTAGACCTGGGAGATTATGGCATCTGTGTGAAACATGAAGCGGTTCAGCGAATCAGCTGGAGCTGAGCACCGATTTATGTGACAGTTTGATTGTAATCGGTTAACGTCCCAACAACGTCAGCGGTATTCGGGTCCGCGGAATCCGGGGAAGAACCGGGCGGAATTCGATCTCATTCATTAGCCCGAACAATGCGAGCATATCGGTCGCGGACGGAAATCGAAGATTAGAAAAACAAACAGGAACGCGGGCTAGAAACCTGTTAACAAACACACATCGGCCCGCGGCACGGCCGGAGGGAAAAAAAACGAGCCAACACTACTCATAACCTAAACATAGGTTGGTAAAAACACGTCTAGGCGGGCGAGGGAGGCGCGTGTATTTATCCTGAGCTAGGAGTGGGGGGACCGGTCTGGACATTAGGCTCTGGCAAATACCCTCTAATAGATATCCCATTGTGGGACCGGCTTGTTTGCCGATTTATGAACCGATTGTCTCGCTCGTGATTACCGCCGCCGATGCGGCGTTTTCCTCTATTTACGACATCTTATCGCACCCCCATCTAGTTTTGGATATCGATAATGCTCGCCCCACAGGTGTTATATATTTCGGGCTCGAGTTTAAGTGTTTTTAATTGTCGGCTTAGCCGGGATTTGTGGGTCCCGGAAAGGTTTCTGGGCCTCTCCGTCGGCGAGTAGTGTGGGAAGACTCGCTATCCGTGCGTTGAGTGTTGACGCATCCATACCGTACCGCTCAAGTGTATTCCATACTCGACTTTCAAAGAGCCACAAAACGGCACTAAAGTTAGAAAGTGAGGAGTGTGGTGAGTGATTGTTAAAGTATAGCCCGCGGCGCGGAGCCAACACAACTTGGGACCCGTCCAATATTTCAGCCACGTTACTGTCGTCTTTCTCAATATGAGGTGATCTGGAGAATTCCGATATGCAACCTCCAAACTCGCCAGAGACGCGGTCGACGCCTATGGTCAGATAGTTTCCTGACAGGTTCGAGCCCTAAGCTGCTTTTTACTGCGGGCCCAGTCCGAAACCGAACCTCAGACCACAAGCTCTTAAATGTATGCGGGTTTCGACACTGCACGACGCGTCGCCCGAAATTCGAACCTTTTTGGATACGATATAAATTAGAGGAAAGGAACATTCTTTATGGGATGTGTCGTGTGTTGGGTTTATTTGGAGAAGTTTATGGCTAAGAGAATGTGCCAGCAAGTTTGAATAAGCTCGTTTAGCCAAAGACATTGTTGTCAACAATGTAACCTTTACCATCCATCGGTATATATCTATATATCTAAGACATTGGTATATCTATGATGACTGGGACGGTGGCGTCGTCCCATAATCCAGCTACTTGGAGTTCACGAATTGTGGATAGTTATAAGTGATGTCTTTTGGATGCGATATTCACTAGTGGAGATTAACGTCCGCACTAGGATTTTGAGTATCCCGCCAAAAATGAGACACAAAACTCCAGATTGCATAGTCCTGATCGCCGGATCTAATGACATATCTGATGGAAATGATGCTGTAATCTACAACGAGCTCAAACGTCTGTTGACTGAGCTGCAGTATGACCAAGTGATAGTTTCTACTATTCCTAATAGGTACGACCTCCCTCCTGACTCAGATATTAATGAAAACATATTATTAGCAAATGCATACATAGAGGAATTAACAAGTCGTCTCCCAAACGTCAGGCTTGTGGACATAAACAAGGTCCCCCGCCGATGTTTCACAAGACACGGTCAGCACCTGGGACAGCGGGGCAAAAGACTGTTGGCGGGGTTGATTGTGTCCGCCCTAGTAAATAGCTCAGTCAAGGAGCAATTTCCCACACTGCACTCTTCTACAAAACAACGAGTGAAGAAATCCTTTCCCGAACACAAAGAACGTGCTGTCGACAAAAACGATGACTTCTCTCCCACACCGATCATCCAGACCCACGACTCTTACGCTCATGCTCTTAAGATGTCTACAGATCAACCCTGCCCGAGGACGCCGGTACCAAAGAAAGCATCGGGACAAAGTGAAACGGACCCAGTTCATGTTTTATTAAAAGACACTGTAAATAACTTACCTGTAAATACCTTACCTGTAAATAACCTGCCTGTAAATACAAATGTATCTTTTTTAGGAGGGCCAGCAGGACTCCCCAGAGAACAGTTAGAAACGATATGGGGCGGCGCTCCAATAAATTAAATAAATTAGCCAAATCAGCAAACAATCGTGATACTTCCAAGTTCACGATAGTCCATCAAAATGCACAGACAGCAACAAACAAGGCACTTCAGATCGAGCTTTTATGTGATGAACTGGAGCCAGACTTGTTTGTTGTCTCTGAGCAAGGGTATACAGTTGAAACAATCAAATTCTTTCAAATTCCAAATTATGTTCTGGCTGCATCTTTTGAAAGAACTCAATTTAAAGGTGGAGGCGTCGCCCTGTTCGTAAAGAGTCCTACTCTTTATAGTCCTATCCCAATTGGATTCTGCAAGGACAAAGATTTTGAAGTTGCGGGCATTCGCCTAAAATTGCCAAACGGTCAAAATCAATCTTTGATTGGCCTATACAGATCGCCGGATGGCGACTTTAACTCGTTTTTTGAACGCCTCGAGTGACTTTTGAACGAGTTAATGAAGAACGGCTCAGTTTTTGTTATCGTTGGCGACTGGAATATTGATGTCCTTGATCAATCACGCCCAGAGACCAAAAGGTTTAGGGACTTATTGGGATCTTTTGGTCTTCAGTGGTCCATAGACACGCCCACTCGTGTGACAGCGACCTCTTCCACTGCTATCGATAATGTTGTCACTAACAGCAATGAAATTGCAGCCTCTGTGGTGGTAACAGCCATTTCTGATCACGACGCCCAAGTGGTAACCTTCAACGACTGCCCAACAACCCAGAGGCCCCGTGGAAAACACGTAGCCAGAATAGTTGACGAAGCTGCAGTAAACTCACTTAATTCTGTCCTTAGCCGAGAGACCTGGAAATTTCTTGACATACACGATTCGGCAGAGGAAATGTTTCAGTCTTTCTATGGACATTTCCTAGTTTTACTTGACCTATGCTGCCCTTTCAGAACTTCAAAAAAGAAAGCATGTCAAAAAAAGAGCACCTGGATTACAAAAGGATTGCTGGTTTCCAGGGAAAAATTAAAACAGCATGCAATTACTGCAAGAACAACAAGAAATGAGCATTTCAAAGTTTATTACAAGAACTACAAGAGAATTTACAGAAAGGTAATTCGAGCGGCAAAATCACATGAAGTCAACAAAAAGCTGAGAGAAAGTAAAAACATTTCAAAAACTGCTTGGGGAGTGATCAATGAATTGAAAAACGTAAACAAATCAAATCCAATTCATCTCAAAATTAAAGGAATTGAAACTCATGACCCTTTGGAGTTGGCTGAACATTTCAATGACTTCTTTTCCCGAGTTGCTGAGCCTGAAGCCTCATCATGTTGTAAAGGCGCCTCGGAGAAGATCGAAGGTCCACTAGCGTCAATGGTGTTGACACCTACCACAGAGGAGGAGGTGGCAAACATACTCGGGGGACTGCCTTCAAAGGCATCAACTGACCTTGACGGTGTGTCGGTTCGGCTCATTAAGAGATGTTCTCCGAATTTGTTGAGACCACTAGTTAGGGTGATTAATGCTTCCTTTGAAAAGGGCGTCTTCCCGGAGGCCTTAAAGAACGCAAAGGTCGTCCCTATTTACAAAAAGGGCGACCCTCAAGAAGCAAGTAACTTCCGTCCAATTTCTCTCCTGCCAACATTCAGCAAAATTTTTGAAAAAGTCTTTTTGCAACGTTTGATTTCCTTTCTTGAACGCCACAATTTATTTTCCGTGAATCAATTTGGATTTAGACAAGGCAGATCGACTGTCGATGCAGTCAATAGTCTTTTAACTGAAGTGGTGGAAAACCTTGACAAACACCATCGAACGCTAAGTGTCTTTCTTGACCTTTCAAAAGCGTTTGACTGTGTCGATCACGGTCTTCTGCTGGAAAAATTGAACCTATATGGAATCCGTGGCGTCTCTCAACTATGGATTCAGTCTTACCTGACAAAAAGAACTCAGAGGGTTCAAATTTCCGATCAATTTTCAAAGAGTGTTGATATAAAGTTTGGTGTTCCGCAGGGATCCATACTTGGACCAGTGCTCTTTCTGATCTATGTCAACAATCTACCGTCTGCGATAAAATCAGGCAAATTGGTCCAATACGCAGATGATACAACTCTCTGCTGCAGTGCAAAACACAATCCACAATTAGAAGTAGAAACATATGTTGAACTGAATTCTTGTGTACAGTTCTTTTCAAGTAACAACTTGAAAATTAATCCCTTGAAAACTCAATGCATCTGTTACTCGAGGCGAGAGCTGGAAGAAGGAGGCCTGTCTGTAATGGTTGAAGAAACAATCATCGAACAGGTTGAAACAACAAAATTCCTCGGTATTCATCTTGACCGGGCTCTCAATTGGCACTGCCACCTCGATAGCATTTGCGCTAAAGTCTCGTCCGGGGTATATGCCTTGAGGGTTTTATCGAGACACAGCCCTGTAGACCTCTTGAAAATTGCCTATTTTGGCCTCGTGTACCCTCATTTATCCTACGGCATAGCTCTATGGGGAGGGTGCACTGAAGCGGACTTCCTTAGGTTGTTCCGTCTTCAAAAAAAGGCTATTCGTATATTGGCAAAACTGCAGTTCAGAGAGTCGTGTAGGAGCGTCTTCAGGGAGCTGGGACTCCTTACTCTGGCTAGTCTGTACATATTTGAGACTATTCTCTTCTGCAAGCTTAAGTGCTGCCCTATCCAGGGTCAAAACTTGCATAATTATCCAACAAGAAGCAGAACCATGTACAGACTCTTGCACAACAAATCTAGAGCTGCGATGAATCTTCCATCTCAAGCAGGAGTGAAGTTCCTAAACAATCTCCCTGAAGATGTTCTGCAGGAGAGAAATGACAAGAAGTTCAAAGGCCGATTGAAGCAGTTTTTAATCGAGAGGGAGTTTTACACTGTGGGCGAGTTTATGGATTCGCTTTTAGAGTAAATGACTCCGCTGTCTCTGTGGGAGGGGTGGGGGGATAGTTGGGCTGATTTTAATGTTCATTTGTAGTTAATTTAAGGAAACTGTTTATTTCAACATATGTTCATTTTGTTTATTTCAGGATGACTGACGTTTGCTACACAATTATTGTAAATTGTAAAATGGCAATAAACTTTATTATTATTATTATTATTATTATTACTAGTGAATACTAGTTCATCCCTAATGACCATCCTCATAATTAGACCAATTCGTATAATATGAGGTTGAAATTGTGGTTCGGATCCCTCGTTAAACTTTAGGTCCCTAGATACCACATGCTGTTGGGCTATTAATTAACAGTCCTGTCTAAGGAGAATGTCGGCCTTAGTCATCAATAAGACTACAAGATCGCACTTCAATCATCCTACATTCATCTCTCATTCATTCAGGTTAAAATACCCAATATGTGAGGTCCCTGTCTCAAAATAGTGATATAGTTATACAACTGAAACAGTGTGGGTTGTTGGTGTAGCACTTGTAGCCAAACACGCACCGTCCCGGACTACGTATAGCTTGTGATGCCATGTATCCTGCCCCGTGTATGATTGACGTTTAGGGGGCCCACACAATGGCCCCGTACAACCCCTGTTTACCCCGGTTATGAATATATATCGTTATGAGGGGTTTAGCGCCCCAGTTATATAAACATTAGCTTATTGTGGCCAGCAGACAAACGATGTTGTGCTATTATAGCCGTCTAACTTGTGACCCTATCTGATTTATGCCTCCTATTGATTCCGACCGCTCGATCCACTCTTCCAATAAAACCGATGATCACTTGAATAACACCACTGGATGTTGGCGATGTTTTTGTAATGTTGATTCGTTTATTTTATATAAAAACACTAAATACTGGAACTGAACCTAATTATGGGGAGCACCGCAACTGCGTCAAGTCGTTGTATTTGTTTTTGTTAGATCATAAAAACCCATATGGGTGTAAAACACTTTGGTAAAAAGTATAGAGTTTATACATTTGGGGCGGCAGCGGATAATTTTATAATAATTATTCGGTAACCACGCGTAAAACTCCTTTCTCAAATGTCATTGGTTAAAATTATATTTATAAGTAAGAATTTAAAAAGTATCTACTAAATTCAATAGAAACTGCATATACCTAATTAAATTAACATTCATTGCAGTTTTAATACACTACATTGAATATGTGAATATGTTATTGACAATAGTCTAATATTTTGAATAAGTCCTTACTATTCCCTCATCAAAACGAATGAGTGAAATGAATTAGACATCCCGAAGAAGAATATGAAGGAAAATATATTTTCCTAATTTAACTATACGTTTCAAAGCACTGCAATTTTTTTATGAAATCGACAGTTGAAATTTTATATTTTCCATACTTAACTGAGTTTCAAGAACATTTAAAAGGAAGAGGTTTTTATTTAACAAAGTACCCTACCAGGATAACCGAGCCTAGCTCGTTTCTTTTATTCCACTTTTTTTATAGTGTCATATCATGGTAATCAAGCTATTAAATTTACACTAACCTCTTCACTGTTAACAGCTGTTAAAAAAAGCTTTAAATTAATGTTACTTTATTTTTGTTTACTTTTATTTGTAATTTCGTTATCAAAATGGTAACCCATAATTCCAATGTTAAAAATTACGATTTAAAAACTTAAATTCATACCAAATTCTATTTTCCCTGGAATTGAGGTGTTTCTAAACTTATTTTTTAGAAGGAAAATCTACCCGCTAGATTTCGAGATCGTTGAACATACAATCCCTTCAGACAATGCATTATAGTATAGGATGAAATGTGGCACAAAGTGTTCTGGATGTTGGCATATTCTAACAAGGTAAACAATTAATTATAATTACCACAACTATATCCCCACAGATAAAGTCTGTCTTAGGTTTAAAAAATCCAGTGCGAGTGTCGCATCGACAGGTACGGACGCACGCACACGCATGCACGGGCGCGGGCGCGGGCGCAGGTTTCACTGGCACCAGGCGCGTCCTTCACCAGACAAAGGACAATGCACACTGGATGGCCAAATATATGCGGTTTGCATAGCATTACACGCCGCCTGCCTAGCCTCCCGGCGCGACAGTGCGACTGCCAGCGGGGTCCACGCCATCGTGCTGCTGGCGTTGTTCAGAAAAAAGTATATACAGTATACACATAGAACATTTATTTTAAAACTTCCTTTTCCCTCAGATTTTCGTTTTCAAACTTTTTTGGATGTATAGGCCTTTTAACAGTCCCATTTCTGTTTATGTACGATGCACTAGCATTCATTGTAGGGTTTCAACATTTCACCCGACACATTGATACTTCTATTTATCATAAACTTAAAATTTATGATCGGGAGCCTGAATACATTGGATTGAAGTTTTTACTTCTTGAAATTACCCGGCTGTCTAAAATTAACAGACGACCAGTACAGATTTAAAAGAGGTTTAAAAATATCGTATCGTCAATAAAATAATGACCAATCATGCCTTCTTCCTGAAACACGGGTTCCTAAAATCTTATTGCTATAATTCCTAAATGGCTGCAGACGAACTAGCCATTTGGAGGCAACCTGCTTTACTAAATAGGCCTTCTTGTCCTCGCTTTGTGAAGACTTTTACAGGATGAATACATAGATACAAGGTACGAAAAGCGCGTCATCAGCCTAAAAGGGGTATGAGCTACCGTCCTGGTTATCATATTTTGGAAAGAGGTTATTCCTGACGTGAGCTCATTTCATTTGCTTAAAACAGAATCCATTAGGCCTATCATTAGTCATATATTCTAAACAGTTAACAAAAAATCTAAGCAAACGAATTCTTGTTAAAAATATACAATTGTTACGTTGTCATTGTGTTAAATACAGTGGAAGGAAAAGATGCATACGATGTTTTTTTCATCAAAGTCGTTAAAGTGTAACACATCAGCAATTTGTGAAGTCTTACAGTGAGTCTTATAGGAGGTATGTACTGGTCACCTAAAAGGTTGCCATGGCTCTCCAACCACGATTTGTGTTTCTGTGGTCGGTGTCTGTACCCGTTTCCCCGCCGCGCTGCCTCCATGCTCCCCAGGACCATGAGGACTCCCCGGGTCGGTCTTTGCTCACGTCGTCGCGGGACCGTGGCATTATTGTGCCAGTAACACGGATCCGCCGAATGTCCGCGTCATCCGTTACATTCTCACGGTCCTGTCACGCGGAGAGATCCGGAGATCTTCATCCGGCGCGTCGCGCACGCTGCGTCCCACATACACCCTACAATACAGTCACCATGCACGGTGGGGCAGAAGTCTCCAGGATAGTCGCTATGATACTCTTGCGATACCGCATGAACTTGTTTCTTTCGATGTAATAGCTAAATTGTGACCTAGCACTATTAGGCCTGCCTTTAATTAAATATGTCTTTACAGTTTCTGCTACTTTATGAAATGATTTTATAAAGTACGCCGCTAAGACGAGAAATATTACGGAAATCTTAAAAACATGGATATTTAATAAATCTTTAGTGATATAATGTTTTTTTCTCTATCGCTGCTTATAAGAGGTTTAAGAGTCTGCAGTGCCGCGCCTTGATTTTTATTTTCCATTAGACTAAAGTTAAATTTTAAAAATACGCTACGCCTTTAATATCGACCGGAAAAGATTTTCTTTATGTCATCATTTAAAGGAAATTTTAATGTCTAGGACATCGGGAGAAAAAATTATGATTATAGAACAATTTATGAGATTAAACTATTTATGAGATTAAACGCGCCCATTTTTGAACGAGAAATTTGAGAATATTTCATTCATCAATCAATAAAACAAAACTGTTGATTTCAAAAGCTATTATACACTTATCCTTTTTAGTTAAGAAAACTCCTCTTACAATCTTCAACCGATTTTCAAGTTTTTTTGTGTCGTTGGCTAGGGCTTTTTCTGTAGTTGTTTCAACAAAAAATAGTGAAATTCGGGCTAAAAATAAAAATGCTATCCATAGTTTATATTTGTAATTTTTGTTTTAGAATAAAACATTATGGGATTGAGTTGTTAATGTACAACTGTAAAAAAGTGTAGTTTTGTAAACACATAGATGTTAACATTTTTAGCAAAGAGTTTAAATTAGACTGCTCGATTTCGAGAAACAAGTATACTTGTTTATTTAAAATTATGGTACAAATTAATCTTTTCAATTGCGTAGTGGATGTTTAAAAATTTTACATTATTCCTAGTCTTGTAGGAATGAAAACCCAAGGTACTGCTGACTGTTAGAGATACTTTTGCTGGTCGTTCATCATTTGCGCACTTTTTAATCCTTCTGTAAAATATTTCGAAGGGTCGCCTAATCCGCTTGCATCATTTGCGCACCCGTCCAGGTAGCCTCAGCCTGCCGATAATTACTCGCAAACAGTCGTCCCCTACACATAGGCAACTATGGACGGCAACACATGTGTATCGCACATCCATGAATAATTTAAGTTTGTAATGTATAAACCTTTTTTGTAATACATCGAGTGTTTACTTATTTTACTTTCGATGGTTGGTGAGGATTGTATTACTGTAAGCCTCTCCTATACTAACTCCTCAGAATAAAACCGCTCATAAAATTCACTGTTGCAAAAGAAACAAACTACAAATGGTAAACATGAAATCCAAGTGTTAATGTACGGGTCAAGGCCGTGATATTGTGTCCGTTTATTTGCCATTATTTCTGTTCTGTTGAATATTGTTTTGCTAATTTTTTAACTTATATTTCTTATGCCAAACACGTTTAATCATTCAAAAGACCATTTAAACACGGACATGAGTTTTCAATAACTTTGTAAATAAATAAAAATAATGCCGCTTCCACCACCCTGCGATGCGCAAACGATGCATATAACTGAGAGCCCCCTGGAGCTCGATGCGCAAAACAAGCATCCCTTCTACCTGGCTCTCCGCAAGATGCGCAAATGATGCACGCCCCTTTTGCTAGTTCGAGAGGTTTTACTAGTAATAATTATTTTGTGTGGACATTCCTCCAAGTGAGAAGTTGGTTGACAGCTATCCCGCGCTTGTTGCCGGGAGGGTCCGCGCGATCACGGCCGGCCGTAAGCGGATTGCAGCGTCCGCCTGTTGCTCCCCTGACCCTCCCGGAGACACTACATTGTTGACACAGGTCTCGAGATAAATGGTAGGACCACCCCGGCGGCGCGGGCCCGGGGGAGCCGTGATTTCTTGACACTGACACGCGTGTGCTCGGACTTCCCCGAACCCGCTGGGGGATGCCCGAGCAGCAACAAGTTGGGGCAGTCCTCATAAACCACCCCCGCCGCAGCAGAACTGTTCGTTGTCCAGCTAATGTATTTGTTCTTAAGTTGTATTGGTGCGACTTAACGTCGGTATATTTGTAATGGTCTGGTCACTTTTGATAAAGAATTGTAAATCACATGGGTTTCGTCAGTGTTAATTCTTCAAAATAAATATTTGTTATAATATAGGCCTACCCAACTAACATAGCGTATGAAATGTTCACCTACATTACTCAAGCCAGAGCTGTAAAGTGGTGCGCTAAATTGATATGCCTCTGAAATTGACAGCCGAAGAGATTTTACTTTGATCTCTCAGCAAATTTATAGTGTGATTTCTTTATGATACAGATAATTTTTTCAGAGCCTAACATGATCAAGTAAGCTTTAAAAAACATAAAAACTGCTTCTCTTTCATTGGTTTACTTAAATCGCAATAATTATGTTTCTTATGCAATTATACGTTTCAGGACCATATATTACGTCCAACCATATATTACCATATATTACGTCCAACATAACTTGAATATTTAAAAAAAAAACGAAAAAACGATATTCCCGGAAAAAATTCTTGAAAAATAGTTATTTGTGCTTCTAGGGACTAAAGTACAATTTTTTCTCCCTGAAGGGCCGAGGGCGACAATTTCCCTGAGGGAGAAAAGTAGACTACTTTAGTCCCTTGATGCACACAACATTTTCCCTCCACCTACAGGAATAAAATTTAGGCCTAATAGGCCTACCGTAGATAATTTAACTTTAACTTCATATGATCCCTTGCTCCGTTAAGCTGGATCTGTCACATCAACATAAAAAACACACAAGGTAGGCCATTTCAATTTTAAAGAACACGAAAAAACAAAATATATAGGCCTATAATTTAAGCCTAGTCAAAAGTTTATTTACACTTATGTTTTGGACTTCTTATGTTAATAGCCTACCCAAGCAAAATGTAAACAAACACCTACACTGCCACGGCTATCTCTAGTACTAGAGATGCTGCTCACCCACTGCCGACTGAATGGTCAGCAGTGGGTGAGCAGCAGCTACAGCTGCTATTAGTCAACAATGAGTAAAGAAAAAAATACAAGTAACAGCTGACTGTGGCTCATGATCTTTTTTATCTCTCTTTTAATGTTATTCTTATGTAACTAACTTTAGCCCCGTGGTAGGCCTACGAAAAAACTCGAGTTTTCCCTAGGTATAGAAAGATTAAGTATTCAAGTCACATGGGATAGAAATTAGTACTTTACTACTCTATTCCAAGGAGTAAAATACGGCTTTAGATAGTAGGTGGAGGAAAATGTAATTCTTGTCAAATTCCATTTATCAAAATCTAATAAA
Source organism: Neoaliturus tenellus (assembly GCA_030545055.2). NCBI lineage: Eukaryota > Metazoa > Arthropoda > Insecta > Hemiptera > Cicadellidae > Neoaliturus > Neoaliturus tenellus. The sequence continues at coordinate 150,325,663 of CM061534.1, read as the reverse complement.
AGTTGCATTAACTTATAACCGTACATTTTTCGTGTAAAATCATAAAACAATTTATGATTTTATAATGTACAATTTAAACCGCATCGTCTTAGACAAATTCACATACTCATTTAAATGCAGTACACACATAAAAAGATACACTATGCAGGTAGCAAATAATCCATATCGGTACATAGAATGACTCAATAACATCGACTTTACGATCGTGATTGTGTCAATCAGGATCGAAACCACGCACGACACCGACAACACGGTACAAGACCAGATCGGTGGCGACCGGAAGCAGGCTGCCTTGGCCGTGACACCGGAAGCTGCCACGTGCGGCGGCTCATGTATAATCCATCGTTCGCGCATTATACATGCATCTGACTCGCAACATCACCGCCGCCGCGCGGTGCACCGCGACCTTTCATTCATCCGTCACCATTCATATTTATCTGGAATAAACTCGCCATAACACCGTCTCCAGACAAACATCAACTTGTCTCAGCAAACCTACTGAGTGCGTGTCTCTTTAACAAACACAGGCACATATAATTTGGTGAACAAGGGTGAACAAAATTAAATTCCTTGTTGCTTGTAGCACCATACAAGGATTTTGCTTTGGTATTTTGACATCTAGGATTAAAATATATCCAGAGGTTCTTCTTTAATTGTATAGTACCAGGTTAATTGTTAGCTAATTTGAAATTTGAAATGTCCGTAAGGATGACATGGGAACTATGAAGGGCTCTAGCACGAAAACCAGATTTTTCCCAGACATGGGGACCAGCTACAATCGATTCCTCGTGGCCAAAAGCCCCATATTCAACAAAAAAATCATAAATCCTCGGAGAGAAAAAAAACTTTGCCCGTACAAACAGTGGTCGTTTTAGAGAGTAAGATAACTTCACTTTCCAAATTACTCCCGGTATTCACAGTTTTAGTTTCTTATAGTCTAACAGCTAGTACGTCTTCAAAATTGTAAAGTAAACTCTTCGTTTAACAAAACCAGCAACGCTTGACTAGTATTTTTTCAGCCAAAGTTAATACTTAAACGACACACTAGTGAGCAACGAACATTCCAGCTACTCTTATAAACAATGTTTATCGCTGGCCGAACAGTCATTACTCTGGTTCGGAAAGGAAGAGGCTGTCGAGCAAGTTTGAAAAGGCGTTGGACGGAGATCCTCGGTGATTGTTTGACGATAAAGGAGTGATCATTAATTATGGTAATTGACAGAGTCGCTACTGCCGCTGCTGGTGCGGTGTTGAATGTTCACAATGGAGGAACTTGTTTCTCCAGTCACAACCACACTACACTCCACAAGGCCTCACTCTCGGGGCAACACCATCTGATGGTTTCTACATAGTCTGGACATTGACGACTTTCTTTTTCCTGATGTCATTTATGTAGTATTTATTTACAAAAATCTTCCAGATAATCAGTTTTGTAAGACGCATATACCGTACAACAAAAATACTCTACTACTTTTTCCAAACGAGGTTAGGACTGTGTAATTTTTGTGTTTCCATAATCAATAAACCGGGAGGATTTATGGTGAACTTGTATGTTTATTTGAAGAATGTTTTAATTGTGAAGATAAACGGAGTTCAGTTTAGTTTGTTCATGTACATTGCAATTTATTGCATCGTGTTCCTTGTCGAAGACTCGGTTATTCTGACTTCAATCTCAGGTGTCAATTTGTGTCAATTTCCCATTATTTCACTGGATAGCAATTTTGATAATCTATCTTCTTATTTCTATAAGGCTTTCGTCAGTTACGTCCCTTTTTCTCTCGACCTACTGAACCGATTTTTAAGATTGAGGTGTCATTTTAAAGCTTAGGATATACCGCAGTGACGAATCGTAATTAAAAAGGTCATATTGTTTCGGGCTTCGACCCCCTGGCCTTTGATTTATTTCTAGAGGGCGCTTTAAAATGTTGACCAACTTTTATTGCAAGTTCTTTAATGTGAATTGTAATTTAACAGCTGATTACCTTTAGATGAATTTTAAAAGCCAGATAGTAAACAAAAATACATCTCCGTCACTTCATAATCAACATTCACGTATTAGTAGGTGAGATTCACTCATACAGAATCATAAAACGCGCAATTTGCGCACGGGCCTACTCGTTAATTTTATTTTAGGAATGCAATTATTTTCATCATTTGGTTTTGTAAAAGAAATTGGTTAACCTTCAACGCAATGTACAGGTTGGATAAATACAAAAAATGATCCATTTTATTGTTTACTATGCTGCTTTTTTGTTGTCTTGCTGATGTATTAATAAATTTATATTCCTTATTTCTATTAAGTTTTGTATGAAAAAAAATTCTATACAAACTGCTTTTTAATAATATTTTAGGACACTTCAGATATAATGCTAGACTTAATATTTTTTAAATAGTTTACACGTTGTAATTGTCCTACAATTTCTTCATCATCCCGTGAAATTTCTATTTAGCCTTTTTAGTGTAGGCACAACGAATACATAAATATAGTTGACTCAGTTCCACAACAAACCTCTCCCCTGAGTGTCAGTATTGTCAGTGCAGTGCTGTGCGGGTAGCGGCTACAGCGGTGTCAAGACAGGCCGACTCGCGGCGGAAGCTCTCTGTTCCCTTCATTTCCTGCTCTCATCCTCCGCCGACGTCCTGACCCCCGTCATCCTACTCCACACAACTGGGGCTGCCCGCCCTCCACCTCTGTTTACACTACATATCATCCACAACTATCGCATCTCACACCCTTCGCGAATCCGGTCACAAAAAGTCTCGTCTAGCGAGAAACCATCATGCCTTCCCCTTCCAGGAGAAGAGTTTCCGTCAAGTGGCGTTTTTCCGTCTGTCATGTTATTTTTATTATGTAAAAGATTTATTTTATGGTGCACGTTGAAGATTCGTCAGCTCACCTAAGGGTATTCTTCGACCATAATGCAATATTTTCAACATTAATGAAGTGCGCGGGCGAGTGTTGGGATGATAGGAGGGGCGGTGTAAGTAGTCCTATACACCAGGGATGGCGGGCGGCGTGCGTGTGTGAGTTTGTGTGTGTGTGCGATGTGGTGGTGTGTGCAGTGTTGGCGAAGACGCCCGCTAATAAGACGTCCGCATTGTGGCGTGGCAATCATTCCCGCGCTTTTGTCCCGCCACCCGCCATTATTAACCATGTATTATAGATGTACGCCTGCGAGCGTATGTGTGAATGAGGCTCTCTAATAATTCATATCTCCCAACCCCTTCCCCGCATCCGGAGGGTTCTCGCTGAAAGACGAAAATCTCGAGGGTCGGGCACACAAATTAATGGACATTTGAATCGGGAGCTTTGGGCATTTCTTGAATAGCCGCCTCCTCCGTCCTGATTAACCATTCTCCGGCGAGCGGGACGGCGGAATTGGACCAATTATTGAATGCTCATTGCATTGTGACCGTACAGGTGTGCGGCGCGGCGGTTGTTCTCACTGAAAAAATGAGGTCGCACTTCAGGTAGAAAACATTAGGCGTGAGATCTCACAGCGTGAAATTTTTAGAAGCTGTGCGTGCAGCTCCCCTCTCGTGTAATTGGTCCGTTATGTTCAGCGTTGAAGATCTGGTCCTTTGGTTTTTATTCACATTTTCAAAGCATATGGGTTGATTTATTTACCCAGCTCATTTTAATCATAGTTTAAAATCTATTACATTTTATTTAATTTTTTTTAACTATCATAAGTTTAAAATTAATTGTTTTTTATAATATGTAACTCTACACCATTTATATTTTCGACCTAAAAACAGTAGCCAATGTATACAATATAAATCATAATTATTTGTTGATTAATTCAGTAAATAGTAGTTATAAACTTATGTTGTAACGGTTCACTTTTTGATCCAAAATAACTCACAAAAATTACTGTATAATGGTTTGTTGATATTATTTATTTAGCTTCAAGATAGGCACCACCAGTTGCCCTCATTAACTGTTCTTCAACATGACACTTAATGGAAGATCCTGTTGATAGACTTTGCCTATTATAAACAGCAGAAACCTTTTTGATCGACCAATATCCATTGATCAACTGTCATGTCGATCGATTGGCAACCACCCACTTTTCAATGTTACATTGTTCCTTTCTTAATGGTTTTTTAATGGAGGATCCTCTTGCTAGACTTTACCTATTATAAACAGCAGAAACCTTTTGATCGACAAATATCTATCGATCAAGTGTCATGTCAATCAATTGGTAACCACCCATAGTTTTTAATGTTTAATTGTTCCTTTTCTTAATTGGTTCTTAATAGAGGATCCTCTTGCTAGACTTTACCTGTTATTAATAGCAGAAACCTTTTGATTAACAAATATCTATCGATCAAGTGTCATGTCGATCGATTGGTAACCACCCATAGTTTTGAATGTTTAATTGTTCCTTTTCTTAATTGTTTCTTAATGGAGAATCCTCTTGCTAGACTTTACCTGTTATAAATAGCATAAACCTTTTGATCGACAAATATCTATCGATCAAGTGTCATGTCAATCAATTGGTAACCACCCGTAGTTTTGAATGTTTAATTGTTCCTTTTATTAATTGGTTCTTAATAGAGGATCCTCTTGCTAGACTTTACCTGTTATTAATAGCAGAAACCTTTTGATTAACAAATATCTATCGATCAAGTGTCATGTCGATCGATTGGCAACCACCCAGTGTTGAATGTTGAATTGTTCCTTCTTATCCCGCATTCCAGCTGCATGATGTCCGAGACTAATGCTTCCCTGTCTGTCTGCCCGCAGGTGAGTACTGATGCCAGAGCATGTCTCGGTGCAAGTTGCACGCACTAGGCACTAGGCAGCCACCGGCCTAATTACAGGTGAGTAATGTTCGCGGCGCGTCCGTCGCCCGATGACTTATTGCGATACGATCAATTGAACCTCGCACATGAATATTTATATCGCTCGCATGTAAATTGTCCCATCACAGATATTAGTCTTCATTAATGAATAAAATTACGCGCTCCTGCAGCTCGTAATTCCTCGCCATTCCGCCCACGTTTACAAATCGGCGAGTCGCTCCCACCGGCCACAACTGCGCACTGGCCGGGATCAGCACCTGCATGCTGGCTTTATTAAAAGTTTATTTTATGTACATGCCTTTTATAAAAATGTGCGGGATGAAAATGGAAACCTAAATGTTTCCCGATTTGACAAATACACGCTAATGTGTGACGGATCGGCATTTGCCGTTATGGTTTTATATGCATGAATATTTCCATTATAATTGATACAAAATTGAAATGTGTTTTGACTTTTTAAGTTTTTTTTTTTTTTTTTTTTAGAAATCAAGCAGATAAAACGGGCAACTGTTTTATTAAAATTTTAATTACAATACATTAATTTTTCTTAAAAACTTGGAAAGAGGTGTGATAACTAACTTATAAACTTGGTTAGATGATTGAAACTCTATTTTGAATAGCCTTTTAAAAACTGTATTAGGTGTGTACTTTTAGTATTTATTTATTTACAAAGAGATAATCGACAAGAAGCCAGAGATATATCAGTTCAATTCGTACTATTGCCATGTATCAAAAATCTATATATTAATACGCAAGCACGTTTCATTTCCTCCTTTTTCTCAGCTTGTGTGCATCGTAGGAGAAATCCGCGCATACCGTTAGAAAGGTATTGTGCTGTAGATGAGCAGAATCATGTTTTAATTTCCCTCGGCCCACGGAGCTACACCCTACAGGCTTTCAAAGTTTCAATGTTAATCTTATGGGAGAAGGATAATTGATTGAATCATAAGACAGCCAGGCCCGGATTATCCACTAGGCCAACCTAGGCCATGGCCTAGGGCGTCAGCCGAGAGGGGGGCGTCAAACGGGCCTTTTTTATACTATATTTCAGTCAAAAATTATTTAACTGCAAATATAATTTAATTTTGGGGTTTTCAACATTTTTTTTATTAAATTCTTTAATAACAAGAGTAAATAGAATATTTGCCAAAATAGAAATAAGAAAGGATTATTCAAGCGAACTAGAGGACCCCTAAGTTGCCGGGACCCGAGAGGCTCCTTCGCGGCGGGAACGAGCGCCCCTAATGTGCCGTAAAGGGTGCCCCTGATTAGCGGTCAAGAGCATCACGGCCGACTAGCGGTAAGCATCGCCCTGTAATCGACGGTAAATATCACCCTTGAGTTAAATCACGCCTCCAACCGCCGGTAAAGAGTGTACCTGATCGATTGCAAAGAGCGCCGCCAATACGCATAAATAGCACCTGTGATCAGCGGTAAAGAGCGCCCCCGACAAGCGGTAAATTCCCCTAATTCACGGTAAATAGCGACCCTTTGCCTTGGCCGTCGCCTTGTAAGGTTTGCCTTGACCTTGTTCCTTTGCCCTGGATTCAAATTTATTTCTGTATTACAATTATACAGGGTGTTTCAGAATTCCCTGCCAACATTTTAGGCCATTGTTCCTGGACCAAAAACAATATGAAAATCATAGTAATAAGTCCAAATACCGCCAGTACCCACACAGCTGAAATTTTGTTTTTACACATATTAGGCCTAATTTTTATTTCCACAACGGATGGTTGTATTGAGTTCAGTTTTGGCATGAATCTTTATCAAACCAATGTCCATTTTCAGAGAAAATAATTATTATTTTCCGATGTGTATTTTAAAAATGGCGGCCATTTTAAATTTGTAAGCTCAAATATCTCAAAACGGTAAGTTTTTCTAAATTTTTACTAGAGACTAAAAAATTGACAAATCAAATTATGTAACTAAGGATAACAAGTTTGTAAGGATATGACAACAAATAACGGAATTGCAATTTTTCTCTTAAAATAACCTAAATTTGTAAAAACTTTAATGCAAAATCATTGTTTTTCAGCAGAAAAATCACAATAACTCCGTTATTTGTTTCAAATACGTCCTTGGAGTAAAGTGACGAAAATGCCACTCATCACTTTCCTTTAATAGTTCTGTGCTTTTATACTACAGCCAAAGTAATTAGAATATATATATATATATATCGTATAGCTCATTCAGCCAGCCACCATGGTTTAAGAATAATAAAGTAAATTCTGCGGTGCAGAGCACCTGAGTCAGTATAAGTAAAAATCTAAACACTAAAATAAAAAAAAAATAAATAAATAAAAATAGATCTCTCTTTATAGAGCTAAATCCAGGGCGCTAAGCCATTGCAGCCCAGCTTCACTTGTGCTATGCAGACCGGCCAATCCTTCGGGGAAGGCACTCAGTGGGCACTCTTCGACTATGTGTTCCATAGTTTGATACTCAGCTCCGCAGTCGCATGACTGGTCTTGTGTCATTCCCCATTTGTGCTTCCAATAATTACATCTTCCCACTCCAGTGCGGAAACGATTGAGTATAGTCCACTGCTTCCGAGGAAGATTCATACCACCTACCGCTACGGTCGGGTCATCTATCAAGAAGTGGTTCCGACCTTGAAAAGCGTCCCAGGAGGAAGTCCAGTTTGTATGGATGGTGAAGTTCGAGTCCATCAACTGGGAGGCTGTTCGTAGAGGTGGTTTTCGGGACCTCAATCGGCCCGCATTCTGGGGTAGGTAATCATGGATGGGCAGCTGTGGAGCAGATAAGATCTTTGTGTATTCCCTAATGAGTGCATCCCTTCGTCTTATTTCAGGAGGAGCGATATTACACAGCACCGGGAGCCAGGGTACAGGAGTTGCCATGAGTGTACCACTAATGGCTCTCATGGTCCTGTTTAGCTGGACGTCGATCTCTCTAACGTGCACACTATTTAACCACACGGGAGCACAGTACTCAGCAGTTGAATATACCAATGATAGAGCAGTTGTTCGCAGAACTTGTGCGTTAGCTCCCCATGTGGAGCCAGCAAGGTGATGGACAATGTTAGTCCTGGTTCTCACCTTAGCTGCCGTTTTTTGTAAGTGGCTTTTAAACGTGAGAGACCGATCTAAAGTGACTCCCAGATACTGTGGGTGGTCATTATGTTTCAACTCAACACCGTTGAATACGATTTTAAGCTTTTGGTTGGCCAGTCTATTATTCAAGTGGAAGCAAGCAACCTCAGTTTTTGTTGGGTTTGGATTTAGCTTCCAGGCTTCAAAATATTCACCGAGGGTCGTGAGGTCATTTGTTAGTGTTTCCTCAGCTTGTCTTTTTTTTTAATTCTAATTAGTAATTAGAATTAAAATAACTCAATATATGTATCGGATTGTTTTTTTGTTTTTCGGGGGGGGGGGGGGGGGGGGCGTAATTGTGACCTTTGGCCTAGGGCGTCAAAAAGTGTTAATCCGGGCCTGAAGACAGCTGTTGTAATAACAAATTATAGCAAATAAGGAAAAACAGATGTTTCATCTATAAAACATTTTAAAATTAATTGGCTCAAGATCAACTGAATTTTTGGTCGAATTTCGACCAGTGGGCGATCTCTAGTAATAATAAATAAATTAACAAAAAAATCAACCATAACTGTAGTTTTAAATATCCGTCACTATTATAATAAAACAATGATTTTTAGATATATTTGTGCTATAGAAGTAAAATTAAATCGTAAATTAATAAAATCACTATTTTGAAAAACAGTTTTCTATGCAGATTTCCAAACTTAATATTTTATACCACATTCGATACTTATGACTGTTTTAAATTCTATTTGGATCGAAACACGTGAAACATTGACGAGTGTTTTGGTTGGAGTTAAAATTCCATCGCAAACCAAGTGGAGTATGAGCAGCAATAAAGTAGTTAGCAGTTGGCCGCAGAGAAGTGCGTTTCATTAATTACGCACAGTTAGCGGTTCGGTATTTATTGGTGGCCATCCATTATTCATGTGTATGTTATTCGATGATTCGCCCGTCTCTGATGACCCATAACTGATTTACAGCAGAAACTCTTGAGAATTGAAAAATATATGCGTCTACTGTAGGCCTAAGTATTTTTCATCACACTGTACGGGAAACAGCTAGGCTATATTCATCACCAGCTGAGAGTGTAGAAAACCCGTTTTCCCTCTCTAGAGAGGGAAAATCAGCTGTTGGTTTTCCCGAATTCAAGAGAGATTTTATTTATGTTGTTATTACTCTGTTGCGAATTCTGCGAAACTGCGAAGTGGAGGTTAGGTAAGTGAAATCAGCTGTTCTCAATAATGTAATCAGCTGTGTAAAACAGAATCACTGTTTTCATTGTACTGCGGAAATCAATTGAGCATCCATAGGTGATTTCTTAAACTTGCATTATTTAATTAATTACTATTATTAATTATCTACAGTTTGATAAAAAATATCGTTCATAACTCGAGTAGAAAGTGTTATTCCGTGCCTTGATCGAAATTCCGCGCTCGGCTAAAGCCTCGCGCGTAAACTCGATCTCGGCCCGGAAAAGACACTTTCCACTCTTGTTATGATATATACTATTTTTGGCAGAGCAAAATTTCAGTGTGTTTTGATTTCTCAGTTTCACAAACAAAATTCACGTGAGTTACTGGCAATAACGGTTCAGTAAGATCCTTCTGTAGAATGTAAATTTGTGTTATAAAATAATTATAATGTGCATTTCCACAAAATTTGTAAAATTAGAGATTTTCATACGCAACTCATCAATGATAGTTTTAAGTTATAGTTATATCGATAAATAAGCACAGACTTAAGCATACGATCTATATTTATTTTGGGAATGAATTTTAAAAAAAAACATCGTGTCCGAAAAATTTGAAAACACAAATACGAAAGACAGTATACCTATTAATTTGTTCATGAAATATGACACTCCTGAGAGTTTAAAAAGAGCAAAAAATCTTCCAAACAAAACCATGGTATAAATAGTCTTCCAATTTAGCTATGGGTTTGAAAATACTATTTATTTACAGATTATTATCATTAGGGTGGAGATAGTATTATCAACAATACATTCTGTATAAATGTACACAGAACGCAGCACTGTATTGGAAGTAGGTAGGGCCTACATAAAAGAAATTGTTCAACCACAAAATCCAGAGTAGCATAAACGCTGGTGTTTGTTTTAATTTTTACTCCCATGAGGAACTCTTCTTACCTTCTATATAATCATGTTTGTTCACAAAGAAGTTTGCAAATTTATTCTATTCTACCTTAAACATTTCCATCCAACCAATGAGATTAATTCTTCACTTCAAAATAAATCTTGGTGTTGCTGTCTTTCGGGGGTGGCGTTTTCACTTTTATATAAAGAAGTCCCTACTTTTTTGGTTCTGTATAGGCCTACATTGTAGACATTTAATTCCCGCGAGTTATAAGTTTTAACACTTACAATGCCATACTTTCCACACAATTTGTCGTCACACGCGTTTCGCTTGACATGGTATATGCAGAGGAGCGGCCAGTCGGTTGCGTTGCGTTGCAGTGCGGCGCATGTGCATGTGCATGTGCATGGTGCACGCCAGGATGCACCGCTTGCTATGCAGTGTGCACCGGCCTCATGCATCAGGGCTTCCCGCGCCCCATGCTGCATACTAACTGCAACTGTCGCAACACAACCTACTACACTGCGATCGTCACCACCGATTGGCACTAATGTCTTTATAGTCTCTTGTCTTCTAGACAAGTTTAATTTAATTATTACTTCTTTGCTACACATTTCTTTTGGATATTTTAAAGAATAGAGCTCTTTTTCAATTTAAAGGGTTTAAGGCCCAAATTTTAAGGCCTTTTTCTCTAATACTTGTTTTCCTTGGAATACCTAATCCTAATTTTATCTAACACAACTTAATTACTTTTGATCCTGAAACTATTTATTGGATGTGTTTTGAAACTAAGCAATCTTACAGTGCTTTGAAGTTTAAAAAAAGACTTGTTACTTTATTGTAATATTTTTCTTTTTTATACTGACACAACGAGCCTCTCCGTTATCAATGTTTCCTTGACGAAACAACATATTTCGTTTAAGAGGCTAGGTTTATTGAAAAGTCCCTCCAAGTTGAATCTCCCGTAGTCGCCAGTTGGTCCAAGGTCTAGTAATCACTCGCTAGCCGCCGCTTATCAGTCAAGTGCACATCAGCACGGGGGCCGGTTTAATCAGAAGGGCAACAGAAGTGAAGTTACCTTTGAATGCCCCCCTTCTACTCCCTCCCCCCACACCACCTCCACGGTCCGGCTACATAATTACCAAACCCGCTCCTCAAAGGAACCAATTAAAAACCATACTCGCTACTCTTTTATCATATTAAATAAAAATTACGCGCGGATATCTCGGCGGAGGTAGCGAGAGCGACTAATTTGAATCCCAGGAACAACTTGACAGCCGGGGCCGCGACGACTTTGACAACTGATAGTGTATTCATAACTTTTAGATTAGGTTCTTTAACGCCAGTTTCTGCATGTTACACTTTTATCGCGCGGGGTTATTTTAAACCATTGTGTTATTTTTTACCTTTTTTTGGAAGGTGGACCCTTTTTTTATAATTTTTCTCCTAGAGTATTGGAAAGCTTCTAATTTTAGTTTATTACATTACATCTATCCTTTACTATCTCGATTACGCTGTTTTGCACCCCATTTCTGTCGTCTTATATGCAGTAGATTTTACAAAAAAACTAATAATAGTAAGTTTGAAATTGGCTGAAATATAAATGTTCAACCGTTGAAAAAAAAAAAAAAAAAAAACTATACAATAAATTTATAGTTTTTGGCCTTATCACTTCCTAGTTGAGCCATTGTTATTATTATTTTGTTATTATTATTTATTTTTGTAAGACAGTAATGAAACTGACAGCCTTACGATTATGAGGTTAACCATTCGGCTAGTACACTCGACCGCCCTTTTCGCATTTAACTTACAAACTGACTGATGCCATGATGTCACGTATTTCTCGATTTATGCGAAGGGTCCCGACCAGACACCCCCGGTGATTTGTCCCTGTAACAGGTGTTGGCCACCCCGAGTCGCAGGGTCGAGCCCTTGACGTCATTAGCGGAACCGGAAGTATCCGGCGGGATTCCAGCGGCATGTCTACCGGTTGTTAATTGCCGCTCGCTGCGCTCGCATCGCATCTCGCATTCCCGCCGACTGTACATGCGCTTGTCACTCATACGGCAAAAACAGCGGACGACGTCATTATATCAACAATTAAACTGCTGGCCGGCCTCCTCAGTCCGATATATGATCCCATTCCTTTTCGATTGCTCGTTTACCAGTTGTATGGCCAGTTAATTGTTAATAGTTGAAATATCGTGCGAACAATAACAATTACAACGGGAATGGGAGTTGAAGGAGCCAGTAACGTTGGGAGTTAAAAAAAGTTGCAGATATAAGGGATGGGTCCAATACAAATCTTTCGCGCGGTTTAAGTAATTAAACAAATTTGTAGTAGCCTATAATGTGTATATTTTTTTGGTAATTACTGTATTCCAATGGCTGTGCGGTTGTGGGTTTGCAAAGGAGAAGCTCCTCTCTACATGTCGCCCGTGCTTCGGCTGCTGTGCTCATGGTTTAAATTACTCGTTATATGCTACACAAATACATAAAGATTTACAAAGAAATTATAAAAATAAAAATATTTTTAAGCTATACAAATTTTAAATGCCATACGAGCGTACTTCATTTACTAGCCTGCTAAACGTTTATTTTTAAATACAGAGGTTTAAATTTTACTAGTCCGAATTAAAAAACACAAAAAAATGGTTCTTTAAATACAAATGTATATTTGGGGATGAATGGTTTAGTGTGTGCTAATGTATTGTAATTGTTTTTTGTTTCAAGGATAGTTCGTTAGCAATATAAATTGCTAATGTTTTCACTTTAGTTCTTTATTGTTGGCTGCTGGCCCTATTTGTGTATGCCATTGTTAGATTAGATGTGTGGGACATAAGTACTGCCTGTCTCGTGTGGTCCATATCAGACCAAGAGCTATACAGGGCTATTGTAATTCGCGTTCGCGGAGTCACTTGACACAGTTTCCACGGTCAATAGTGCACCGTAGTACACTCAAGTGGCCCAAGTGCATCTATCCCTGCATCCATAAATGAGCAGGTCCACCGGTAATTTATAGGCAACAATAAACTGAAGCAACAAGGAATGTAAATGTATTATCAAGTGTTTTACATGTATATGCATTGCGAACTTCAAAAAAAAAAAAAAAAAACTATAAACATAGAAAAAAATGTTTAGAACCAGTGAAAAACGGTAGAACTGAAGAATGTGTTTTTATCATTATGCACGAAATCAGCCTGTTTTTTTTTTCTTTTTTTTGTTCTCTTAATAGTACCAAACATCTTGGCTCGTTTTTAAAACACGATTGCGCACCAAAAATACCCACTTATGCTCCTAGTCATTATAACTACTATTTATGTTTCTTACAGTTATTTATTTGTCTGTGATTTTTCATAGTGATTCGATGTGCATGATTTTTTTTACTTTTATTTATATAATCGGTATTTATTTAGGCTTATCAGCAAACTAAGAGAAAAACCATTTTTTACCAGTTTTGTTTTGTTTCTTAGTTTTAAATGGTGACATATGAGTAAGAGAATATTTTTCTAAACACAGAAGTGGCAGTGGTCTAGTTGTTTGTGACGCCTTCTAGGCTTTGTGTAGGAGTGTTATTAAATAGGTTTTTACGATGCAGGCACTTAACGCTTTGATGTTAGACGCTGTACAGTTCTTGTTTTGAACCGTCGCTTCCTCCTTACATTTGCACTCCGCTATTTGTTGTGCTTCCCAGAACTAGTTTGTGATGCTTGGCTGAAATACATTGGTGTTAGTTGTACGCCTTAATTAGTTAACTTGCTTTCATGCACGCGTTTTCGCGATAGAGTTTATGAAAATTTTGTAAACGTGTTGAATTAAAATCTTGGGTTGAAATATTTGTTTAATCAATCCAAATGCGATTTTTATTGTTGAATAAATAATAATGAACTTTCTCATTATTATAATCCTAAATATTGAATTTTCTCTTAAATGTGTCGTTTGTTTACGTGGATATCAAAAGTGTTAAAAGTCCATTTAAGATGGAAATATTTACAAAAATCCAACATGTTTGAACATTTAGTATAGGGATAAGGCGATTTAATTTAAATAAACTTTTAAGAATCACAATTTTAATATAACCAGCACTATAACTATTATTTTGTTGCAAACAGATTCAGGATGTAAATTACTTAGCGATTTAACCATTTTCAGTTAAGGCAGCAAAAAAGTGCAATAATTTACATGCTATAGATATTATTCGTTGATTACTTTTTTTCAAAATAATAAAGCCAAATAATTTTTTCTTTTCATAATATTTGTGTGGCACTCCACATTAAAGTTCCCTGTTAGAGAAAATCTTCTTACCCCGGATGACATCTGTGTTTGGAGTTTAAACCTAAACAACTAATGTTTCTTGTTCTTTTAAAAGTAATTTTTGTTTTATCGACATTTTGTTCTCTTACCCAATCCACGAGTGGGTCTATCTAACACATATACAACAGTGTGGTGTAGCGTGAGTAGCTTGTGTGTGTGTACAGCTGCGACGTCGGTGGTCTGTTCCGTCCTCTGGTCTGGGCCCAATAGTCCGTGTCTGATTCCATCTGGACAAAAACCGCTCCATCTCGCACAGCCATCGTCATCACACTGCCAGCGCGTTATCATATATGTTACACTCAATTGCCGAATTCGGACAATGCCAGAAATTTTCACCCACTCCGCGACGAAAACAATGCGGAATACCCACATCGCGAAGTGAGCATTTTATTCGGACGGCCGAAGCAAAATACCCAGTCCGCGGAGTGGGTATCGTGGTTTTACTGAACCGCCGAAGAACGTGTTTATTTCGGCATTTGCTCACTTAAAATTACCCACTCCGCGGTCTGGGTAGGCCTTACTTTGCTCGGCCAATGCCCGAATAAAATGCTCACTCCGCGATGTGGGTATTCCACATTGTCCACGTCGCGGAGTGGGTGAAAAGTTCGGACAGTGTCCAAATTCGGCAATTGAGTGTCATATATAGCCTACACCAAACCCAATCATATCCGCGCGTCCAAATAAAATATCAACAACCAAAGCCAACGAAGCTCATTTCGATCAATTAAATTGCTCTAATTAAATTTTACCCATTTGGTTCCGTTCGTTTTCCATAAAAAATGCTCATTCTTGTAACTTGTTTGCGAAACCATTTAAAACCCAACAAGAGGCCCGATAGGCAACAATGTAGGTTACAATGCGATGGTTTGAAATAAAACAATTTAATATGCATTGTCTGTTCGAGGTGCTTAGCGGACTATTGATGATAATCTTCCATTTGGCGGTGGCGTCTTTGAGCCCACAAATAGACGTAGAAAGGTCACCGGCAGAGTGCTGCTTACTTACGTCCTCTGAATTGTTTAGTAGTTGAGGAAAAAAGGTTACTTTATACGTGCACTATTTTTTCACTTGCCGGTTTTTACTATGTTCCAATTCTGCATTCTTTTTGTAAATTTGTACAAGTTTATTAGTTTAGAGAGGAATGCAAGTCAACAAAATCTGTACTTATCAGCGACAACAATTTTGTTTTTATTTAGTTAATGAAGGTATTTTAAAGTTTTTCTAGAAACTCAATACTCATACATAGCTGATACCCCATGACTCCATTAGTGGTTCTCTTCCTTTTCCACGTCTAGATCTTTTATGTTGACTTGCACTTGTACCATACATATAATATCGAAAGCCAGACATTTTGTGATGCGTGAAACTCGACAAATCTTAACAACCTGATAATAATCTAACATATAAAATCTTTTGAAGAAAAGTATACCACCGCTTGCTATTTTCTTTTTGAGTACACCTGCAGTGTTCGTAGGCTTTCACGGTTCCCAGTGGGGGTTTGTAGCGATGGTCGCGGACTGACGCGATGATGGTCGGTCTCGGTTCCGGGTGTACACTGACACCGACTACTGTATTACACACAATGCCGTATCACCACACCCCCGCCGCGCCGTGCTGCGTGTTCACCGCTGCGGAGCGGAGTCTGGGGTACCGTAAACGGTGGAAACCGTGCAACTGGAGCATCGTGCGGTTGGCATTGTGTGTGCCTGCCTGTGGACTGAACATTAAACAGTAGAGAGGGATAAGATCAATTTAAAATCAAGTGAAACTCTAGAAAATGAAGAAAATGGCTTGAGTTTCACCATTGACTATGTACACTAACGTAGTGTACAAAGTCAATGGTTTCACCCAAAACATTTGTCTTATAGGTTGTCAGCACCAGTTTATATTTTTCTTCCGCTGTTTAGGTGTTGTTGTAGGCTAACACAACACCTACAACAACACCCCAAATCCAAATCCCAAATCATCAGGGTGTATTATGTTAAGGTAGTTATACCTTTGACTATAAACACTAACGTGAGTAGACTTCTCATAGCCTATAGGCGTGTTTGAAGCCTATTGACGGTGTGATCTTTCTGCGGTGTAGGCCTACATGAAATACAAGTGACATATGATAGATAAATCAGTATTACCACTCTTCTCAACCAAGGATGAAACATTTTATAACTGAGGGTTACGTTTATGTTGTGGTACAGTGTTTTTGCAGCACTGTAAATCCAGCTGAATAATAACAACATCGATTGCAGCGAATTTCAGCGCTGCGTAGGCTTACACGAACTTTCCAAATTTTGGTATCAAACAAAAAGCATTGGATGAGAAGTCTATTCGCGTTAGTGTAGCCTACATAGTTAGTGTTTGTACTTTGACTATACGATGTCTTAAACTGATAATAATCCAGCACGAACTTCCCTAGTAGGGGCTACAGTAGTACGTTTTTTTCTAACGTAGAAAATTGTTGATTTTAACTAAAATATGTAGCGTTCAGTGTACTTATCAAAAACTTTTCGCACATTCACAATTTGCATAAAATTCTTACTTTAGAATAACAACGGCTATGTTGGAATAGTTATTTCCGCCGCTGCCGGCATCGGACATGTGCGCGTATGCGAGGGCAGGGACAGGATATACACGTGGCGAGGAAGGTATTCGTCATAAGCGAAGCGCGGCGTCGCATCTCGCCTATCCCGCACTGCAATGGCCCGTGAAATAGCGACATGCCTCCCTCCAGTCTCCCGTCCGCACTGCATACACACCGCTATAAATACATACAACAGTCTGGACAACACTCACCGTGAAAAGTGTAACGCATGAGATAGAGATTGTGAGAATCGAGTGGTAAAATCGTCTGTAAAATATTTCTGACAATCCAGACCCCTCTTAACTTTTTTTAGTCTATTTCTAACATAGTTTTTAGCTAATCTGAACTTTTAAATTACTTGGTTTAAAGTGGATCTTCTACTAATTGTAGACAAATATGAAAAGTTTTAATGACATCATATTTCATTTTGTCAGCGAAAGAAAAAATCCCCACAGAGACTTTTACTGAATTGTTATTTTACCTTAATAGCCTGGGATTTTGTCGCATGAATCCATAACAACATTTGCATGGTGTCCACAAGAACACAGGTCCCTTCTAATTATACAATTTCCCCAAGAAGCCCGAGTCGTCTGCGAATTCCGACGCGACGGCGCGAGACGGACAATAAACACGTGTTTTGTCCGCCGCGTTATCAGATGTGGGCTCTATTAGGACGGCACCCTTATCACTCTCCCCTGTCAGCCTAATGGGCCCCGGGTTCCCCGAACGCCTCCCATGGGACATCCATCTACCACGGTACAAGGCTGCCCTGCCTGGCATCGGCCTTGTCGACACGCAAAGAATGTAAAAAAAAATATCAAGCCTGTTTGGTATTTTAAATTAATACTATGCAAAAATTAAAAATATTTATCACAAATAAAATTAAGTAGTTGATGTAGCTTAAATTATTGACACTGTGTTTTTCATTATAATACAATAATCTATTATTAGAATCTTTATTACCATACACACTTATATTGTACATTATCCAATACAGTGTCAACAAAATTACTGTCTAATCCCGCCAATCTTTTCATAACACGTTCTTTTTCCCACTGGTCGTTGGATTACCTTTTGACTTACAATTTATAAATCCCTGCCACTTTCCCCACTATAAAACCACATAAACGCCGTGTCACGTGGGCGCACGGTTTACGGAAACGCGGCCGTTCCAAAAGTCAACATAGCGCGATGTTCGTGCAGGAGTCACAATAAACAAGCGGCCGCCACGGCGCGCCTGTACAGGGTGTAATGCCCGGTCTAAATCAGACCGGGGTGCCAGGCACCCGGGCCGGCGATATTTTACTAAACATTGCACCCTTTTATTCCCCCGGCGCATGCGATCTGATAATTTTTCTTCCCCCGCCAAAATTGTTATCAGCGCGGCTCGTGGCGCTGATAACGACTTGATTGGAACGGCAGCGGCGGCGGCGGTAATGACTCAGGTCGGCGGGAACCTCCATACTGGGTATCGGGAGAAGCCACGTCAGGAAATATGATTCCAGAGAGTTTGCGAGTTTTAAGATATTTCCGACACATTCTTCTGTAAGCTACTTCATTTTATTTTGTGTATAGTGGAAAATCAGTTTTTAAAAACTAATGTCTAAGTAATGCAACATATTTGTGGAAATAGTATGCAATAAAGATTGATGTGAATTGAAAATAAAAAAAAAAAAAAAAATAAAAAAAAAAAAAAAAAAAAAAAAAAACACGTCCGTAGTTGCCAAAAGCTTGAAAAAGCAGTTTCATGCGTTAGGCTTAAATTGTAGTATATATACTACAGTACAATGTCAACCTAACGCATGAAACTGCTTTTTCGTGGTTTTGGCAACTATAGACATATTTTTTTCAAACAAGTTTCATATACGTTGCCTATATTTTATGATGATAATCGCAATAAAAAATACAATATGTATCAGTTATCAAAAATTGAAAACGAAGCTAATCTTTAAGTGCCCTGCTTTGTACATAAACATTTCAATAAAATTGTATTTTCCATTAGTCGTAATGTAATAATAATATATTGTATTGCACCGGTATCATTATGTGTATCTCCCACTAAACTTATTTGACATAGTTGAAGAGTGTAAAATCGAAACTTTGATTCTGCAAAATATTCCAAAATGTAACTTATTTCAAATGTTTAATTTTCTTTATTCAACTATTGTTCTTGATTCGAGGTGGATTCTTCTATAGCCCGGATCCAATTCCTTGACGGTTGTAATTAGCTACAGAGTGTTACAGAGTGGACCGAGTGAGTTGTCAACGCGTAGAGTGTTTGTTTGCGGCTGTCTGGACACATTCTACACAGCGGTGTTGACGTTCACGTCTACACCGGCTCCATACTGATGCTCTCAGTCACCGTGTAGATCTAAATAATTTACGTTGTATGTAGCAATTACAACCATTGTGGCACTTTGTTGCACTATACGCAGGTAAATTGAGTTTCTATTACCATAAGAATTGCACTTCGGTACTCATTCATTACCTCATCCTATGCTTTGAATTTTTTTAAAATTTCACCCAATGCATTTTGCAATATCTATCTGTAGTCTCTATCGTTTTTTTAATAATAAATCACTTATGCGACTTAGAAACAAATATTTAATATTGTCACGTTTTTAAATGTTTACTGTCCCTTTATGTTGATTTCACCCCCGGCGCCGCTCGCGTGACCCGCCTCATGCTCCGGCTCAGTTTTTCATCGCCACTTCGCCCACTGCCGGTGTTGTGATTACTCCAATTACCGTTCTACACTCACACTCACACTCACACTAGCACTTCGCCGCTCATTGTCGTCTTTCACACAAAACTGATTTGGTTTCTAAATCTTTTAATTTATCATTCCCAATGATTTTGACGCGATCTTCTAGTCTTGCTACTGACTAAGACCGACATTCTGCTTAGACAGGACTGTTAGTTAATAACCCAAAAGCCAATGGTATCTAGAGACCTACAGTTTAACGTGGGATCTGAACCACAATTTCGACCTCATATACGAATTGGTCTAATTATGAGGATGGTCTTTATGGATGAACTATATTATTCACTATAGTGCGGACGTTAACCCCCTCTATAGGGAATATCGCATCCACAAGCCATCGCTTACTATCCACAATTCCTGACCTCCAAGTAGCTGGATTACAGGACGACGCCACCGTCCCAGTTACGTGTTGGGCACTGAAAATTCAATATCAACGACCACCTAAATTTAAGATTCACTGTAATAAATACTTAATGCTGTCTACAAATATACTGCATTCACTTCATTACTTTACACAACAAGTCGTGTTTCCTCTTGTTCTACGTGTTTGCATTTCTTTCCTTTATTTCGTGTTTTTCTTGTAAGAACAACACGATACATACATGTCTAGTCTTACATGCACATGCTTTGTGTAAATATGATGTATTGGTTATAGAATTACTAGAGATGGCCCATTGATCGAAAATCGAACAGATTCGATTTTTCGTTTGTTGTGTGTAATGCTAGCATGTTTTATCGAAGAGTATAGATCATATTCCCTCGAGAAATTACTTTCCTCTATTTAACCTCGGATGTCGTGATGGACAAAAGGCAATGTCAATGGTGGACAGGAGAGACAACTGTTTGCGTACGGTGTCGGCCAAAGCAGTTGACGCGGCAAGGCCCCTCGCCAGCACTACAGGTGAACCCTGCCGGTGTCAATGTCGGTGTCGGTTGTAACTTGTGCTCCTGACAATGAGAAGGAGCCCGCGTGCTGGCCACATAGCACAAAGCCGCGGTAATTTACGCCAGTGACGTATTTTTGACTGCCGTAAACGTGGCTGGGTGGCCACAGCGGGGCGTAGGCCGTTTATCACCAAACGTCCGACGAAACTTGGACACATTATGTTTTTTATGTCCCACCTTTTTTGTGTTTTGTTACGCATCGGTTATACACCTTTGTCCGGGTTGTAAAAATCAGTTGTAGATTTTTTTTGTAATTGATGTATAATAGGCCTATACAGGGTGTTTGGTTGGCGGGGCAAAAAATTAGGGGTTATTATGCATTTAAAATGCAACATTACATAATTTAGGCAATTACATCTCACTTTACCCTCCATTAACAAGCTATTTTTAATTTTTGTTTAATTTCTCGACATTGTCCATTAAAGACTCCTTAGCTCATCATTTACCCAATTTATTGGCACTTGTTATGTCATTTTTAGAACGTACACAAAATTTCAAATTAGAATAAGTTCAGTTTATCCCAATGGAGCCCTCTTAAAGGCTTTTGATGCTTCAAGATACTAACTGTAAAATTTTACCAAAACTTCCCTACATTCTACGTTTTAAAATGATATTCTAGAGAAGTGACTTTTCCCTTAGGGACGGGAATCGGCGTCAAACATAATTATTAACCTGTTTTTCATGAAATATCTAAACCAATAGAACCTAAAAAGATTCTTCATACTTCCTTCAAGGATCGTCCCCAATGAAGTTATACAGAAAACTTCATTGGTTTTACCCCCACCATACAAAACATTAAAACCCTAAAATGCAATGTATTGATGTCAAAAACCACGCATCAAAAGATCGAATAAATCGGATTAAGTTTTTGTCTTATAATTTAAATGTAAAGTTTGATTGCCTGCCATTTCCTTTTAGGTCAACTATTCGAAGTGCAGTTTGCGGCATTAGACTCTGCTAAGCTATTCCTTTAATTTAATATACCTTTTCCGATTCATTCTATTAAATACCGCACAAAGTGCCAATAAGTTTGGTAAATGGTGAGACAAACGAGATTTTTATGTACAATATTATATTAAGAAATTAATTAAAAATTACTGTTACTGGAAGGTGGAGTGAGATATAATTGCCTAAATTGCGTATCCTTGATGCATTTTGCAACTATGACAAAGATTTTTCTTGCATAATTCCGTGTAACTGATTAGGCCTACTGTTATGGTTGTTTGAAAGGTTTTTGCAGGTAAACAAAACATTACTATCTGCATTTAACTTTTATAAGCTCATGTACTCAAGCAGGTGGAGTATCTCTCGGCATTTCAATAAAGTGGTACATTATTTTGTTGAGAGGTACACTGTTTCACTGTGACATTAATTTCAGCCAGCAGTTTTGCTCTGCAGTACCAACAAAAACTCGCCTGACTCAAAATACTTTACTTTACTCTCATCCAATAGTGTACTTGACTTCTACGAGTGTGGATTTTGTCGTATGGTTATACAACTTATTCTGTGTTCAAAACCACGTTAATCCCGTTTATATATGACTAAATACAGTTAAATACTGATAATGAATAACGTTTTATATCCTTTCATAGCCGTTTGCCGTAGTCTAATAAGAGTTAGCTTAATATACTAGTTATTAAGTTAACCCTTAATCAAAAGCGTTGCCGCCGTGGTTCAGCGTAACAAGCCATGTTTACACCGTTTATTCAACGCTTTTGAAGTGCTAAGAAGCTGAGTCCAATTAAAGCCAGACGGAAATGATAGACAAGTAATTTGTCCGTTCTGTTTGTGGTGCGAAAACGGATCTTGATGCAGTAATTGCCAGCGTTCCCGGTAGCGCTCGCCAATTACTATGCCGGGATATATTATCAATAAGATATTTATGTTTTCCGGCGGGTCTCGCGTGCGGTTGTTTAACCTCATTATCGCGGTAGTTCGCGAAATGTACGCTAGGTAGCGGCGCGATCGCTGCTCATTATGACATGAGCTGTAATGTCGGCGGAACATGTGTTCATTTGTGTTGCATAGCGATTAGAATGGCTCATGTGCAAGGAATCTAAAATAAATTAAGACAAGGTAGGGGTCAAGACATGCAATGCCCTCTATGCACCAGGTGTTCTTTTGCACCTATGACGTCAGCATTATCATTTCCAGTAATAGTTAATGGTGATGTCATAGGTGCAAAAGAACACCTGGTGCATAGATGGCGTTGCATGTCTTGACCCCTACCTTCTCTTTATTTATTTTAGATTCCTTGCTCATGTGCATGGTTTATGGCAGCGGTGGACACGGACAGCAACAATTTGAAAAATACCCACCTCCTGAATGGTATTATTTTATAAATTGTTAATAAAAAGGAATTTTACATCAATTAAATTATTTTATTCATCTTGCTGTTTTCATCAATGCTGTAAATTAATTTCAAAAGTGAACAGTAGAAGAAATAGAAAATTACACTTTTAAAAGATAAACGAAAAGTGATAATGCATCCAAATGTTTAGTTGCCTAAATTTTTAGTCATTCGTAAAAAATGTGTTTTTTTCTTTTGAATAATTGGAAATTATAACAAAAATTCATAATACTGTACTTAAAACTATAGACGTTATTATACCTTCATATAGGTTGCATTTTCATAGAATGTATATAATTTTAACCGATCACCATCAATTTTTAGTGTAAACAGGATTACTTATAAGCGTTATCTTATGACTAAGAGTATAGGACTATATTACTCCTCGTATAAGTAAAGGATTAATTGCCTACCAACGTGTTTGTTTTTCGTCCGCCGGGTAACTCGGTACCTCCTGATGATTCCCTCAGTACCACGTTCCCTCAGTCTCGTGGCTCGTTTGCTGTTATAGTTGTGATGTCGCCGCGGTGCGTCTCGGCGGGAAGGTGTCGAGAGATGATATAAACAGCCGCCAGATGCCGCCCAGCCACACACACCGAGTCTCCGTGTTTTATTTACGATGCATGACGCCGAAATGGTCCAATTAGATCGGAATATTCCCCGACAGCCGGTGATCGACTGCACGTCGCCTTGGACGCTTCCGTGGCTCCGACGGTGACGCGCGGGTTTGGGGCGTAATATCGTGCCCATGAATCGATGCTTGTTTGATCTACCGTTAGGAGTATACAACTTTTTCTGCACCATTAGTCAAATGAATTTTGGATACTGATTTGTATAGTTTGGAAATGACTTCCCTTTCTCAGCTAAGGAAATAATTATCGGGGGGTAGGGGGTGTACCTCCACCGCAGTAATTTCTAGCTCTCCTACTGGATACTTAACATTGTTTTATGATTTTAATGCTACACAACAGCTGATGTGGAGAGCTAGTAGTCCTCCCGTTCAGTAGCCAACAAGTAATCTCCCTTCAGTACTTACTTAAATCACCATTTGTATATTACTTAAATATTACCGGTAATTGATTAATTATTACTTAGTTGAGTATATTTAGGTATCAATGAAAACAAAATTTGTGTGTATAAAAGTAGATATATCGTTTTTAAGCTATCCCCATAATTGACGTTCTTAATCAACTTTAGTGCGCACCGCGCTCAAGTTGGTGCTAATCTATTTACTCAATTTTATAAAAATAGGATTTATTCAGAAACTACTCGTGTAATGATCACAAAAAGCAAGTAAGAAATTTGGATTAGTATTAAATGTATGTTTTAACTTCTTTTTATTTAAATTCAAGTTGCTGGGTTGTTTATCAGGGTGTTTAATGTTTTAAATACCGTTAATATTAGAATACAGCTAAAGTTCAGATTGCTAAGAGGCAGTTCTTATTATTTTCCCTTTTGCAAATGTTCTGTAAAATATATAACGCTCCTCGTCATTTTGGTGAGGGTGCAATAGGAGAGCACTTTTTGGAATCCACCCCCGAAATAAGCCGGAAATATCGGGGAAAACTGCGCTTATTCGAACCAACAACCGGCGACAAGGGGTCGGCCCAATTGGATTTATCGTGCCAATGTAATATCGGGGCGAGCACGTGAAGAATAGCCCGATGCGATGCGATATATCGATAGATCGCAACAATCGAGTGTGTTCGCTCCTCGGCGGCGTAAGAAACAAAAATGAGGAACAAGGCAGAATAAAGTTGCCTCTTGCAAATTAGCTTTTTCTATGGCGTTCACCCTTTAACAAACACGGGGTCGGGATCAAAGGGTGAAACACGCGTAAACAGTGAGATGGGGATGCAATCAAACTTTGTCGACCCCCCTCCCCCCTGCCCGCCACGGCTCTACAATGGCGGACCGACGCCGAATTGGTGAAATTCTGTCTCGAAAGTCAATACCTACTGTTTAACAAGTCGCTGTATTGCTGTATTAGACTCCCCCATCGACTATCGCTTTTCATTGTTGTTTTTTCGACAGGGCCACCTGTTAAAATCTTGAAAAGCTCTGGCCGTTGTGTATTTTGCCATTGTTTGACACAGTTTCTTTGACAAGTGTGGAGCTGTCGGTATTTAGCTAAATCGCCGGTTTTGTCACTCGCAGTTGCAGATAAAAGTTGTCAGATCTTTTATTTTTCTCTGTCGCAATTGTTGTTTATTTTGTAAGTTAACTCGGAGGGAGAACGTCAGACAAACGCGTATACCTCTATTTTAAGAGTCAACTTTTGTAAATATCTCACTTGTGTGCATGTTGTGCAATAAAAATATAATATTCTGTATATTGTCTGTCCTAATACTCTATTTCTAATATTTTCTAATATTCTATTCTTATTTTCATAAATTAGACGTTTCATCATGTCATGTACACCGGGCATTTTGCTCGTTTCTTTTTTTTTTTTTTTTTTTTTACTTTGTGATTCATCATTAACATTTTGTAAACTGTACTGAATTCCAAAAATAGTATTCTTTTTCTTTTATTACTAAAACTTGTTTCCAAACTATATTTGCAAAGCTTTTTTATTTATGTTATGAATAAAAAAACATTTTATGGTTATCATGGTTATCAAGGACCCCCGATATGCACTGTCTCCAATCCCCGCGTCACGTGACGGCCCCGTGTGACGTCACGACGGCGACGTGACGTGACGTGACGGTATAGCCCCCGGCCCCGGCGTCGCCCTCACGTCCGACCCCCGGCCACGTCCACAACTTTCACATCGCCTTTGTCGCACACAACACACAACACACGTCGCACAGGCACAACTCCAAGACAAAGCTTTGGTCGTCGTCGCCAGCGCCGCCCGCAGAGCGAATTAAAACTTTAAGTTAAAAGCCACCGTGTCGCGTCTTAAGTGGTTTTTGGGACGAAACAAAGAAGTTGTGGCAGGCGATGAGACGAAGTGGGAATTGGTAATGACCATTCCAGCGACAATTGAGTAAAATAGTGTCTACAATTCACACCAAGAAAGTTTTCTGATTTTTTTTTATTCGAGAATTGTGTCACAAACTGTTTAAAGTTTATTACTGTACATCGGTTTATTTATGACAATTTTACCATAACACTGCAACACTACAATATGCAAATTCAATCCTATTATGTAGGCCTACACCGTGATTGTTTTTAACAATTATCAATATTCGCATAGTAAAAATTTACAGTGCCAACGATTTCGGTGCGAAATCAATTACCGATCGCAAATAAATTAAAATATGCTAAACGAACTCCCCGCGGGCGCGCGTCGAGAAAAAGCTGAAAACACAAGCGCGATCCCGCAAATGCACGGCGGCGTGTTTGGTTTCAATTTGTTTTGTCATATGTAATTAGTCAGTCTATGCGACGCGACTACGAAAAACAGATTATTAAAAATTACTACCTGTTTATGATACGCCAATTAAATAGAAAAAGGGGGGAAATGAATGTAGTAAAAACGGAATTATTAATTATTTGCGTTGTAAGTTTTTGTGCCCGCAGCGCGTTTCGTGTAGGGGTTAAATTAATATATGAATAAAGAGGGGTTCGAGTTGTGTCGGCTTTTATAATGATGGCGCCCGCGGCCCCAAATCGATGCTTTGTCAGGCCAAAGTAGCTTCATTTTTATCGCGCGACTTACACCCACGTAATAGTTTAATGATTTCGTTTGCTTTTGAAGGTAGTTTTGAAAAATCGCCATTCCGAATTAAAAATCTTCATCCTTTATGTTTGTTTACTTCAATAGTTTCAGTGATGTCAATTAGCTCTATGATAAAGTTCCCTTTGGTTTGTCACCCGATTTTTATCGCTCTGTTTTATGTCAAACACTATTTTAATGATTCGATTACTTTTCCTCGTTTTACAACCCCCATTACGCTCTGTTTAGTTATTAATTAGTCCTATTGTTTGCGATAGTTTTAATTTAGTCGAATTTATTTGTCACAGTTTTTTTTATAACCGTTACATTCTGTCCAATCACAATACTACAATTTAAATCCTATTTGGCTTCAAGGCTTTTAAAATGACAGTTTTGTTAATATCATATAATGAGTTTTGCCTCCATGATGAATTTTTATCGAAATAATATTATTTTAAACCCGGTATATTTACAGTCCCTTTGATTTTCTGATTTTGAACACTAATTTCTTGTCAATAAGCCAAATAAATGTCCTGTTTTTACGAATCGATAAAAAATTATGTGTATTAGTATTTTTGCCCTAATGTTTTGCGTGTCTCAAGGAGTGTGTTGTATACTTAAAAAAAACTCGATCTAGTCACAACATCCTCTTAAAAAACGTGTAACTTTAATCCGGTTCGTGAGATTGTGAGGGGTTAAATGAGAGTGAATACACCCTCAAAAGGCTGGAATCGGGAAGAAAAAATGTTGAAAACTAGAAAATCCTCCCCCCCCCCCCCGTTCGGTGCTTTGAAGAAACGTCAAAACAGCATCGGATCCGAGGGGATCTTATAATTCGCAAAAAATCTTTTATTTGGGGACGCCGCTGTCGCCTCCCGGATAATTTGATCCAAGGGTTGATCTGCCATTTACTTCCCCCGCATTCATTGCCAATATTTTCCACGCCAATTATTATCGTCCTCCGCTTCTTTCAAGTCTTGTTCATTTGGCGACCCTGCCACCGCGGCCGGAAGAAGATCTAGACGCTCCTTTATGTGTCTTCACAGGTCCTTCTTCATTCAGGCTAGGGAATTGTACTGTACTCAATATTTCAAATATTAATTTTCCTACGTTACAAAATTATGGTTTGTGATTTTATCTTAGGGAAATCTATGTTGGTTTAAGTTTAAAGTAGTTAACAGTTTGATCTGTATAGGTTTACAAATATAAGGTTTGTATATAATTCCTAATCATTCGTTATGATCAAGATATACCCTTCCTGCTTCTCCAAACCAACCTCAGATTTTTCTGACACGATTGAAAAGGAGTGGTCCACAAATTACGAATTAGGATGCCCTAGTATCACTCAAAAATGTGACTTTAGCCGTGTTCCTAATTGCATATGATACAATGTTGAATGTATCGGCTCCCCCTACTGTTTACCAACTCAGTGGTAACGATTGCCAGGTGTAACAGGCTGTAGCGTCGTCGCTGGAGTCATTGCCCCGCCGCGCCGCGCCGCTCTGGTCGCACAAGACGCCGAAATAACTTTACGACGGCGCCGCGCCGCCACAGCCTGCCCTGAGCTGCTCTCTACCGGCGCGGCGCGGCGGGGGCTTCAGTGTGCCGCCTTCACCCCTTATTTCGCAGAATATATAAAGTTCAATATAAGTTAAGGATAAATGGTTCAGGAATGTGTTAGGAATCTGGTAAAGATACTGAAGAATATTCAATCTAATTAAATTTTTCTTCCTTTAAATAAGATATGTTTTTAACACCAGTTTTGGGTGGGTTAGGTTAATTTTCAACACTACTCTCAATTTAAAAATTTCTGCAAACAATATTGAACTTTTGAACAATATTATCATTAGAACGATTTGTGTAGTAACTAGTAACCCTGTAACCTTCGTTCTACTGTAATTATAAATATTATTTTAAAACAAATTGAAAAAGTATCTGGAATCGCACTCAACGTGTCAGTGTTGTACGAATTTCTTGGTATTGTTATAACACAGCTTGTGATAAGAACTGGAATGCTCCACAGGAAGTGCTCTGATAACTCCGTCGCCATTTCGTCCTTCCGAGTCCGTGGGAATTCACCCGTGAGGTTTAATCTGTATTAGCGGGCTAGGAAGAAGTCCCAGAAGTCTTATTTAAGACGGCCTCGCTTTTCCCTTTCTTGTTCCTTTTAAACATTTGCGGTTTGCCTAAGATATCCCTGTAACGGCGCTGATAACGAGTACAAGCTCCTGCACTCAGTCTGTGACTTATTCACCCCGCTGCCGGTAATGACGCGTTGCAAGTTTGATACATACCACAGTGGGATCCGTGTCGAACCTGGTTCACTCCTCTTCGATCACCTCATTTTACACATTTAAAATGACACTTGTCTCCACTCTATAGCGATGAGCTAGTTGGAAAATGCGGCTGCTTACTCTCAACAGCAAATAACATGTGAGTCATTACAAAAAGGTTAGTGTGTCTACTATCAATCGTTGTAGAGTAGGGGATAAAAATATATTACATTAAGTTACTGTTTTGTAAAAAATCATTTAACAAAAATAACATGATATAATATAAATTATTATATCTCCGGTGGTTTTTGCAGATTTTTGCCTCATCTATTCACGGGTTTGGACATTTTATTGCGCATATTCAGTCGAGTTAAACGTCCTGCGTGTCGCTCAAGACGTCACGTACGAGCGACGTGCATTATAACGGCATGCATACTGTATAAAGGCAATAGCCGTAGCAGAAGCATTAGCGATTCCCTCTGTCAAGTCTTGTGGATTTTTAAACAGGACCAAAGTCTGTGCTCACAAAGCCTTCGATGGGATCTCCTTTTATTAATTGCGGTTCTTTGCCGCGTTTTCGCCACATTTTGGCGTTCGATCTTTAGCGACCCACGAGTGCAACATTAAACTGGTACAACAATAGAAGGCCTACATTTCTCTTTGTCTAAACAAATATCCCGTTTACACGCTACGATGTATCGCAGCGATCTGATTGGTACCAACCATATCGTAGTGATAATCGGAGCGTGTAAACGGGAGATCGCAGCGATAAACCAGGGTTGGCCGAAAAATGAAAATTTCATTTATTTATTTTCTATTGTTGTAAATGAAAATTTAATTTTTTCTGGCTAGATTGACAACGATATTTTAAGGTTGGAGCGACATGTTGGAACGTGTAAACATCGCTCCAACTTATCACTGCGATCAGTTCGCTGCGTGTTTGGAACAAATCTCCAATTTATCGTAACGATATGGTGGTGCAATCAGATCGCTGCGTTATATCGTAGCGTGTGTTTGGTAATCAATACAGTATATGAAGGAGTAGAATATCTTTATGATCACTAATGTTGAAGGCAGATCATCATCTAGTTTGGGAAATAATCAAAGTACACCTTCATATTAACTAATTTGTATAGATTTTAAAAAGGTTTACACATAATCAGGCTACGTTAGAGGGTCCTAGTGAAGTGTATTTTTATTTTGCGTTCCTTCTTCTCATAGATAAGAGCATAGCCCCCTTATCTTTTAGTCCATCTGATCGGTTACTCAATTACCATTCCTTGTTTTTAATTTAAGTTTCACCTAAAGAAGGAAGGAAGTGTAAATAAAATCATAATCACAATCGTCAGCGGGCTTTAGGATCTTTATGTCCTTATATTTTTCAGAACATTATAGTTTTATCTTTTAGGCGTATGTTAAAACTTCAAAAATCGTAAGATGTTATTTAGCCCTTTTTGCAGTCTCGTTGAACTATATACTAAAGCTTGAGATATCCATGCAAAAGTAGTGACCTTCCAAATTCTTGTACGGAATTTTAGAATGTTTAGCTTCAAAAGAGGTGCAATCTAAGTGAATCTTTCCCATAAACAGGGATGCTAACCTAAGTAATATGCAACCTTTTTACTTAAGTGGTCTACCTAAAACTTAAGTGGTCTTTTGTCCAAATTCAGTCTGCAATATCTTACAACCGATAGTTGAAAATATTTTTTAAATGGATTGAACTTGAGCATGATGTACTCTAAGGTACCAGCAGTGCCCGATTACTTTATAGAATGAGTTCGCGGCAGTCTGCAAGATGCGCGTGTATGTCCGTCGGAGTTAAGTTGACACTTTGCCAACCACCAATGCAGTAAATCTGAAAATGCCCGCAGTTTAGCCGCTAGATTGCACATTCGAGTTATACCTTGGCAGATAAATTTGGTCGAGTGGCCGGAAATTTATTCGTTTGTTGTGTGGTATAACTCTGAGCGAATGGGCGGAATAAATTATTCGTACTTTTGTGGCCGTCCGAATGAACCTCGTGTTGCCGCTCTTTATTTCTGAAGGGTGTGCATATAAAATTGCTATTTTTTAATGAATGATAATCTTGCCTCGCATCAATCTTACCGTACACTCTGTAAATGTTACAATTTACCTCTAAGATGTATATTTGTCATATATTGGTCAGTTTTCAACATTGTTTGTTGTATTACTTATATCTAATAAATTAGAAATGGAGATTGGTGAAAATATTATTTTACTTAGTTAATTAAAATACACTGATGTGGTAATGGCTGGGTTTAAGAATAGTTTTAACCTTCTTTCATTATTCAATCCAGATAATCTATGCTAAGGTTTTTTTTGTTGAGAACTCCTTCAACAATTTTCAACCGATTTTCAAGTTTTTGGTGTCGTTAAAAAGGTCTTGGTTTGTAGTTGTTTCCGCCAAAAACTGACGAGAATCGGACTAAAAATAAAGGCGCTATCCTTCCACCACAGAAATCTCAAAATTTCCGATTAAAATAACAGTGGGATTGAATAAAGCATTTTAAACATCTGTTAATGTGCAGCTGTAAATAAGTTATTGGTGATTACAGATATTCACATTATTGGATTGGTCGGATGTCGTTGATTTAGAAGAGCTAAAGTACCATCTGTACTGTATTAAAATAAATTGCTCGATTTCGAGCAACACGTATATTAATAAGGCTAAACGTCTTATCACTTAATTATAAAGTCTTTTCGGTCGGTGCCATCATTGACTATGTACACTAGTGTACATAGTCAATGGTGCCATGTTGACGCCTTTACGCCAAACTTGGTAATGTAGTCTCTTCAAGCTGGGTTTCGTTCATGTTTTTCACTCGCATTTTTCATATAAAAACACTGCCAATAAGAAACATTGTCACCTTGAGTTGGTTCATTCCAGATGTTTCTGCAGCAGTTGCATAATTTCCCAATTTTTTTTTTTATACAAACCGCAAGCACACATTGGCTCTGATCAAATCAGCTTATTGTCCGCCTCGGTTTAGCGTATTCCGCCACCGCTGGCTCCTTAGCATTTACACCGTCGTGGCCGCCGCCCCATAAGTCTCCGTGATAAGCCCCCGCGGTGTGGCGCTGCTGCGCATACGGTGGACGGTGGACGGTGTAGCGCCCACGCCGTCGTGACCCCCCCCCCCCCCCCCCCCCCCCCCGGCATCGGCACAATTACACTTTACAATTACACCGGTACAAACCACGCGGCGACACGAAAGGGCGTTCCCGATCACTGATCTCTACCTTATCGCACTTCCATAGACTCATATCACGCACTGCAGTCCGGATAATATTTGAGGCATGATCTGTGCGGATTTTGCTAGTTTTTTGTAGGGTTCTTTTTGGAATATTGTATGTTGTTATACAACAAAGTTACACGTACAAAGTTACACGTAAAAATTAACTTTTCTTCATTTAAATATTACAATGCAATTCTAGTCTGGATGAACGGGTTCCTACTTGCTTTATCCGCAAAGAGTGGTAAAACTTGGTAGGCCTACGTGATAGCTCATCAAGTCATCATCAGATATTTTTTGACATGCTTTTTGTACATTAATGTCTAAAGTAACTCATAAACCACGATTATACCACTATCGTGATGCGCCTAAGCTAAGCGTCTTATTCTTAACAGGTATGCGCATTTGTTTTTTATCTTTTCCAGCACCTACAATATTATGTTGGCGGATCTGTTGCGGCGGATGTGGGGCGATGCCACACGTATGTGGCTGTGGCTGTAGCGAGTGGCGCTGTTATCATGCAGGCGGGGCGACGCTAAAACGGCTAAACGGCGCTGCGGTGTGCGAATGTTCGCTCATTACCTGCAGCCCGGGACGTGGCCATAAACTGACGGCCCGGCTCGGCATAGCGATGAGCCAGGGGGGGGGGGGTGCCGTGGAGATGGGAATACAACGTGGACTAATGCAATGAAACATTTGGATTTCAAAAGTTAAGCAGTTCAAAATTGTACGCCCTCTCAAAATTTGGACTGAGTAGAAAATTCGACCTAGAAATTATCTTGATTTAATTTTATTAATACGGAAATATGCCTCGAATTATGCATTCATATAAAATTACTCTGACTTGGTTTCGGAGGGAAAACTAGCCGTTAGTTTAAATTTTTCTGACTTAATAGTCGGACATAGTGATGCATACAGGTCATAAGATGAAGCTTTACATAGTAGGCTGTATCATTCGCTACAGATTTCCAATTATCTTTGCCATTACGGTATAGAAGTTCTAGGATATAAAATTCTATAATGCTTACTTGCAATAAAACAAGGTCAGGTAGAAATATTAATTTTGTGAAACTGTAACGTTTTCATTGTATTAGAGACCCTGAGTGTTATATAAAAGACTTATGGAGTACTGAAAATACTTTTCTATTGGTAGAGTGTAAGAGCAGTACGATTCCTTACACACAGCACAAGTCGCTATGCAAAAAGGCATTTACCTGTAACGTAACCACCACATCCCTCTATATCACTCTTCACCGTGTACGTCCCAAACTTTGTCCCACCGAAGAAATCCTCCGTGTGTCCTCTCAACGTAATGAAGCCGTATCGCATAGTTGCCTTGGAACGAGCGTAGTTAACAGCGAATATTCGTGGATTAACGGCTGGCGGATGCTAACCGGCCAAATGGAGTGGCGTATAATGAGATGCGGGGTGGCGAATGTTGTAGAATGTTGTGGACCATTCGGCTACAGTATAAATTAGTGTTGGGAACGTTTCTGGCAGTATTGGAAATGCCGAGCGCGCTATCCGCCTATCAGGCGATGTTGGCATTTGTAACTGGATCCCGGCGGATCGGTGTAAAATCATGCTCCTCAACAAATAATAATGTACTATAATATAACTTGGAATTCAGGCGTGTGTTATAAACCACTCAAACCTAACTTTTGTGTGGTTTCTTTTACTTAGTTTTAAATTAAGAGGGCGTTGGAGTGCCGCCATGTTGGATTTATTTACCATAAGAGCAATGCTAAACTTGTCCCCGGCATTTGTCATATAATTTCTTTATTTTTTGTCCGATTTGTTTAGAATAAATAGCGTTTGAATCACAATTAAATTCCCCGTTCCTTTTGCGAGATAGATTCTTTGTAAATAATTTATAAAATCCTGTAGAAAATGTTTTAAAAGTAGTAAAAAACTTGCTTTGTTATTTCAAGTTAGTAAAAAACACTAATTTTTATAAAAATTTCCTCTCGCAAACAAAATCCGCCTTGATGAACCCTTTATTTAGAGCTATAAACCATTATTTTCTGATTATAATCCTATACTATAATACGAGGAATGTCTGAAGGGATGTGTGTTCCACGATCTCGGAATCTAGCTGTTAGATTTTGCTTAAACTTTGCATTAAAGAGTGTTTCGGCCCAAAAATAAGTTTAGAAACAGTCTCAATCCCAGGAAAAATCAAATTTGATCTGAATTTAAGTTTAAAAATTGTAATTTTTAACATTGGTCTTATGGGTTGCTATTTTGGTAACGAAATAACAACTAAATGTAAACAAAAATAAAGAAACATTAATGTTAAGCAGACCTTTTGAAACAGCTGTTGTGAAGATATATAGTTGGTTGTTGGTGAAAATATTAAAATTGAATCAATACCAACGAGCAAGGCTCGGTTAACCTGGTACTAAAAGAGTTATTTGACATCCCGTTTAACATTGCTCTTATGGGAGAAAGGCGGAATTTGGATTGACTCCAACGCCCTCTTAAAAATTAAAACCCTCGTTGTGGGTTAAACAAAACAACTTCGATTTTCTCCGACAGATTTTCACAACATCAATGCACAGTACGGTGAGGCAAAGTAGCTGCTAGTAATGTTCGCCCTTGAGAGGAAGATGCTGCGTTAAATACTCATATTTTATTCACCCCGCAGGCTTTTAGCGCCAGGCGAATATTGTGAATCCTCTGTTTGGAGAGGCTAAGCCTCGCGAGTGAGGTCGGACATCCAGAACGGATCCATCGTGCACGGACGTCGTCGACATCTGTGTCACTGGTAAATATGTCATCGTCATGTCCCACCCATCAGACGGCTCGGCACCGCGACTACCGCCGCGTGTTCTGCTGCTGTGCTTAACAAGCCGTAAACAGTGTAAATTAATTATTCACATGGTGTTTTTCATGTTTTTGAACTGAAAAGTCAATTTTTCCATAGATTCTCAAACACTGGGAAACCATGAATTTCGTGGTTAATAAAAGAGCCATTTAATTTTGTTTTTATGATTAGGGGGATGTTTTCTTTGCTATTTATTATTTACTAGTTTACTTGTTGCTCGAAATCGAGCAATATATTTTGATGCAGTACAAAAGTTACATTTAGTTCTAAATCAACGACATATCCAATGTTGTGAATACCAATAATCACAAAAAACTACAGCCGTATAAATTATCATATGTTTAAAATGCTCAACCCAATCTCCAATGTTATTCTAACGAGAAAAGTTCAAATTTTATTTTTGTATAATGCCCTTATTTTGAGCCCGATTTTCATAAATTTTTGATGGAAACAACTATAGACCAAGCCCTATCCAACGACACCAAATTAGAAAATCGGCTGAAAATTTTATGAATTCTCAAAAAACTTCTTAGCGTATTAAATAAATATATAGATAAGAAAAGATACAGTTTAGTATAATGTAAACTGTACCCTAAATATATAAAACAATAAGATTCCTTTTAAGTTTTTGTCTACATTTAGAGTTGAATCCACACCACAAAGACTTTGCTTTATCTTGCTATATACGAGCTAGCAAGCGCACACACTCCAGACTTAATTATATCATTCAATATTGTGTTAATCGATTATTGACGGTATTTTAGCCATTAAAATGGTTTGCATAAATTAAAAAACAACATTCGCTACCAAATGTTGTGTTTTATTTACAAATTATATCAGAGAAATCACTACAAAACCGAGCTTCACTCGATGTTTAGTACACCCTCTAAGCATTACAAAGTAAACATAACCACAGAACAAGTTGCAACCGACTAATAGAAAAAGTGTGTAAAAAGCATTGATGTACGACTATTGACCCACTATTTGTCTTGCGGTAGCCACAATTAACCAAATAACAGAGCAGGTTCTCTAATAACAGATCCGGATGGTAAATGACACCTCCGCGTCGCCAATTACACCTCAATAATTAATAATAAATTGCCGTCACAATTGCCCCATAAATCAATTAACCGTTGATTTACTCCACCATTGTTTGTCTTCTCGTTTGCCGCCATCTTTGCTTTGATTCACTAATGTTATCGTTAATTGGACTCGTGTCTTGTCGGGTTTCTGCGGTTTCCCCGCTCGTGTCGGTTTTTGTCGCTTGTTTCCCCGTGTTTTGTCCCCGGTTTCGGTTGTTATGTCGTGTCAGTTGTGGTCAAGGGTGTTTTGGATAGTTGTCTCTGTTTTCCTTGTTTTCAGTTTATTCCGGGAGACATTTCAGTTTGTAGACTTCAATGGTTTTACATATCAGGTAAATTTAGAGTTTGTGGTACCTATTACCTCCAGTTATATTTCTTTTGGAATATTATATCACAGAAAACCACCGTTCCCAATCGCATTAAAACATTTACATGTTCCATTCTTATATGGTGTTCACATGAAACTTACTTATGCATGTAATAAGAACTTTATTGAAAAATGTGTGTAGAACTATAAAATATATAGATCGTGCTTCGGTCATAAACTGTGTTGCAGAAATCATTGTGTTTCGGTCCTTTTAAATTTATCTCTGATACGGTAAATTTGTTTAGGCAAAATTAGCGGTAGCTTGGTACTTAACCAAGAAAAAAGGTTAGAGCAAAGTACTTAGAAAATATTTTATCCTTGCCCCTAAAAAGTGAAATTACGAGACACTCGGACGTAAAATTCTCCGTAAACCAATCACAACCGTGTTGTCGGCGGTATTGTCGCTTTAGATGTACAGTGTGCAATGTACAATGTGCAATGTGCAGTATGTGTGTGTGTGGGGGGGGGTATGGGGGGGGGGGGGTAATTGTCCGGCTCGGGTAATCTGACAATATCCCGTCCCGTAATGTCGGATAATATTGACACATAATTACTGCACGTTTTCATCGATTCAATTATGCCACTGCGAAATGCGGTGTTTAGGTATTCCAGTAATGTCCGCTCATGCTGGTTTATGTTTTGTAAAACATTCCAACAATGCATTTTAAGTACATGAAAATTAGCTTCTGTGCACTGTAATGTGAAGCTAAAAACCGAAGCTGTGCAGCTTTTTGGATGAGTCATCTTTGTATGTCAGGAAATGTGTAGAGGTCATGGATTTTGCATAAAATACAGTCTACTGTGCTTTCCAATTGATAATTACTACTTAGGAAAAAGTTATGAACGTATAATATTCATAGCCAACTATCTCACTACAAATTATTGTTGAATGTAATGTATGTAGTTTGAATACATTACATTCCGATATTGTACTAATTGAAGAAGAGGAATTTCCAAAAGGACTAAACGTTAAACCATGTCTGGATTTAAGTTTTCACCCTTGCTTGGAATCCTTCCAATTAAATTGTGTTCAATCCTATTATATACAAGTATATATTTATAAGTGAACATTTTACTGTCTTAAATGATTTCGGCATAACGTGTTTGCTGTTTTTTAGTCTAGGGTTGTGAACCCATGACTAGGGGGTTGTTATAGTATTTTTGTATATCAGACTAAGTGAGAAGATCAGTGTTTGGACGGCGGAGTATTGTTACTGTAACTTTAATAAAGTGTAAAAAATCTAAAGTGCCCATATAATTATAAAAAGTATTTCGCTGTTAATCTACCAAAAAATATTTTACAATGGAGAATAGCGATCGAATTCGACCAGATGCACAGGAATACATCAGGCCCAATCCCAGGCACTGTCAAAAAGTCAGACTACCAGAGAATCATTAAAATTATTTCTTTTTATGTTAAAGCAATCATTCATATAAGATAATACTGTGTTATGGCCATCCATTGAAAGACTCGGTGGCAATAGTAAAGTCAACACGTGTTTGCGTCCCAGCCGGCTCACCTTGTGTGAGGCGGGTAATTTATCTACACTTGTTCTATTAATCGTCATTAAACGGATCTAACCTATCCGGTGCGCGGTGGCACAAGTCACAAGTTATGCCCGATATATAACCCGGTCCGCCCCTGCTTCCTCCGTTCAGCCGTTTAACCGTTTAGCCGCGGTTTACGACCAACATTCACCGACTTTCCAACCTCACTCGCTCTTACGTCTCCCCCGTTTTGTGTAAACGCAGGCCGACTCTAGTGAGACAAATGGAATCAGATGCACTCGAATTATACTTCTTGTGATTACGTTTAGCTCATGTGAGCGTCTTGTACACACGGGTGTTACCGTCGCGTAATCTCAGCGTTTAAATTACCCGTTGCATGCTGTTTGCTTCAACTGAAATTCAATAGTTTGTGTTGTTAAGTCTAAATCCGGCTGGAAAAAATATATTTTGGCTGATTCATGTCGCCCGAAAGGTTCTGAAATGTTAAAGTTCTACCTTGTAGGTGAGATTATCCTCCTTATTATGTAATAAAAAAATTATGTCTGTCGCTTGCCTCTAGTAATATTTGTAATTCTCTTGACCCAATTTCTTCAACAAGTAGACCACTTTATAAATTGTTTCCAAAATTGTTGAATAATACTTCATTTAATGATCCTGATGCGCTTTTAACCCTATTAGCCTATATTAAAATACTGTTCAGTTTTATTGTTTTAAAAGTTGTTAGTGTAGAAAACGAAACGGTGTTTTACTTCAATCTCTTGCCCTCTTGCACTTCCTCATTTTTCAGCGTTCCATTTCCTTTCCTGTTGTCAAAGTATAAGTCTCTGTCTATTTTTCGAAAGAATTAACTTTTATTTTACTTGGGGGCTGTCCATAAATTACTTAATTACTTTTTGGCAATTTTTGGACCCCCTTCCCCCTCTTAGAAAAATATTGTCATTTTTAACAAACGTCCGTTTTAAGTAAAATAATACTTTTTTCGTCAAAGTTACTTAAAAATTCTATTCTTTATTGATTTATTAAGACTACCAATTGGCTTTTAAACCCCATTTTGGTGGTAGCTTGTTGAAAGAAATATTCAAACCGGATATTTTCATTTACAAACCACTGTATAGTACCTGATAAACTAAAAACATTGATCAATCAAGTCAGAAGTTACCTTCAGAAATAAAGCAAAAAAATTCAATGGAAAAATAAACTATAAAACAAAAAAATAGTGTACAATAGTGCTTTTTTTACATAATTATTTTACAGTAGTTGAATTGCGTCATTTTCAAACTGGACCCTCCCTCCCCTATTTTCAGATGAAGTTATTTATGGACGGCCCCTTGCAACATTTTTTTTGGAATTTGAGTTTTTTCAAGAAGCCCGTTACTCTGGAGTGATAGTAAGCCTATTTGTCAGCCGACACCACAATAGCGCTCATGCTGCCGTAGTGTACGACACTGCAGGTGTGTGGGAGGCAGGCAGGATACTACGCCTACTGCAGCGCTAACGCTAACAGATAAGCGTGTCTCATAGCGCATTACCGCGTTGGCTGTTTATATGTGGCATTTGTATTGTCTCGGAAACCGACGCGAGCGTGAGTGCATTTAGAGTAGGTTTAACTCGAGCTACAATTGATTTTATTTCGTTTTGGTACGCCTTGAATGGCGAGGAATCGAATATTAATTTTATGATCATTATGTGTTTCAGTCCTTTACAATTTGTCTGGGATACACTTTGTAAATTTGTTTGACAAAATTTAGGGCTAGGTTGGTAAATTAATTATGAAAAATGTCGAAGATTAAAGAAAACTTAGTTCTGCAGGATAGAGAAAAGTAGCCTATATAGGCTAGTCG
Source organism: Neoaliturus tenellus (assembly GCA_030545055.2). Lineage (NCBI taxonomy): Eukaryota > Metazoa > Arthropoda > Insecta > Hemiptera > Cicadellidae > Neoaliturus > Neoaliturus tenellus. The sequence goes on along the minus strand of CM061534.1, from coordinate 150,285,934 downwards.
TAAAAAGTTTCCTCGTATAGAGAGGACTTCCATAATTCGCTCAAAGTTCATTATGTAATGATTTTTGTGCAACAATACGCACACACGAAAAAGTCATAGAGTCCTTTAATATGTCAATTTCGCTATTGTATAGTCACGCTGTACTTTAGTCAAGTTGAATGAAAAAACTTTTTTCATAAAACGTGATCATAAAATTGACAAAAAAACAGAAAGTCGTGTTAAAATTCATACTTCAGAAAAACATACAGATTGATCAACAAACAGCTTTCCCATAAAAACAAATAAATCGCTAACAATAACGAAACTTTTAGACAATTTTTTCTTGGAGGGAATAAATTAGCACGCGAAGTAGAGTAGTTGGTAGTGACGGGAGGTGAGAAAGTTATGTTTTGTGTGGCCGGGTTTTTGCCGTGGAAGGCACATCGGCGATATTTATTACAAAATCAACTGGCGGCGACTAACAAGGCGGCGCGTTTGAAGGCTGCTTGGTCGTCCGCACACGTATTGTTTATGTACAGGTGTCCGCGACTCACTCTCGCTGCCCGCTACCGTACATGCCGTGCCGTACACCGTACAGGGCCGGGCTGCCGTGATGGACGGTCCGTGGATGTCCGCGTGCTAAACTGACTACTGTGTTACATATGGTACAGTAAACATAACTACGAATGACAAAATGCTAGCGCAGAGAGAAAGCAATGAGAAAGGCTGTGGTGGGGACACAGCTGTTAAAATTTTCATCGGACGGTTTTCGTACGCACCTTACTATTCTAGTACCAGGTTAACCGAGCCTTGCTCGTTGATTTTAATTCACTTTTGTTATAGTGTCATTGTAATAAAGCTATTAAATTTTCGCCAACAACCTCTATACCTCTATAACTAACCATACCTCTTAACAGTTAACAGCTGATTAAAAAAGACCGCTTAACATTAATGTTACTTTATTTTTGCATACCTTTCGCTGTTTATTCGTTACCAAACTAGCAACCCATCATAAGACCAATGTTAAAAATTACAATTTTAAACTTAAACTAGGGGCTTGTAGGGGCAAAGGCCCCTAAAAATCTAAATGGTGCTGCTATCTCCAAAAGTAAGTTTCAATTCATCACCTCCTTGCACAGTTCTTCTTCTCAGTAATTGCAAGTCCTTCACACTAATTCTTCTCAATCTATACTGTGTATTTACACTTTTGAATTTTCTTATAAAATATTACTTTATTCTTGATAGAAGTTATTGGTGGTATCAAATCAGCAATGAAACAGTAATTATCCTTGCATTACGTACAGTAGTCTATTTTGTGGAAAAATGAAAATTCATTGCACTACTAAACTGCCGGGCACAATAAAAATGGTTTTATCCTTAACCATGTACGTGATGAGTTCGTAACTCAAATAAATAAAATACTTCAATACAACATGACAAAATGGTTATTAGCCTATTAATAATGTACACCACTGTATTCTGAACCCCTGTGCCTCCATGTCCCTGTGCCCCCTCCCCCATGTCCCTTGTTCCCCCGCAAGAACCGTGCTTAGTACCCCCACATGCTCCAGGGACCCGCGTGCCTCCCATGCCCCCGCACCACCCGTACCACCTCGTACCCCTCCCGCCTCTATGCTTCTGTCCCCCCATGTCCGCCGTTCTTCCCCATGCCCCCTATGTCCAGCAAGCCTTTTCCATGTCTCCCCCATGCCCCCTGTCTAACTATAAATGTGCCAACAAAGCCCCTCATGCCCCTGGTACCCTCCCATGCCCCCCGCCCCATCACCACCAAGCTCCTGTTCCCTCCATGCTCTCGTACCCCCATGCCCGTGGTTCCACTCTGTCCCCTATCCTCCCTGTGCTTAAAACCGTTCCTCCCTGTGTCCCCATGCTAACAAAGGTTCTCTTGACCATTGTACCCTCCCATGCCCCCGCGCCACCATGCCTCCCCTTGGCTTCTGTTTCCCCCATGCTCCAGTGCCACCATGCCCGCCATTCTTCCCAGTGCCCCTATGTCTCTCATGCCTCCCCCATGTCCCCTTTCGCTCCCAAGCCTCCCCCATGCCCAACTACCCCTGTGCCACATAAAGCCCTTCGTGCCCCTGGTACCCTCCCATACCCCTCGCCCCCCCCGTCCCATACACCCGTGCCCCCATGGCCCGTGTCTCCTCTGTCCTCCACTCTCCCGTGAACCATGCCCGCCTTTCTTCCCTCCATGCCCCCAAAGCCCAACTACCCCTATACCACCAAAGCCCATCTTGCCCCTTATGCCCTCCCATGCACTCGCGCCCCATTCTCCCATGCCCTCTTGGCCCCCGTTTCCCCCATACTAATGTACCCCCATGACCGCCGTTCCTCCCCTAGCCCCCTTGCCCCCTGTCCTCCATGCCTCCCCAATTCTTCCACGTACCCCCATGCCCTTTATATCCACCCATGCCCCAACATGCCCCCAATGTACATGTACCCCCATGCCTCCTACCCCCCGTTCCATCGACATCCCTCGTGCTATGATTGTAGTACGTTTTGTCTGTTTGTTCAATAAGAAACATTGATTTATATATGTTTGTTTTCGCACACTGTAATTTACATGAATAGGGCCTAGCTCCCCGTCTGTATGGGTTAACGGGCATTGGTTGTTTCCATACTACCTACGTAAAGAAAGAAGTACAGAATGAATAAAACAAAATATTCCTCACGCAGAGCTTATTCAATGTTTGTAGTTTACAATATTCAGTCGAAAATAAACAAACACTTTCGTAAAACAATTTAACTCTAACCACTAAATGTAGCCAAAATGTAAAACAGTAACATAATAACTAAACGTCATTCACTGAGTAAAGACAATATATTAACTATTATACTAACTGTATCAAGGTTAAGCATCTTTTAATTGTGTATTCAACATACAAAATTATTTTCGTCCTCAGTCCTGATTATATACTAAATGTCATAGTACTAAATGTCATGTGGCCACAAAGAAGAAATTGGATAGAAGAAACAGTGGATTCGTAATTTTTCCATGACTATTGGTGTTTTCCTTTTTTATAGTGCATTGCCGATTTTATAATTAAGGTTATCTTAACTCAAAGTAAACAGCTGAGTTGTTCAGTTAATATAAAATATTCACTGGAACATCTGCTTGATCACACGTGTAGATCTAAAAACCTACTCCCCATAAGATTAACATTGGAACTTCACGGACCAATGGGGCAAAGCTCAGGGAACTTTTGATAATTCTGGTATTTTTCCTTGCGTCCTTGGCCCTCAAGCTTCAAAATGAGCCGTAATACGTTGCCCTTTCTTTCTCCTAACTCGAGATATCTCGTGGGGACCGATTCGCTTACGGAATTATATAGATAGAGTTAGACTAAATTAGATTTTTCCTGGAATAAAGGCAGTTTTTAAACTTATTTTTTTGGGCCTCTTAATTTCGAGATCGTGGAACACACATCCCTTCAGACAGTGCTTGTATTATAGTATAGGACATTTTTTGTGGTTCAGTAGGCTATAAGTAGGCTAACAAAATCATTGATTGAAAGTTATTCATTTAACTTGAGTTTATTTGAAAGAAATGAGTTGAATGTTTAATAGTATCAAACCTCATACAAAAGAACTGATTTACCTTTATACTAGTGAGTTTTAAACAGCATACAAAACACTTGTTATTAGACATATACTTATTTTTTTAGAGTTAAGATTTTGAGGACAGTTAATTAATAATTGAGATTCAAACTGTAATGTACGGTACGGTAGTTCATTTTTCATTATTTGGTTAAATGAATACAGCAACACCTGTTTTATGCGTAAAAGATTATAGTATAGTATTCATCACCTATTAAACTTAGTTATATGCATTACACCACCTATCAGTCGTGTACAGTACTTTATAATTTAATGTCGAACAAATTAAATACAGATTTATTACAAACATAAAATCACACCCGACTGTTAAACCACAAGGAAATATAATTCCCCGCGATTTACACACCTCTAATTGAGGCTCAGAAACTCAACAGATTTAAACAGAAACCGCGGAGTGAATAAAAGGCCGGAATTACGACTTTGAAAGAGTCTTTCACGGAGGCCGCCACTGTGAACCAATTAACACATGATTCTAAAAGATGTTTCGGGAAGAAAGACGCCGCGAGAATCTGGGATTTTCCTACCACTTTGAGACAAATATAAAGTGAGGACGCGGGGGCGTGATGCACACGCTTTGCACGCTTGCACGCGACGCGACGCGACACACTCACTCCATTCACTCGGCACTGTCTTCAAACACTGCATTCGTTTACTGGTGCAGCCGCCTCGCCATTTCACAAATTCACCTCTCTTTCTTCTCTCACTGCGGAAATACTTCATATCCGCTTCAAGAGCGCTATGTCAAATTCACCCTACAATCTTTTGTAATGTGTTAAATTAATTATAATTGATTAATTTATATAATGTATTTATGTAATATATAATATAATTTATTAGTTATACGTTTAATGATAAAGTTGTAATTTAGCAAACCGATCATTGAAATGGAGAAAGCTAAGAAAATTGACTTCTTTCGATGAGTGTTTTAAAAAGAAAAAGAAAGTAGTGTGTTGCACTAAGAAAAATCATAAAATATCATTTGCAGTTTGTTCACTATGTTTCTATGATCAAAAGTGCACACTTGTGCTGTAAATCTATTTCGGCTGTTTGAACTTAAACTGTGTGAAAATACATCAAAATGTGCGCGTGCAGTAGCGCCGTACAGGTCCGGAACGCAAAGCATGTGCCCGCCTGCGTTGCATTTGCCGCCGGAAGGCGCATTACAACCACGGGAAAGCTCCCTCTTTTACACATATTCAATAGTAGGTCTACTTAAGAGGGCGTTGAAGTCAATCCAAATTCTGCCTTTCCCCCATAAGAGCAATCTTAAACGGGATGTCAAATAACTCTTTTATTTATAATCAGAAAATAATGGTTTATAGCTCTAAATAAAAAGGTTCACCAAGGCGGATTTGATTTGCGAGAGGAATTTTTTATAAAAATTAGTATTTTTTACTAACTTTTAAACCATTTTCTACGAAATTTTATAAATTATTTACAAAGAATCGATTTCGCAAAAGGGACGGGGAATTTGATTATGATTCAAACGCTATTTATTCTGAACCAATCGGACAAAAAATGAACAAATTATATGACAAATGCCGGGCACAAGTTTAGCATTTCTCTTATGGAAAATAAATCCAACATGGCGGCACTCCAACGCCCTCTTAAATTTATTATTTGAAATCAAATTTTGCATGCATCAGTGTTTAAATAGTTGTTCAAAGTTGTTTGAATTTAAAGTTGTTTTTATTCCTCCGATACAATAATCGTAACTTTCAATTAATCTTCAGTAAAATACAGTAAAACTGATGTATATAAAAAATAATATTGTAGTATTTAACGATAACATTGCTCTTGTGACCAAACTAATACTTGTGTAACTACTTTGAAGAATTCTAATATAAATTATAGCTATCTTTTTATTCTAATAACTTATAGGCTATTACGAATAATTTTGAAAAACGATATTTTAAATAATCGATTTTTTTTGTAATTTTGAGAGAGTAGCCTAAACTCGACCGCTATATTTTATATTACCTATGTAATCAAAACATTGCAAGTGTACTGAAGAATATATTCCAAGCAATTGAATAATTAATTTGTACTTCAAATGCATTACCAATAACACTGTAACATAAAGAGTCTGAAGTACCGGTTGCTTTTGGATTTTACTTGACTATAACAATGAATTTCAAAACATTCTCTACACTTTTAATATTGGTCTAAAAAGATTCATCTTTTGTCATTAGAAATTTTAATTTCTAGGGTACTGTGGAATAAAAATCACGATTTAATGGGCAATTTATGAAATTAAACTTCTGAAATAACGCGTCCATTTTCCAACAAAAAATGTTCAAAATATTTTTTTTGTTTCTACTCTAACCAAACAATTAATAATATAAAACTTTTAATTTCATAGGGCCGTAGGTATTAAAATTTCATTTGAATGACATAAAAATGAATCTTTTTCGACGAACATTAAATGCATAGCGGATATTTGAAATTTATTATTAGTTTTATGTGAATAAAAATCCAAGGCTGGCGGTACGGCAGACTTAAATCAAAATTATTAAAACCATTGTAAAACAATTTTACCTCAACAAAATTATAGCCTACAGGGTTTTGATGTAAATTAAAACATAATTTTAAAAGATTTACGTTGTTTTTTCCTAGATAAGTGACATCTTACGAAATATACGTCAAATCCTTCAAAAACTAAGCGTAACATGTTGTTACAACATAAACTGTCAAATTAACTCGGTTAACGATTCTTACAAATTAATCCATCCATTAATCCACATCATTGGCAATGCAGACGGAGCGCTTATCGGCTCGAGTGTTGTGTTGTCCGGCCAGGCTGGGCTGGCCCGATCATGTACATAATCACATAATGAGCTCGGCAGCCAGGTACAATTAATTATACAGCCGAGCACCGGATGCGACCGCTTACACGACACTCCCCATCATCCGTCCGGCGGCTATCCGGACACTGCGAGCACATCAGCATCTTCACACGGTACACCAGCGTACACCAGCAGAGGCGGGAGAAATGTTTACTTTCATTGCATTTAGAAAATAGTTATTGGTACTATGTTTTGAACTGGGTAACCTTCATCGAGTTATATGTATTACGTTATGGACGTAGTAAAGTAGTTTTACCTAGGAGTGCCATGTACCCGTCACATATTTTACCGTTAACTCTGAAAACCAATAATTAGCCTACTTAGCCTAATTAGCAATAATTGATATTGAAAATCAATTTACTTGCAAAAGTTTTGATATTTTGGTGGAAATTAATACTAAACTATAAATTGTATTTTCCAGGAGCAATAAATAAATGGAGTAGGCCTATATTATAATCAGTTTTGTAATAGGGACCGATTTTGAACTCTTTGAACTTTCGTGATTTTAAATTAATTACAGATTAATTTACTTTTATTTTTTATTACTCTTGATATGGAAAGGAAACAAAGCTTTCGATCGAAAAAATAAAACAAAGTTGTTTGTTTGTTTTTGTGTGGCCCACAATATTCAAATTCAAAGTTAACAACCTTCTGGAACTGCAAACAGTTTTATAATTTATTTTAAAGTGTTAATAGTTATGTCTAGGTAGTGCTGTACGATAATACCCCATATACAGATCCATCTGCACAATGTGCCCAGTTCCGGTTCGCGGGGGAGGGTCAGACCTCTACCAATCGGAACCGCCGACCAAAGAAGCCGATAAATCGGTCCGATTTGTCGGAACCCGATATTTAATTAACTACTTTAGCTTGTCTACTTTATTGGTTTATCGCGCAACTTTTCCCCGCCCATTGTGTGAACTTCGTTTCGGCTTTTTACAACTTTTCCAAACTCGAGATACTCTGATTAGCGGCCCCTCGCCCAGCTCCCGCTTTCCAGTTATTTTTTAAACTTGTAATAATCTTTATTATAAAACTTTGCCCGCCATTATCTGGTTTTATCGAGTTGTCGAGGGGACTCGTGTTGCCGCTTTTGTGTGTTCCTCTTTGGTTTTGCGGTTTTAATGATTCCTGTTTGCTAATTTGAAACTTTTCGTTGCAGGTGAGTGCTGTGCCCGTTGCTGATCAAAGTAGTGACTGGTGGTGAGTGCCTGTTAGTTTTAATTAATTTTATAAATCCGTTTATATTTTTAATTTAACTCTTTTGTTCTAAGGTAGTCCTGTAATTTGAGGTGTTCAATAATAATTTTGTCTTTCGACGAATGGGAATCGAACTGTTATTGCCTTTGAGCTTATAAATGTGAGAAATTGACATTGGTACCTGAACCTGTACTTCGACTCCACATACTTAACAATTCTATAGAAACTTTGTCCTGCAGTACCTTGCAGTTTGACAAGACCCTTGTTAGTAAGGAATGAAAAAATAGTTAAGATTCTAGACAAAATTACAGATAAGTTTAACAAACAAAGATCAATGATTGAAATTTGGAACTGCATAATCCATAGCGTACATGGCGTCCTTATGTTCCATTCTAAAATTTGATAAAAATCGTTCAAACCTCTTAAATATCGACAATCATATTTTCCACTAATGTAGTTCAGCAGTTTTCTTAATATTTAATTTCTCTCCCCCCCCCCCCCAAAAAAAAAAAAAGCCCATCTACCCGAGCATCTCGCTGGAACATTTTCTAAACCTCACGCGTTCCTCTCTACAACACACGTTGCTCTTCATCAAACAAGATGATATCTATAATTAATTGTGTTCCGTTTTTCGATTCGTCCTACCCCTGTAATAACACAGTGTCGGTCAGGTGCTAAGCAGCAAGCAGCGCGGGGCTCGGGGCCCGTTCGTGCCGGTCGGACTTGGGTAAACACCTCGGCGGGAATTATCCTCACGCACACACGCTCACACACGCACCCGCCGCTCACGCACAGGCCCGGGTTACTTAATATTAAGTGGCTTTTACGGCCCCAATCTCGCACCAGCTATTTGTACTCGGTTCGGTCTCTTTGTTTCACTCAGGGAACAATGCGAGAAGCCATTCTTGCTTTCGTGGTGCAACTTCTTGAATTTGTAATAGGTCAACGATTTTTCATCAAAGAAGAATGTTAAAAAAAATTACAAACCGTGACAATAAAATTTACGGTGGGAAATTGATTTCTCTTCCTTTTCATATGCGTATATATTGAGATAAACCATTTAGTACGTTTAATTTCCATTTTCTTTTATATTTACAGATTCTTTGTTTGATAGTTTAGGCCAATTTTGTGTTTTTCCCGTTACCTAGCCTGAAGGGAAACGTTGCTGTTTAACAAATGCACTAATTTTATACTATAATACGAGCACTGTCTGAAGGGATGTGTTTTCCATGATCTCGAAATCTAGTGGGTATAGATTTTGCTTAAACTTTGCACTTTAAACTTGAGTGTTCTGGTCCAAAAACAGTTTAAAAACCGCCTCAATCCTAGGAAAATTCTAATTTGGCCTTAATTTAAGTTTAAAATCGTAATTTTTTTACATTGGTCTGGAGGGTAGCTATTTTGGTAACGAAATAACAACGAAAGGTATACAAAAATAAGAGAACAGTAAAGTTAAGCAGTCTTTTAGAAACAGCTGTTAACTGTGAAGAGGTAAAGTTGGTTGTTGGTGGAAATTTATTACCATTAATCTATAACACAAGTGAATTAAAACCAACGAGCAAGGCTCGGTTAACCTGGTACTATTGACTATTACAGAATCGCCCTACAATTGTATACTCGTTTTAGAGATAGCCAGACCTAATCTAATTCTAGGGCAGGTTACTTTATTGGACGTGTTCTACAAAGTGTAAACAAATATACCAACTAACATTTAACTAGTTTGAGATTTTAAAAAATAATGATTCAATAAAGTTAAAACTGCGAAACATGTAGTAGCTATAAAGTGCATCTACTTGAGCGTTGAATAGCCGAGCTACAATATTAGCATCCAAGTCAGTGTAGAGGAGGTGAAGGGGGAGCGAGCCTTGTTCTCACATTAACGCTGGCATGATCTCATAGTCGGTTAACAATAATTGGCGTATAATGGAGCTGGCCGCCCCCGCCCCGCCGCCGCCGCCCCTGAAGCTGCCGTTGGCCGCTCGGCTGGTCAGAGCCTCTGGACACCGTATGGACGACTATACCTAGACCATCGATGCTCAAGCATGTCGATGAAGCATACTAATGCCGCGGGTGCATACCATCTGATGAGAACGTCTGATAACAAAACATTAGTACATAGTAGAAATACCTTGGGGTTCAGACGTTAGAAAACGCTTTTATAAAACGCATTTTCCTGTAAATCGCTTCCGAATAAGGCTATATGTCTTAAAAGTTAATTTTTAATGCTAATTAATTTTTGCACGAAATGAACTTTTGCGATTGAAGTTTTATTAACTTTACTAGGGGTATGGTATACTACGAATGACAATTATTTATAGTGGTTCTAAATTGCATCTCCAACCTGTATACATAATTTTGTTGCTATTAAAATCACACATTAGGTTACAATTTTTACTCATTACGTTGTTTACGCATTTAGAAAAATTTACTTGTTAATTTGCTTATCAACCTCTTAATAATTTTCAACTGATGAGTTAATCATAAGTCATAAAAATGTAATCTTGTCTCACTGATTTTCGTAAGGTACTGTAGTATGAAAAAAATTCGTTAATTTGGGCGATCAATCAGGTATGTCAGGCAGTTTTCAACGTCCTCCAGTTCGGACCGCATTCTCCTTGTCAGAGTGCACAATTTACTTTTCATCTTGATCGGTTCAGTGTACATTTACGATTCAGATTCGAATGGTTTCTCGGTAGAGGCCGCCCAGGGCGCCACGGCCACCATGATTGATGACCTACCCCCCCCCCCCAACCCGCCCAGCCGCCCATCCCAAGTGGGCGGGGGTGATGAATGAACGGGTTTATCAGTCGTGAGAACTTTAAAACAACCTTTCTCGCACTTGAGGCACCTGCATTGCACCTTGTCTCGGGTGAAATCTATTAGACGGGTCAAAATTAATTGTGCGTTGTAGAGAAAACAGTGTTAGGAGTGGGTGATATTTCATGGGATCAAAAAATTCAAAAGCCACATCGACGTAAATATAAATAAACCTGTAGTTAATTAGGTAGTAGACTATAATTATTAAATTATTTTTACTAAGAATTATAATTATTAAATTATTTTTACTAAGAATTTTTACTAACAGCTGTTAAAAAATCGTTATCAGTGGTTATGAAGCGGAAATGTGAACAATCAATTTATTAAAACCAAATGTATGTTTCACCACTTTAAGAGTACCTTAATACCTTAATAACTCTACTGAAGTGGTGACCGAACTCAATTAGGTAGCCAAGTAGAATGAGAGATGAGTGTATAGGATGATTGTGGCGCGATCTTGTAGTCTTGTCCCTGACTAAGGCCGACATTCTCCTTAGCTGTTAATTTATAACCCAACAGCCAATAGTATCTAGGGACCTACAGTTTAACGTGGGATCCGAACCATAATTTTGACCTCATATATTCGAATTGGTCTAATTATGACGATGGTCTTTATGAATAAACTAGGTTAATTTGATGTTTTTTCGTTAAGAACCTACAATAAACAAGGAGAAAACACAACTTGGTTACTTCGCTTATGATTGTACAGATGAACAATCAGTAGTTGTGACAGGTGTAAGTGGTGAAGTAGTCGGGAAGCCCCTCCGACCGTCACGCGATCGTCCCATCAACTGGCCGTTCCCAGATGCAAACTTGATGAAGATTTGCGGCAGACTGATATCACGAGTTGATCGTTTCCGCATCCAGTCAATCGTTTATGACCTGTCGTCTGCCCGGGGCGGAGTTTTAGGGAGGAATCCATTGCATTTTTTATCACCTCGCTTGTAATGTGCGATTATTCAATTAGAACTACCGTAATTCACTGCGTCCATTGCGTTCAATGCGAATATTTTTCTTAAAATTTTTAGTAAAAAATATTTAAGTTATGACTTTGTTCCATACATTTCCACTGTAAGCTAAATCATATCAAATTATCAATGTTTGAAAAGCAATTATATAAAAAATATCTAACAAATATTACAAGTCGTGCAAGTGCAGTCAGCTAATTTGTAGAAGTGATTTTTTTACGAAATGTCATTGTAACAGGAGTTGTGTAGTCTACACTAATGGTCTCTGCAGATTATACGTGTACGCAACGTGTTCCCATTTTCATTGTGTAATTACATTTAGATTATCAGGGAAGTACAGAGATTTCTGTATTGTTGAAGGGCATACGAAAGGTACTCTCGCTTACACACTACGGCTTAATAGGTTTGTGTAAAGGCGCCGGGGCTATACCGGAGCGGAGATGAGATTACAGTGGTGGTAGTGGTATATGGTATCGCGGGTCCAGCGGCGCCGGTGCTACCGGAGAGGAGATGAGACTACAGTGGTGGTAGTGGTATATGGTATCGCGGGTCCAGCGGCGCCGGTGCTACCGGAGAGGAGATGAGACTACAGTGGTGGTAGTGGTATATGGTATCGCGGGTCCAGCGGCGCCGGTGCTACCGGAGAGGAGATGAGACTACAGTGGTGGTAGTGGTATATATATGGTATCGCGGGTCCAGCGGCGCCGGTGCTACCGGAGAGGAGATGAGACTACAGTGGTGGTAGTGGTATATGGTATCGCAGGTCCAGCGGCGCCGGTGCTACCGGAGCGGAGATGAGACTACAGTGGTGGTAGTGGTATATGGTATCGCGGGTCCAGCGGCGCCGGTGCTACCGGAGCGGAGATGAGACTACAGTGGTGGTAGTGGTATATGGTATCGCGGGTCCAGCGGCGCCGGTGCTACCGGAGCGGAGATGAGACTACAGTGGTGGTAGTGGTATATGGTATCGCGGGTCCAGCGGCGCCGGTGCTACCGGAGCGGAGATGAGACTACAGTGGTGTTAGTGGTATATGGTATCGCGGGTCCAGCGGCGCCGGTGCTACCGGAGAGGAGATGAGACTACAGTGGTGTTAGTGGTATATGGTATCGCGGGTCCAGCGGCGCGGTGCTACCGGAGAGGAGATGAGACTACAGTGGTGGTAGTGGTATATGGTATCGCGGGTCCAGCGGCGCCGGTGCTACCGGAGAGGAGATGAGACTACAGTGGTGGTAGTGGTATATGGTATCGCGGGTCCAGCGGCGCCGGTGCTACCGGAGAGGAGATGAGACTACAGTGGTGGTAGTGGTATATGGTATCGCGGGTCCAGCGGCGCCGGTGCTACCGGAGCGGAGATGAGACTACAGTGGTGGTAGTGGTATATGGTATCGCGGGTCCAGCGGCGCCGGTGCTACCGGAGCGGAGATGAGACTACAGTGGTGGTAGTGGTATATGGTATCGCGGGTCCAGCGGCGCCGGTGCTACCGGAGCGGAGATGAGACTACAGTGGTGGTAGTGGTATATGGTATCGCGGGTCCAGCGGTGCCGGTACTACCGGAGCGGAGATGAGACTACAGTGGTGGTAGTGAGATATGGTATCGCGGGTCCAGCGGTGCCGGTACTACCGGAGCGGAGATGAGACTACAGTGGTGGTAGTGGTATATGGTATCGCGGGTCCAGCGGCGCCGGTGCTACCGGAGCGGAGATGAGACTACAGTGGTGGTAGTGGTATATGGTATCGCGGGTCCAGCGGTGCCGGTACTACCGGAGCGGAGATGAGACTACAGTGGTGGTAGTGGGATATGGTATTGCGGGTCCAGCGGTGCCGGTGCTACCGGAGAGGAGATGAGACTACAGTGGTGGTAGTGGTATATGGTATCGCGGGTCCAGCGGCGCCGGTGCTACCGGAGCGGAGATGAGACTACAGTGGTGGTAGTGGTATATGGTATCGCGGGACCAGCGGCGCCGGTGCTACCGGAGCGGAGATGAGACTACAGTGGTGGTAGTGGTATATGGTATCGCGGGTCCAGCGGCGCCGGTGCTACCGGAGCGGAGATGAGACTACAGTGGTGGTAGTGGTATATGGTATCGCGGGTCCAGCGGCGCCGGTGCTACCGGAGCGGAGATGAGACTACAGTGGTGGTAGTGGTATATGGTATCGCGGGTCCAGCGGTGCCGGTACTACCGGAGCGGAGATGAGACTACAGTGGTGGTAGTGGGATATGGTATCGCGGGTCCAGCGGTGCCGGTACTACCGGAGCGGAGATGAGACTACAGTGGTGGTAGTGGTATATGGTATCGCGGGTCCAGCGGCGCCGGTGCTACCGGAGCGGAGATGAGACTACAGTGGTGGTAGTGGTATATGGTATCGCGGGTCCAGCGGTGCCGGTACTACCGGAGCGGAGATGAGACTACAGTGGTGGTAGTGGGATATGGTATCGCGGGTCCAGCGGTGCCGGTGCTACCGGAGAGGAGATGAGACTACAGTGGTGGTAGTGGTATATGGTATCGCGGGTCCAGCGGCGCCGGTGCTACCGGAGCGGAGATGAGACTACAGTGGTGGTAGTGGTATATGGTATCGCGGGTCCAGCGGCGCCGGTGCTACCGGAGAGGAGATGAGACTACAGTGGTGTTAGTGGTATATGGTATCGCGGGTCCAGCGGCGCCGGTGCTACCGGAGCGGAGATGAGACTACAGTGGTGGTAGTGGTATATGGTATCGCGGGTCCAGCGGTGCCGGTACTACCGGAGCTTAGATGAGACTACAGTGGTGGTAGTGGGATATGGTATCGCGGGTCCAGCGGTGCCGGTACTACCGGAGCGGAGATGAGACTACAGTGGTGGTAGTGGTATATGGTATCGCGGGTCCAGCGGCGCCGGTGCTACCGGAGCGGAGATGAGACTACAGTGGTGGTAGTGGTATATGGTATCGCGGGTCCAGCGGCGCCGGTGCTACCGGAGCGGAGATGAGACTACAGTGGTGGTAGTGGTATATGGTATCGCGGGTCCAGCGGTGCCGGTACTACCGGAGCGGAGATGAGACTACAGTGGTGGTAGTGGGATATGGTATCGCGGGTCCAGCGGTGCCGGTGCTACCGGAGAGGAGATGAGACTACAGTGGTGGTAGTGGTATATGGTATCGCGGGTCCAGCGGCGCCGGTGCTACCGGAGCGGAGATGAGACTACAGTGGTGGTAGTGGTATATGGTATCGCGGGTCCAGCGGCGCCGGTGCTACCGGAGAGGAGATGAGACTACAGTGGTGTTAGTGGTATATGGTATCGCGGGTCCAGCGGCGCCGGTGCTACCGGAGCGGAGATGAGACTACAGTGGTGGTAGTGGTATATGGTATCGCGGGTCCAGCGGTGCCGGTACTACCGGAGCTTAGATGAGACTACAGTGGTGGTAGTGGGATATGGTATCGCGGGTCCAGCGGTGCCGGTACTACCGGAGCGGAGATGAGACTACAGTGGTGGTAGTGGTATATGGTATCGCGGGTCCAGCGGCGCCGGTGCTACCGGAGCGGAGATGAGACTACAGTGGTGGTAGTGGTATATGGTATCGCGGGTCCAGCGGCGCCGGTGTCGCGCCACCCACGGAGCGGATGCGACACCTATTAGCCGGCTGGTCACGTCGCCACCGGTCTTGCCGCCCCCTCCCCTCCCCTCTCCGCCACGGCCGCTACACCTTGTTAATTAGGACAGTATTTACGGGCCGGGTGTTAATAGTTATTGTCAATTAGCCTGGTATACGACGGTGGCGCGGAGAGGCATATCTCACCTGACCTCGCCGCCGCCGCTCGGCGATACCGCTGCAGTTGCAGTCAGCCGACTGGACATCTCACAGTGTGCCACAGGTGCACTCGGTTGGTCGGAAAACAAAACTCATTTCCGTGCATACCTTTAGAAATTTAATGTCCTGCAGATGATCAGAGTCGTTTATTTATATCGACTCTCATGGCTACGCCTTACGGCTCTCCGGTAAGCGTAAGGCACTACTCACGTAAGGCACTACGTGAGGCACGTACTCAGAGACCTTACTGCTGGTATTATTTCCGTAATATTAAGTTTTAAAGTTAATATTACGGAAGAAGGTTAATAATTTATTGAATAATTATATTTTTATATCTTAACAAACATTAGCAAATCAGGAAGAACAAGATGTTCCATTTAGTTAAATTCTTTGTTCTAATTGAGACCAGATCAACTGGCATTTTGATCGCATTTTTACTATTGGACTATCTCTCGTGTCTTAAATAACCCGTTTATTTATGACATAAGTAGTGGGGAATGGGGGGCTTTTGGGCCAGTTCAAGGTCACCCGAGCGATGACGTCATCGATGACGTCATCGAGGTCAATGACCTCATCGATGACGTCATCGATTGCATCATCGATGACGTCATCACCAATGACGTCACATCCATGACGTCACACCCCATGACATCACAGAAATGACGTGCCGATGACGTCATCACCCCCTACGTCACCAAGATGACGTCACCGATGTCACAAAAGGTCAAGGTCATGCTGAAACCTAAAATTTTTCGGCACTTTTGCTGTTTCTCGCACTACGCTCCGAGTTTCAGTCACAGTTACCATGACCTTGACGACTTGGAGCGAATTTGCGATGAGAAACAGCAAAAGTGCCGAGGAAATTTGAAGTTTGCAACGTTACTCTGTCTAAACCGTCATGTGACACCGCTCGGGTGACCTTGAACTGGCCCAGAAGCCCCCATTCGACCATTACTACAACTGCGATGTGCACCCTACGACAGACACCGAGCGACTGACTGTCCGGCTCTGTGCACTCTAGGTATATGGGAAGTGGTGGGGGAAATTGTGATGACCTTGGGAAACTTGAAAATGTCAAGCCGGGTAGCACCGTTTCGGTGCTACCTTAAAGTTACATGCTAAAGTGTGATGACCTTGAGTAAAAACATAGAAATACTACAAGTTGATACCGTCCCCAGAGTTAAAGTGTGGTGACATTGAGTCAAAACACTGAAATACTATAAGTTGAAATCATCCCAGAGTTAAAGTGTGGTGACCTTGAGTCAAAACACAGAAATACTACAAGTCGATCCCGCCCCAGAGTTAAAGTGTGACGATCTTGAGTTAAAACACTGAAATGCTATAAGTCGAAATCATCCCAGAATTAAAGTGTGATGACCTTGAGTAAAAACATAGAAATACTACAAGTTGATACCGTCCCAGAGTTAAAGTGTGGTGACATTGAGTCAAAACACTGAAATACTATAAGTTGAAATCATCCCAGAGTTAAAGTGTGGTGACCTTGAGTCAAAACACAGAAATACTACAAGTCGATCCCGCCCCAGAGTTAAAGTGTGACGATCTTGAGTTAAAACACTGAAATGCTATAAGTCGAAATCATCCCAGAATTAAAGTGTGATGACCTTGAGTCAAAACACAGAAATAGTACAAGTCGATATCGTCCCAGAGTTAAAGTGTAGTGACCTACATTCAGAACTTGTAAAATTACTTACATATAGAGAGCTAGAGAACAGCGAGACGCACCGCATGGAAGCCGGAGACATACTGGCGAAGCGGTGTTGTGCAGCCTAGGGACCCAGTTGTGGTGGGGGTATAGCCAACACTTAGAGTACAAGTGTTGTGGGTGACCTTGACCCACTTAACTTACCTGACCCCCCCCCCCCCGACAAAATTTGCGAGCCCCCCCCCCCCCCCGTCAAAAAGTGCGAGCCCCCCCCCCCCCCGTCAAAAAGTGCGAGCCCCCCCCCCCCCCCCGACAAAAAGTGCGAGCCCCCCCCCCCCCGACAAAAAGTGCGAGCCCCCCCCCCCCCCCGACAAAAAGTGGGACCCCCCCCCCCCGACAAAAAGTGCGACCCCCCCCCCCCTCCACCCCCACCCCCTCCCCCACCCCTGATATCCTGGGCGTGGCAGCCCCGGTGGGGATATAAGGGGGTCCGGCCAGAGCCGGCTCGCAGTCCGCTCCCGCGCGTTGAACGTGAACGACCGGGACGGACCGCCATAGGCATCACTAAACATTGAATGGCGCCTTCAGTGTTTAGCGAAGTCTACTCTAACTTTAAGACTTGTATTAGTTGTAAGATATTGCGCTTGCGTTTGGGTATTGCGAATTGTTTTATATGAGAGTGTTTTACTTGTACCCTATGTCTCCTGTGTCTTTTATCCTTTGTGTCTTGTTTGTTATATGTGTTTAATGTGTATGTGCTTGTTCCAGCATTGACTACGTTGAGCTCAATTGTGTGTTGTAAGTGTGTTATATGTTTCTAAAGTGTATACGCTTGTTTTAGCAATCCCCCCTTGAGCTTTTTCAATGCTCAAAGTAAATTGTAAAGTCAGGGAACGGGAGTAGGCCCCCATGTAAAGCCACTTTTAATAATTGGTAGGCTCCTCTCATGCATGCTTCAATGCGGCTGAGAACTCTCATGCATGCTTCAATGCGGCTGAGAAATAGGAGTTGGTCCGTTTGTACGCCTATATGGGGGTAATGAGCCGATGGCCTCTGCACTCGGACCGAGGACGTAAGCCACTAGGGTGTCCTCAGTTAGTTTCCCTTCTGGAAACTCAAAATTATGTAAATGAATCTTTGTTAGCTATTTGTGTTTTTAGTCCCCAAGGCCCCCGAACATTCGTGGTTCGCCATGGATGTACGGGGGCCGAAATTTTTTAATGTCCGTGTGGCCTTGACCCACAAAGACTTGTAAAAATTCAATGCATTGTAAATTAAAAATATTAAAGATAGGTTACGGGAGTAGGCCCCCGTGTAAAGCCTATTTTAATTATCGGTAGGCTCCTGCCAGGCATGCAAAAGGTTGCGGATGGCATTTGGGAGCATGTCCGTTTGTACGCTGGCATGCAAAAGGTTGCGGCGGCCTCTGCACTCGGACGAGGACGTAAGCCACTAGGGTGTCCTCAGTTTGTTTCCTTCTGGAAACACAAAATTATGTAAATGAATCTTTGTTAGCTATTGAAAAGACAATGCAGTAAATGTTTACAAGTCTTGCGTGGCGAAGGGTACACGACATTGGATGTTGCCTTGTTGTCATAGTTGGGTCTCTTCGGAGGCTACAGCGATGACAACCCAAGTGCCCCAGGTGGGGCTTAATTTTTTTAAAGTTTTTTCGTGACCTTGACCTAAATACAGTAATAACCCCCCCCCCCCTTCCCCCGGAACTTTTTTTTGAGAAAAAATTTTGACCTTGACCAAAAAGTTTTTTTGCTCCGGACGAGAAGTGCCCAAACAAAAAATTTGTACAAAGTAGTGGATTTAGACCAAAGATTATTGGTTTATCAAACCTGTTGAAGAATAAATTGAAAATGGGTGTTTAAAAGCCAAATCTGCTACATGATTGATAAACTGGATGTATATGACGTCACCTTCCCCCACCCTTCAACCTCGGGTATAAAGGGACCCGGTTGAGCGCGCTGCTCATTATTGCGTGGACATTCACCGAGTGCACACTCAAAGCCAAACTGTAAAAAAAAATGGCTCTTTGCGATATTTGTGGTGAGTTTTTCCAAGATGAAGATATCTTTGTTTTACACCGAGAATTGCATCATGAAGAGAACAGAAAAGAAGAGATTGTTGTAAGTGAAGAAGACTTGGATGCGTTTGATCGGTTATTGGAAAACTGCCAGAAGCAGATGGACGACTGTGATAGCTATCTACAGTTACACCGAGAATTGCATCGTGAAGAGGACAGAAAAGAAGAGATTGTAGTAAGTGAAGAAGACTTGGATGCGATTGATCGGTTTTTGGAAAAACCCCATAAGCAGAAGGACTGGGCTAGCTATTTACAGTTAATGCAAAGAAGAAGACCAAGTGTTATTCAATTTGCCGGAGCTGGACCATCTACAGCTGGAGGATTTATTCAAGAAGAGAAAATGGAAGAAGAAGATACGGAAGAAGTGGAAGATGTAAGACAACTGCGTACCCAAGAAGAGGATATGGAAGATATAAGACAACTGCGCACTACAGCCTTGCCAGGACCAGTTGTAATTCATTTCAAAATTAATAATGTGCAATTAGAATTGGAAAATTTTATAACTCAAGCTAAAAAACTAGTTGTAAAAACATTGACGGAAGAATTGGCAAGATTGAACTTTATTAAATTTGGATTGGTGTTGGAGGCTATGTTTACTAATACCGATGGTAAAAATTCACCGAGAGCATTCATTGCTAAAAACCGAACCCTTACAACCACATCTGATATCAACGAAATTTTAGAAGAATGTTTGGTTGAACTGCTAGTGAAACTTCAAGAACATGAAGGAAGAGGATCCGGCTGGACGCTATCATCAATTGAAGGTATGGATGTGAGGGTTCACAAGCATGGATATGGTATGAGAGGAAGCAGCTTTATCCCTCTACCAAAGGTGATCCGAGATACAAGATCATGTATCAATGTGAAAAATGAGGATAATGAATGTTTCCGGTATGCAATGTTAGCAAAATATGTGGAAGACCATTCCTGTAGACCTAGCATAGCATACGAAGCTGTTCAACACCGCTATAACTTCCAAGGTATGTCGTATCCTGTTAGTCTTAATGATGTTGCTAAATTTGAAAGAAAAAACCCAGGAGTTTCAGTTAATGTGTTTGGTTTAGACGAATCAAATAACGTATACCCGTTACGAGTTACAAAGACTGAACGTCAAAATCATACAGATTTGCTGCTATTGACCAAAGGTGAAATATCACATTATGTTTACATCAAGAACTTTGAAACTTTGGTTGGACGACAAGTGACTAAAAAGAAAATTAGAGTAACAGTGTGTAAGAGATGCTTTTGTTTCACAAATAAAGACTTGAGACGTGGAGGATCGGAGTGGTTGTCGGAACACCAGCGGCTTTGTAATGACAACTATGAAGTGAAGATTAGTCTGCCACCACCATCTAGAGCATTTGTCCAGTTCAATAAAACAGTTCACCAATACCGGATTCCACTAGTTATCTACGCTGACTTTGAATCCACGTTAGTGCCGCAGGAACTTTCGGATGGTGAAGTAACTAGAAGAACCAAATATCAATTGCATCAACCTAACAGTTTTTGCTTATTGGTGAAATCTACTTTACCTGAAGAACAATTGCAAGACTACGGCTTAACATCCACTCCGATACTCTACCGTGGGGAAGGAGCTGCTAAGTATTTTGTAGACCAGTTGTATAACATTGCTGAAAAGGCGGAACGCTTATACGGTAATGTTTTACCCATGAAACCTTTGAACCAAAATCAACAAGAAGAATACATTTCGGCAACAAGATGTTATCTATGCAAGAAGAGCTTCAGTGAAGAAAATCAAAAAGTAAGAGATCATGATCACCTCACAGGGTTATACAGAGGACCTGCTTGTAATTCATGCAATATAAATTACAAACTGCCTCAATTTATTCCTGTCGTGTTACACAATCTTAGCGGCTATGACTCCCACTTCATTATCCCAGAGTTAGGACGAGATGATGGAAAAATCGAAGTATTAGCTGAAACATTGGAGAAGTACATCAGTTTTTCAAAAACAGTTGGTAAAATTAAACTTCGCTTCGTAGACTCTTATAGATTTATGTCATCTAGTTTGAGCAAATTGTCTGAGAACCTAAGAAGAGAAGATCTAAAAGAAACCAGCAAAATTGTACCTGAAGATAAATTGGACTTAGTATTACGAAAAGGAGTTTTCCCCTATGATTATATAACTTCCACAGAAAAGTTTGAAGAAACAAGTCTACCACCGATTGAAGCCTTCAATAGCAAATTAAATGAAAGTGAAATCTCCGTTGAAGACTACAATCATGCGTGTAATGTTTGGAACCAACTAAACATTCAAACTTTAGGGGAATATTCTGATTTTTATATAAAATTGGATGTAACTCTGCTGTGCGATGTGATGGAAGAGTTTCGGAACACCTGTTTCTCAGCATACGGATTGGATCCTTTACACTCGTATACATCCCCTGGATTAGCATGGCAAGCTATGCTCAAGTCAACTAACTGCCGATTGGAGCTTCTCACAGACATGGTGGTCCTCATGATCGAATCAGGTGTACGAGGTGGTTTGACTCAAGCTGTGACAAGACATGTTAAGGCCAACAACAAGTATATCCCCAACTTCGACGAGCAACAACCATCACTCTACCTTGGATATTTTGATGCGAACAACCTCTATGGTTGGGCGATGTCAAATCCACTTCCCTACGCAGACTTCAAGTGGATTGACCCGACCACCATTGGTGACATATCACGGATTCCAAAAGATGGCCAAACAGGCTATATTTTGGACTGTGATTTTGAATATCCAGAACACCTTCACGACCATCATTACGACCTGCCTCTCCTAGCCAAGACTGAAGTTTCGCCGACAGGAAGATGGCCCAAGCTGATGATGACCTTGGAGAATAAGAGTCGATATGTGGCACACTACTGGGTAGTTCAACAAGCACTTGAATTGGGCCTACGTATAGTGAAAATTCACAGAGCAATTGAATTCACCCAGTCTTGTTGGTTGAAACCATATATCGATTCCAACACTACAAGAAGAGCTGCAGCGACAACAGCATTTGAAAAGGACTTCTACAAATTAATGAACAACGCCATCTTTGGGAAGACCTTGGAGAACAAGAGAAAACACAAAATTGTAAAATTAGTAAGTGATCCTAGGAAATTGGAAAAATTAGTGCAAAAACCAAATTTCGGAACATCAATGATTATAAACGAAAATCTAGTTGCTGTCAGTATGAATAAAACAACAATAGTGATGGATCGTCCGTTATACATTGGAATGTCGATTTTGGATATAAGTAAAACTCTGATGTATGATTTCCATTACAACAAAATGGTTAAACACTATGGAAGAGACAACATTGGAGTTGCATACATGGATACCGACGCGTTTATCTACTGGATAAAGACTTTGGACATGTATGAAGATCTAAAGAGTTTCCCATACAAAGACGACTTTGACTTCTCTGACTATCCGAAGAACCATCCGAATTACAATGAAAAGAATAAAAAAGTAATTGGAAAATTTAAAGATGAAGCAAATGGAATACCTTTGGAGGAAATAGTTGCGCTGATGTCCAAATTATATTCCTTCAAGATGTATATGGAAAACGACATACCGACAGTGAAGAAAGCTAAAGGAGTCAAAACATCGTACTTGAAGAAACGTGTGACATTTGACCATTACAAGACCTGCTTGTTTGAAGATTCTACAATGTCTGCAACGTTCAACACTATCAGAAGCTTTAAACATGAGGTCTACAGTGTCACTGAAGTTAAAAGAGCACTATCAGCTCAAGATGATAAAAGGCATATTATGCCGGATAAGATTCATACTCTTCCTTTCGGCCACTACTCTCTAAACCCTATCAACTAGTAACCTATTCTTCGTCCTTCTACAACTTCGACCTTATTCCTTTCTCCTTCCGTAAAAAAAATGGGGAACACGGCAAGTCCAACGCCGTGTTCCCCATTTTTTTTACACAAGTTTGGATGACCTTGACCTATATAAATGATGTGAATATTTAAGACAACATTCATTGTGATTATACATGTGATACATGAAACATTCAAACCTGCAATATGAAGAACTCGAAGCAAGAAATTGTCAACGAGCTTCATAAACCTGCAAGAAGAAAGTTTCCACGAAGAAATACAGTGATAAAAGGAATAAATGATTTATATCAAGCAGATTTAATCGAAATGATTCCTTATAGTAAACAAAATAGAGGATTTAAATACATATTGACTATTATTAATTGTTTTTCAAAAATGGCAGATGCTTTACCACTAAAAGATAAAAGTGGCAAAAGTGTTACAAAAGCAATGGAAACAGCTATACAAAGAGACAAACATACTATAAAACATTTACAAACTGATGATGGAAAAGAATATTTTAATAAGGAATTTGCAAATTTAATGAAAAAACACAACATTAACCATTACTCAACCAATTCAGAGGTAAAAGCATCAATAATTGAAAGATTCAACAGAACTTTAAAAGGTGCGATGTATAAGATGTTTTCTAACAGAGGATCGCACGTATGGATTGATATGTTACCAAAACTTATAAGCGATTACAATAACAAGTTTCATAGAACTATCGGTATGAAACCAAGCCAGGTGACTAATAAAAATGAAAAACTTGTATTAAAACGTATAAAAATGAATACTAAACCAAGAGTTGAAAAACTAAAGCCTAAAAGGTTTAATGTTGGTGATAAAGTGCGAATAAGCAAATACAAAGGTGTATTCAGTAAAAGATATCTTCCAAACTGGACAAATGAGGTATTTACTGTATTTAAGGTGCAACCTACAATACCAGAAACTTACATTTTAAAAGATAATAAAGGACAATTGCTGGAAGGAGGGTTTTATGGACATGAAATGTTAAAATCAACAGTAGGTGATGTATATTTAGTTGAAAAGGTGTTGCAACGAAAAAAGGATAAGGTTAAAGTACGATGGTTAGGATTTAATAAGACGGAAGATTCTTGGATACCTAAAAAGGATCTAATATAATGATAGAGCATCATTTTGGGTTGAACCATTACAAAGGATGGAGATAATACCGCAAAAAGACAATTTTACTATTAATAATATAGATGAACTCACAGTGGATGGTTCTCAATTCAATACTGGAAAACACGGTGTTTTGTTACCAAACACGGTGCGTTGTCTGTTTACCGGTCCTTTCAATTGTGGAAAAACAAATGTAGTATTCAATTTGATTACAAATCCTAAAGGATTACGTTTTAATAATTTATATGTATTTTCAAAGTCACTACAACAACCAAAATATCAGTTATTGGAACAAATACTCAATAATGTGCCTGAAGTTAAATATTTTAAATTCAACGCGAGCGAGAGTGTCATGCATCCGCAAGAGGCTAAACCATTCTCAGTATTCATATTTGACGATGTATCTTGTGAAAATCAAAATACAATAAGAAATTACTTCGCCATGGGTCGACATAACAACATAGATAGCATTTATATTGGTCAAACTTACAGCAAAATACCGAAACAGCTCATTAGAGACAATGCAAACATGTTAATTGTATTTAAACAGGATGAAACCAACCTAAAACACATATATTATGACCATGTAAGTGCGGATATGCCATTTGAACGATTTAAAGAGTTGTGTGGAAAGGCTTGGGCTGAAAAGTATGGGTTTTTAACAATTATGAAGGAACAACCGCTAAACAATGGTCGATACAGGATAGGATTTGATAAATTTATACTAATACACTGATCATGATGTAAAACATTCATTGTTGTACAACACGTCTTGCTACAAACATGGTTAACCAAGAAAAGTTAATAAAGGAAATAAAATCACTTAGTGATTCTATTCGAGATAAAAACAGAGCATTAAAATTAGGTATTAGCGAAAGGGAGAAATTTCTTGAATCTACTTTTAAACCTATTACTGAACCCTTGAAACAATTAAACAAAAAATTTGCTAAACCCGTTTTGGAAGGAGATGCAATTGCACCTATTACAAAGTTTGAAAGAGAAAATGTAAAATCAGAAGATTTTAGTGATGAAGACCTGGAATCCTCTACATATAGTGGTTTTACCGGTGGAGAACCTGAAAGAGAGCTAGAATCACCAGACTATAGTGGTATAAGAGAATTATATGAAGTAAAAGCTAAAAGAGGACATGAAGATGTATCAACTGCTAGTGAAGAGGAAAAAGAAGAAGAAGCAAGGGAAGGTCCGTCAAACATAAGCTTGTTGGGTGAAAACATTCATAACAAAGGACCTTTAGGAAGGAAATACATGGTAAAAATGTTACTCGGAACAATTCCTAATAAGAATTACCATAGTTATGGAGCGAGATTAACAGAAGATGGTTTAATGATAGGTAATAGCCCGTTAAACGTTGACGAACATGATAATATTGTCATTGGTGATCAAAGGTATAAGGGCACAAAAGGATTATTTGAATTATTATTTGAAAATAAGCCTTCAGTATCGTTAGTGAAAGAAAAAGACATGGAAGCATATAAAAATATTTTGGAACAGACAAATGCATATAGGAGAAAGTATTTACCTGACCAGCCTCCTTTTAGATCTAAGTCTTTAAAATATAAAGAATTTGTATCCAAGTTAATACCAACTAGAAGACAAACAATGCCGTTAACACAAAGAAAACCTGTAAAACGAAGATTTATGGCATCCACTTTGGATGTAAGTGCTCAGGAACGAAGAAAAAGAAGTAAATCCGTTACGGGTACAGGTTTAATGAAGAAACTATATAACACAAATGTGATTTATTACAATAATATCAATAAATTGGTGGATAGAATGAAACTAATACATGAAGCTAAAGAAGCGGGTCATACTGGATTGGAAAACGAATGGGTGGCTTTAGTGGATGAACTCCGAAACCGTGGGGTAATCTCATAAAAATGCGTTACTCCCTAGAATACTATTCAGTTGCACTATGAGTGTTGACAAGTTCGGACGTTACTCCTCGGATGGGTTATATTATGCCAATAGTTTAAAAAGAAGTGCTGGTTTACCACAAACACCTGATGGAGATTATGATATAACTAATAAAAGGTTAAAAAACATAAAAGATCCCACAGATGAAAACGATGCAATAAATTTAAAAGTATTAAAAGAAAATATATCACCAACATTAAGACTACAGAAAAACACATATGACGCAGGTAATCATAGAATTGTCAATGTTGGTAAGCCAAATCAAAACGCTGATGCAATAAACAAAGGTTATTTATCATCAGAATTAAAAAATACGTTAAAATTCAATGGAAAAACGTATACTGCTGAAAATAAACGTATATCCAACGTAGATGATCCTAAAGATGCAAAAGACAGCGTAAATAGACGCTATTTACATTCATTAATACCTGAAAAGACAAAAGATGGTTTTTCTTTTTATAAATTTGTTATTAACGATATAGGTTATCCGAAAAATGAAAATGATGCTGTAAATTTAAAATATATAAAAGATCATTGTATTACACGTGATGTAGGAGTTATTGATTGTCTAGGTAATTGTTTAGCGAATGTTAAAGATGGTTCGGCACCATCAGATGGTGCAACAGTGGGTCAAATGATGGAAACCTTAAAACAAGAAACAACCTCTTTTGTAAAACAAGATCAAGTAGTATCAAAGCAAGGGGATGAATTTGTTCAAGGTAATGAAAAATTTAATTTATTAACATACAAAAATAATGCTTGGGATTGCATGGGTAAAGGGTTATCAAATATGAGATTGGGCTATACTGCTCAAGATGCAGCTGCTTTATCACAAACCGTACATCTAGATCCAGATCATTCTTTTAGATTTTTTACATGTAAAAATAAAGTAATAAAAGACTTGCATAATGGAAGAGATCCAAATGATGCTGCAACTGTAGGACAAACATTACAATATGACAGCGCAAATAAAGAGTTTATTTATAATAAGCAAAGATTTAAATTAATGGATGTAAATGATTATCAAAATATATTAATTGCAGATCCAAATTCATTTAGCGGATTTAGAAAATTGTCTGGTGAACAATTTATTCATAAAAATCATGTGTTTCGAAATGAATCAGACGGAGCATTAGTTAGTGGAAATTTTAAATATTTTAAATGTCCCGGGAGCGATGAAAATGTAACTGATAAAGACTAAGAATTTGTATAAAAAACTGATACGGGTTAGAAATCGAGACTAATATTATAAAAATGGGTTACACTCTAGAATGTTATTCAGTTGCACCATTAGTGTTGACAAGTTCGGACGATATTCCTCGGATGGATTATATTACTTTAATACTTTAAAAAGAGGTGCTGGCTTACCACAAACACCTGATGGAGATTATGATATTAGTAATAAACGGTTAAAAAACATTAATGATCCCACAGATGAAAATGATGCAATAAATTTAAAAGTATTAAAAAAAGAGATATTACCAACACTGAAACTAGACAAAAACACATATAACGCGGGTAATCATAGAATTTCCAACGTTGGTAAGCCAAATCAAAACGCTGATGCAATAAACAGAGGTTATTTATCATCGGAATTGAAAAATACGTTAAAATTC
Source organism: Neoaliturus tenellus (assembly GCA_030545055.2). NCBI lineage: Eukaryota > Metazoa > Arthropoda > Insecta > Hemiptera > Cicadellidae > Neoaliturus > Neoaliturus tenellus. The sequence continues at coordinate 150,258,415 of CM061534.1, read as the reverse complement.
GATGGAAAAACGTATAATGCTGAAAATCGACGTATATCTAACGTAGCAGACCCTGTAGATGAAAAAGACAGCATAAATAGACGCTATTTACATTCTATAATACCTGAAAAGACAAAAGATGGGTTTTCTTTTTATAAATTTGTTATTAACGATATAGGTTATCCAAAGAATGAAAATGATGCTGTAAATTTAAAATACATCAAAGATCATTGTATTACACGTGATGTAGGAATTATTGATTGCTTTGGTAATTGTTTAGCGAATGTAAAAGATGGTTCTGCACCATCAGATGGTGCAACGGTGGGGCAAATAAAGGAAATTTGTGAAACAAGACCAAGTAGTAACACGACAAGGAGATGTATTTGTACAGGGAAATAAAAAGTTTACTTTACTTGAAGAAAACAATAGTGTTTGGGATGGTAAAGGAAAGTCATTGACAAATTTAGGTATTGGTGAAAAGCCTGGTGATGCTGTTACTTATGAACAGATAATACAATTAGAGCCAACTGGAAAACAATGGTGGAATTGTGATAACAAACGATTAACAAATGTTGCAGACCCTGATTATGCTGATAACGCTGTAACTGTTAATTTTCTTGTTAAAGTAATAGGTAATTTATTATTTGATATGCATAATTATATTGCAGCCGGACAACATAAACCTATTGATGAAAAAATGAGAAGTGCATGGATTAAACAAGAAATTCTTTATAAATACTTTTTTAATCATAATACACAAAAGTTTAGATCAACAGATTGGGGTACTTTTGATATTTAATTAAATAACACCATAAATTACATCATTTATGTGCAACCTGTCATAGAGGTAACACATAGGTTACGCTTTTCGAATATAAAAGACAATCATGGCGTTTCATTACACCAGTCCATATCGAGACACTATACGGAAAGGAGGCGGTATCACGTCCACAGCGGTTTCTCTGTTAAGTAAAGCTTTAAATCGTATTCCAGTAGGATCTGTCGTAAATAGAGCAATAGACGCTTTACCATACGAATTTCACATACCGGGAGGTTATCAGTATTGCGGACCAGGAACTAAATTGAAAAAACGACTGGAAAGAGGCGATCCAGGCATAAATAAGTTAGATCAGGCTTGTAAAGAACACGATATCGCATATTCCACGTTAACCGATTCAACGAATAGGTCAATAGCTGATAAAAAGCTAGCGAATATAGCTTGGCAACGAGTAAAGTCTAGTGACGCTAGTATTGCAGAAAAAGCAGCAGCTTTAGCGGTAACAGCAGGTATGAAGGCTAAAACAGCGGTAGGAGGTGGAAAAAGGAGGGGTAGGAATAAAAAAGGATCAACCATGAAGAAACATGGTGGTAATATTAGACTAAAAAGACGTTCTCCGAGGAAAAATAACAAAAAACCGATAATATGGTCAATGGTAAAAAATGGGGCTGGTCTATACCTAAGACCGTATCGTGCATATTAAATAAAAGAAATCAATTGGTTATACCACATAAAGCGTTGACTAATGTTGAATTATTTAAATATATTTCCTGTTTAAAAATACCATTTTTCCGCGGAGTATTTATGAAAGACAATTTACCAAAGAAAATATGGAAAAATGAGACTGGAATCGTAAATTTGGATAATACTGAAGGGTCCGGCACCCATTGGGTGTGTTATAAGAAACTAAATAGTAATGTATATTATTTTGATAGTTTTGGAAATTTGCCACCACCTAAAGAACTTGAACATTACTTTAAATCTGCTAAAAACATATATTACAACTATAAAAGAGAACAACCTGATAATACTTCAATATGCGGCCATTTATGTTTGGAATTCCTAGCTAAAAGTATCAGTCACTATTGAGATGTCTTCCTATACGGTATCATTAACAGGAAAATCGTCCACTTTACGAAGTATCCTTTTTCCAGCGTTACGCTTGCAAAAAGGAAGATTTTGGGAGGCAGCACTGTTGGATTTTACAACTTACAACTCTATTCCCAATGTTACGGAAGGTAAAAATAACTTATTGCATTATTATAAAGGAAAAGATGCCAGTGGGAAGTTTACAGACTTGGAAGTTTGCACTCTACCCACAGGTTCTTATGAAATTGATCATATTAATGAATTTTTGCAAAATAAAATGGGAAAAGACAATATAACGCTAAAAGGTAATAACAATACAATGAAAGCTGAGCTTACTTCAAAATATTATATAGATTTCAGTAAGTCAGACTCAATTGGTGATTTATTAGGATTTCCCAAAGATGGAGCAATTTTAGAACCAAATAAAACACATTCTGGTAAACAAACTGTAACAATATTAAAAGTCAATAGTATAGACATAACGTGTAACATTATACAAGGAGCTTACAGAGATGGAGCAAATACTCATATAATACATACTTTTTACCCCAGTGTGCCACCTGGATTTAAAATTGTTGAAAAACCACAAAACCTGGTATATCTACCGTTGAACACCACTTTCATTTCAGACATCGTGTTGAACGTATTGGATCAAGACGGTAACTTGATAGATTTCCGAGAAGAGCCTATTACGGTTAGATTACATTTAAAATCGACACTTTAATACAAAATCATGGGTTTAATATTTAAAAGCGAACAACCTACGGGAAACCGCATTAGTAGCTCTTCAGCTGTGGAGGAGTTAACACGCGAGAACATTCGTTTCTTAAAGAGAATTAAATTACAATTAACCGATTATGGATATACTGGATATAGCGCAGGGTCCAACATTCGACGAAACCCTATGGGAAAAAGAATATCACACCCACAACCCTTACACTTCATCAAAATTAAACAATAACGATGAAATTCGTATTCCCATACAAAATCAAGACATTTACACACTACCATGTGAAAGTTACTTGTATATTGAAGGAAAAGTTACTAAAAAGGACGGTACTACTACTGGTACAACAGTTCCATTTATAAATAATCCCATGGCTTTCCTGTTTGATGAAATTAGATATGAAATATCAGGTGTAACAGTTGATTCTACTAAAAAAGTAGGTATTGCAACAACTTTAAAGGGATTAACATCTATATCACCTAATGAAACCAATTTAATACAACCTGCAGGATGGGTTTTACCTGCAAAAGACACAATCACTCCAGATACAAATGGAAATTTTGATTTTCATATTCCGTTACGTTTGTTGCTTGGTTTTGCTGAAGATTATAGGAAAATAATATTAAACGTTAAACAAGAATTAGTTTTGTTGAGATCTTCAAACGATAAAGATATTATTAAAGCTCCAGACGGTACAACAGATGCAACTTTAGAATGGAAATTAACATTAGACAAAATTGTATGGAGAGTTCCACATGTAAAATTAGCTGACGAGCATAGAATGCTACTATTAAGAAAGTTAAAGGCTGATCGTGATATTGTAATTCCTTTTAGAAGTTGGGAATTTCATGAACATCCCAGCTTGCCAACTACGGATCGACACACTTGGACAGTTAAAACATCTAATTATGTGGAACGAGCCAGGTATATTATATTTGGTTTACAAACAGGCAGAAGAGACACCATCACCAAACATGCAGGCCAATTTGATCATTGCAACTTGAAAAATATTAAAGTTTATTTAAATTCACAATTTTTTCCATACGATAATTTAAATGTGTCATTCGCTAATAAAAAGTACAGCATATTGTACGATATGTATGCAAGATTCCAAAGTTCATATTATGGTAAAACGAATGCACCTTTACTATCACCAGAAAAATACTTAGATGGTTACCCTATAGTTGTAATCGATTGTTCTAAACAAAATGAATCGGTAAAATCATCAAGTGTAGATATAAAAATAGAAATGGAATTCAACGCGCCTATATCAGCTAATACAACTGCATACTGTTTAATTCTACATGATAAAATCGTAACATACACACCTTTAACTGGAATTGTTAAAAATGTATTGTAAAAGACCGGTTTTCCTACATTCCAATGCATTCCGCGAGTATAAAAGCAGAGCGTTCAGCTCGCTCCTCATCAGTTTGTTGCCTGTTGTTGTATGGGTAGCATCTTATTCAATATGGCTTCTCCTAGTGGTACACAAGAAAATGTAGTAGATATTGAGAAGGAGATATCCGACTTTTTAGATCTTCAAGGTCAACCGGAGGGAGATGAACACAACGCTTGCGGACAATTCCACGCCAGTAATAATATTGAGGAAAAAGGTAAAAGAAGAAAGAACGCACACAAGAGGAAAAGGGATATTGAAGATAATATTTCTCCTAACATATTAAGTGAGGTATTCTTGCGAATATTTTACCCAATCTCTTCCAGTTTGGACAAAAGTGTTTTAATCGGTGTTATGAAATCTACAGATTATTCCCCTACTGTAATTTTAACTCATGGACCCAAAATGATTTTGTTTACGGACACTGCTTGGGAATCGTTTATGAAACACTTGCATCTGCTAGAATGCTATTTAAGTAGTAACATGTTTGGAAGAAAGACAAGAGTAGGCCTTTTGGATTCAAATGTGGAAATCGATATTGTTAAACATCGTGGTGATCATCAGTTGCGGTTTAGAGACACAACAAGACATGATAACAAGATTCAACTTAATCGAGAAGAGTTTTTTATTCTAACTTGTGCAACTGAACCAATAACGAGGTACTTGAGACAACTGGTGTTTTCAAGTTCGATTATTAAAGATTATCTGGAAGACACTTTGGACAAACAACCGGACGCACCTATATTGTACGGACCTGTAGATACTTCTATATTCAATAGGGTTCCTCATGAAGTACAAATGTGGAGACAATTGGAAAAGTACGCTCAACTACATAAGAAATCAGTAAAACGTGAAAAAGAGGAAGAAGAAGGAGGAGAAGAATCAAGTGTTAGTGATGAAAATGAAAACAAGGAAAATGTAAAGATGGAAACCTAAATGACAATTAACTACACAGCAATGGTTAATTTTTAAAACAATGTCAAACACTTTGTGGGGTTAGGCCTACCGGGGACGGTGCCCACGTTAAATATACACCAACGCGCCAACAACTGTACGGCCGATTATAAAAGTCGTACCTACCGTGGTGTGGAAATCAGTTGACCTTTGGACTTCGTCATGAGCAGACGAGTGATCTTCGCAATGGACAAGGAAGAAGAACAAGTAAAGTCCAAACCTGGTATAATTGAGTTCCAAGCGTTTCGGGGTAATGATGATAGATTTATCATAAAAGAACTTGTGTTTTTCGACATCAATACAAGTGTTCCTTATTCGTTTTTATTTAAACCACCATGTTCTTATTCATCTTTAACCAGTAAAGCCGCTACTACCAACAGATGGATTTCAAAACACTTCCATCATATCGATTGGTATGATGGTTTTACAAGTTACACGGACTTGTATCACATTATGCATCACTTTTCAGACAAGTTTACCAATATTTACACAAAGGGGCTGGAAAAGAAAAGATGGATCGAAGGATTTACTCATGTTCCGGTTAATGATGTGGATTTGGATAAAAACTACAAGTATACGATGGAAAATGTTTGTATTTGTACTAAAAGTCCAGAACATGAAAAAGATAGACATTGCGCTTAAAAAACGCCTATAAACTCGCATCTTACCTTCAAAGTGGGGAAATGGGGAGTGGTGGGGGTAACGGGGGTTATATAAGTGAGGAGCAGACCGGGACCTGGCATGAGTATTACTCGAGATTCCGAGACGACAACATCTCCCAGCAAGAAGACGAAGAAGACGATCTATAACTTGACCATGGCATCTCACCAGTTCCTGCAAACTTTGGTTGAGCAGTTCAATGCTCACTCCAAATCTACCATACTACCCGTCAAGAAGTGTTCCGAACTTAAAGACGAGAAGCACTACATTATCCACGCCATGAAGAAGATGGAGACTACAGTTGGAGAGGCCATCTGCTGCAGTCTTAGCGAGGCACCATTCACTCCGGGGGATGAGCCCAAGTTCCAAGTCTACCTGCCGAAACGGTTCGTCCATCTCCTCCAGAACGAGGATCTGCGCTCCATCCAACCCGGCTGTCTCTACCTGGTTTCCCACGGTTGCACGGGTAGCAATTCCACCGAGTTGACCATCCACATCGCCGACAAGCAGCAGTGTTAGATTTAAGTTTTACTGTTGTACATATGTTATTGTAATGTTTTATAAATAAATAAATAAACCATAAAAGACAAAAAAGAATACAAAAAGACGAAAAATGCAACATATCAATATGTGAAGTTTGTCACATATTGATATGTTGCATTTTTTTTTAAACTTCGCGGGTGACCTTGACCTTTGACCTTTGCATTTCACAGTTACCCCCACCACCACGCTACAAGTCAAACCTGCTTGAATGCAAAACACCCCCACCACTTTTTCATATACCTCCAAGTGCTGTGCCTCGTCTTCATTTCAACTCCAGCAGCCAACCGAACAACATCAGTATGTCTCTGAACGTAAGCTGTGCCAGCTATGAGGAGGTGACGATCAAAACGCAACAGGAGCTGAACGACTTGTACAAGGAGTTGCAGCTGATGGTGGCAAGAGGCTACCGTATAAACGTGCAAGTCTACGCTTGCAATATACGGAATCTTCGGCAGCCGAAGGAAGAGCCTGAACATTCCTCTTCAACGACAGCTTCCTCACCGGCGTCGATGAAAACCGAACCAGACAACTTGGATTACTTCAGCTGACTAGCGGTTGTCTTCCTTGTCCTTACAATTGTAGAATATGTTTATTTCTTTATTATATTAAAGAAGTAAAAAGAGCAAAGCCACCTATCTTGTTACTGACATATATGCTCAGTAACAAGATAGGGTTTTTTTTAAAACACAATTTGAATGACCTTGAAACTTCCCCCTCCACTGATTCGCTACCCCCACCACTTCACTGTTGATATACATGAGACAACATAATTAGATACCTCATTCCTTCTTCAACGGCCAAACCTACAACATCAACAATGGCTAACCTACCAACAGATGAAAGATGTCCTCACGCATGCTGTGACTTCGTACACGAGTTAGAGAAGAGGATGCAAGAGAGGGCGATAAGAAGAAAGCAGATCCACTCAGAAAATATCATGATAGTAAACGGCTATCTTTTGTTGTTCGGCCTTATCATGGTTGTACTGTTCATACTGTACGGCATAGTTACATGCGTCGGCAAGGTTGCAGAAGAAAACGCTCGCCACCATCAGTTGGAAGATTTCAATGTTACTTTCTAGGTTTTCCTTTTTTAAAACTCCATTTGGATGACCTTGAACTTTCCCCCTCCACTCCTTCCTTTTTTAAAACCCAATTTAAATGATCTTGAAATTTCCCCCTCTACTTTTCAATAATGTTACAACTGACTGCAGCTCACCTCATTCCTTGCTTGGCTGCCATGGCGGAAGGAACTGTTTCTCAAGTTGACTCCACTATGGACGAAGCATTTCCCTTGCGGTGGACTGTTCATTTACAGGATGCGACAGAAGTGGAAGTCTTGTATCAAAAATTACTCAATGTATTCAACGGGAACCCTGGACCTCTTGAATGTAGAATGGGTTTGAATTTTGATGCAACCAGGGTCGGCACAGAACCTTCAACTTCAAGCCAGCCTCAGCAACGAGATTTTACACATTTATACACTCCAATATCACCGGAAGGTGTAACTGTCTGCGAGGCTGACTCAACTACACGTTATGTTCAGCCGAAGCCTTGGGTGTTGATTATTAACAATGTGTACAAAGTGGAATTGGTATGTAATAGATTAAAGGAGTTGATGGTACAAGATCCAGGCCTGCGCTTTCAAATAGATATACATTTCATCTGGAGAGCACCTGCACGGGGCTCTTCGTCTGACAGCTCTCCAAGTACGACGGACGAGGAGGACGACTAGTCATCTTTTTAAAACTCCGTTTGAATGACCTTGACCTTTCCCCCTCCACTGAGTTTATTTAAGGTGCACTCTCACTGACTACAGCATCATTTCATCGCGCACCTTCACCGCAGCAACATGGAGAGTCAACTCAACTACTGTTGCGAACAGAAATGTTTTTCATGGCCGAATGGCATTGATGTGGTGGATGGCCTGGCTTGTAGAACATGTGAAGCTTTTAGTCAGTGCATGTGTAAGTGCAAGTCTTGGAAGAAGCCGAAACCGAAGTTGAAGACATTCCATGTGTACCAAATGAGAGGCATAAGTACACTTGTTGCCCTGAACGTTGCATTGAATTCAAACTAAAACAGCTAACTGGCTGCAAATTGTGCAACAATCATTTTGCAGGTTTTTGCAAACATTATTTAGGAGCGTGTCAATACAGATCAACTTGGCATACAGAAGCACTCACTATCAATGAAATCGCTATAGACTCACAAGAGTAGTCTTTCTACTCTTTGACTTTTTTAAAACTCCGTTTGAATGACCTTGAAATTTCCCCCACCACTTCCCCATATATCTAGAGTACGCAGGGCCCGGAGGTCAGTCGCTCGGCGGCTGTCGTAGTGTGCACATCCGTGTTGTGCAGTCTGCTGTGCAGTTTTGATTTTAACCAGTTCAAGGTCACCACACTTACACTCTGGCAAAAACGTCAAGCTGTTAAAGACAATCCTAAGTCCCAGGTTCACAGTCAACCTCAAGGTCATCACACTTTAACATGTAAATTTAAGGTAGCACCAAAACGGTGCTACCTAGCTTCACATTTTCAAGTTTGCCGAGGTCATCACAGTTCCCCCACCACTTCCCATATACCTAGAGTGCACAGAGCCGGACAGTCAGTCGCTCGGTGTCTGTCGTAGGGTGCACATCGCAGTTGTAGTAATGGTCGAATGGGGGCTTCTGGGCCAGTTCAAGGTCACCCGAGCGGTGTCACATGACGGTTTAGGCAGAGTCACGTTGCAAACTTCAAGTTTCCTCAGCACTTTTGCTGTTTCTCATCGCAATTTCGCTCCAAGTTGTCAAGGTCATGGTAACTGTGACTGAAACTCGGAGCGTAGTGCGAGAAACAGCAAAAGTGCCAAAAAATTTTAGGTTTCAGCGTGACCTTGACCTTTGTGACATCGATGACGTCATCTTGGTAACGTAAGGGGTGATGACGTCGTCAGCACGTCATTTTTGTGACGTCATGGGTGTGACGTCAAGGAAGTGACGTCATTGGTGATGACGTCATCGATGATGCAATCGATGACGTCATCAATGAGGTCATTGACCTCGATGACGTCATCGATGACGTCATCCCTCAGGTGACCTTGAACTGGCCCAAAAGCCCCCATTCCCCACTACTGACATAATTACTGAAATAATTTTAGAAGATAATTTATTTGCGTGGAAATTATTTGAGAAGAAATAATTTTTTTTCAGTACACCGGAGTTAGTATTCTTTGAAACATGACATCAAAAGAGACTACCGTACAAACAGTTATAAGCAGTAGAAATGGAGTAACGCTGATAGGGGGATGGCGTGACCATCCCAGTCCGCGCCGGTAACTGATAGCCGACTACTTGTTGTTATCACTGATCCTTATCGCTATCTCTCTCGATCCTGTTTACACTGTGGTTAGTCATGAACATTTCTCATTTCACGCCTTGCCGCCAATTTGGCACTAGTTATCATCTGCCGGTAATGCACTCAGGGACCGCGGCCTTTGATGTTGAACAACTGCAAGGGTTTTCATCCACCCTATTATCATGTTTATGAAAGTGTTTTATAAAGGATAAATAAAAGAAACTGGGTACTAGATGGGAAAAATTTTACTGTACTGTCTTCCAATTATTTTCCCCTCTCCACCAAAATATATCTAATTTTAAAATGATCAAGTTTTCTAATGACCGAGCCCTTTTAGGGTTGTATCTAGGTGTAAAAACAAGGACCTATGTTTATTTAATGGGGTTATGTGTGTTGAATATAATAATTGCTCAACCTTATACATTATTTATTTTTATTTTGTCACAACTTCTCGATGTACCCAACAGTAATAGCCTAAGCTGTAATGTAAATGAATCATTTTTTACATTATTAATCAAACTCAGAGGAGTCTCCGGTTTTGATTTTACATTTGCGTCTTTCATTACCTCCTCAAGATCAATAAACAATCCTTATTTATTGGGATGTCATAACTCCTCAAGGGAAAGTTTGAATTTTCATTTTATAAATCCGTTCAAGGCAACATTATCATTATTATATTGCTTTCAAGAATATTATAAATCTTTTATGAGTTTATACAACAAGTTACTGTTATTCTAAAGCAATGTCCATTGTGTTCCCTCTGTAAAAGTTCTTCTAAAGGAGAACCAAATCAAAGAGTAATGTATTTTTCCTCCACCTACTATCTAAAACCGTATTTTACTCCTTGGAATAGAGTCGTAAAATACTAATTTCTATCCCATGTGACTTGAATACTTAATTTTTCTACCTAGATAAAACTCAAGTTTTTTTCGTACCACGGGGCTAAAGTTAGTTACATAAAAGAGAGATTAAAAAGAACATGAGCCACAGTCAGCTGTTACTTGTATTTGTTTCGTTACTCATTGTTGACTAAAGGTGCGTTGTCACTGGTGCGACTGCAACGATAATCGTTGAACGATAGTCGTTGGACGATAATCGTAGAGCGCCTGCTGAGCATTGTCTTCAATGGCATCGTTGTCACTGACGCGACTGCCGGCAGAGTCGCTGACTGCAATCGTACGGGTCTGCTCCTGGAGCAGTCATAATCGCAGTCGTTGGACGATTTTTCTAGTTTGAGTGGGTGTATTGACACTTGATTGGATTAAAAGAGACTGAATGTATTTGATAATGATTTTTTCGGAGTTTATATTTAACATTAGGTTTACATTTTTCTTCAGATTACTTTTACTTATCATTTTGGACACCAGAACTGAACATATGTGTCTGTTTTTATACTTGTATTAATAAAATTACGTAAGTTTCAAAATGAGCAATCCCGGCTATGAATTTTTTTCTCTTACTCCCCCTTTCCTCCTAGACATTATGAAACATTCTTTAACTTTTTCTATTAATTAATTTTTGTTTTTATAAGCATTCTAAAAATCATTGCCTTACAAAAATTAAATAAGGATAACAAAGATATCTTATTTTAACGTAAGAGCTAACTTCTAATCTCCCGTGATTGGATATGGATTGTAGTTTGAAGACATCTTCATAACGTCCTCATTGATTAAAATAGACACAACCATAAACTTAAGTTTAATAAGTCTGAAGAACTCAGAAAACATTCTCTCATCAGCTTGCAAATGATTGTTTATTAATATTTTTAAGTACTTTCTTCTGTTCTGCTTGCAATCATTCTTAGGTCGTGGTACACTTAGCATTTCAAAAATTTCTTCATCTTCTAAATGTTTAATTAACAAATAACTCAGTATCCGTTTCCTTAAAATCACCATTCAGTACTTCACTTGGCAAAAGTCAAATAGCAACTAAACGAATGCATAATAATCGCATCAGTGACAATGACCACTGCAACGATCATCGCCGAGCGATAATCGTCCAACGATAATCGTTCAACGATTATCGTTGCAGTCGCACCAGTGACAACGCACCTTAAAAGCAGCTGTAGCTGCTGCTCACTGCTGACCATTCTGGCAGCTGTATCTACTGCTCACTGCTGGCCATTCTGTCAGCTGTAGCTGCTGCTCACTGCTGACCATTCTGTCAGCAGTGAACAGCATCTCTAGTACTAGAGCTGGCCGTAACAGTGTACGTGTTTGTTTACATTTCGCTTGGGTAGGCTATTAACATGGGAAGTCCAAAACATAAGTGTAAAACTTTTGACTAGGCTTAAATTATATTTTGTTTTTTCGTGTTCTTTAAAAATGATATAGCCTACCTTGTGTGTTTTTTTATGTTGATGTGACTGATACATCTTGACGGAGTAAGGGTTCATATGAAGGTAAAGTTAAATTATATACGGTAGGCCTATTAGGCCTAAATGTTACACACAGGTAGGCTATATCATTTGTAAAGAACACGAAAAAAGAAAATATAATTTAAGCCTAGTCAAATGGTTTACACTTATATTTTGGACTTCTTGGCTTAATAGCCTATCCAAGCGAAGTGTAAACAAACACGTACACTGCCACGGCCATCTCTAGTACTAGAGATGCTGCTCACTGCTGACAGAATGGTCAGCAGTGAGCAGCATCAGCTACAGCTGCTATTAGTCAACAATGAGTAACGAAACAAATACTGTACAAGTAACAGCAGACTGCGTAGCTCATGTTCTTTTTTAATGTCTCTTTTAATGTTATTCTTATGTAACTAACTTTAGCCCCGTGGTACAAAAAAGGTTGAGTTTTCCCTAGATAGAAAAATTAAGTATTCAAGTCACATGGGATAAAAACTAGTACTTTAGTACTCTATTCCAAGGAGTAAAATATGGCTTTAGTTAGTAGTTGGAGAAAAATAACTATCACTCACCTATTTTGATTGTCGTCAGCTCGGGACTTGTCAGAATAAACCGTGGAATGTAACATTGCATAACCGTGGTTCTCCCGTGGGATTGGATTCCCCAAACACGGCAGGTGTTGCGGCGGCCGGCCGGGCATCAGCGTGCTGGGCCTCTAATAAAATGTCACGCCAGAATAATTTGTTTGCACAGAGCCAAACCATCTCCGGACACGCACAAGCTCGACGTCGACATCCTCTCCCCCCCCCCCCTTTCTACCTGGGCGTCACCACCGTCGTAGTCGCGGACCGCGAGGGAGAACCGGCGTGGAGAGTCGCAGATAAAAATATGTATTGTAACTATAGTCATGGGCAGGCTTATTTAGCGTGGGTGATCAGCTGTTGCAACCTATTACCTTGATAAACCGTTTCCAGGAGGCAATAGTAACTGTTTTTAATGGAACAATAATGTAACTGATTGTACAATAACATGTAGTAGCGTTAATCCCATATTTATTATCGCAATATTTAGATGCAATATTTTTCATTTCTTTTTTATTTTGGCCTAAATATCGTTTAATCTATACTGTTTATCAAGTGAAACATATTGAAGGATCTATAATGATTACATAGGGTAGACTTAGGATTATCCTCTTATTGTAAACAAATGTTTATGGAAACGTTAACGTAGGCTATAGGAAACTTGTTATAAGATTTATGTTGGTAACCTATATAAAAATGTTTTAATTTTTCATCCTTCAAAAACTAAAATTGTTATACTACAATATAAACACAAATATATACTATAGTTTAAGTGTGTGGCGTGAAAGAGAAATGCAAATCATTATTCATTTTAGCCTCAGCACACTTCCGACATCTGTTGCACTCGACACCCCAGCTAGGGATGGTTTACCCGGTAACGCGTATCCGCGGTGTACGCCACGCCACGGGTCGGGTCGGGTCGGGTGTCCGCGGCGGCGACCATAACCGGCCCTCTGTGGTTTATGGTTCAGGTTGTCAGCCGAGGGACCGAAAAGGCGAGCGGTGACGTAAACCCAACCGTGACTCGCTACCGAGCTCGGCACACGCTGTAGCCATGGCTCGGGCGGCTGATGTACTGGGCTATACCATTATATAGTATATTGGGTCGATGTAACAGCATAGGAAATGTCAATCCCTACTAAAAGTACTATCATATTTTAAATGAAAAGGGAAACAATGCATTTTAATTTACCTTATAAAACGTGCTTCAAATTGTAGGTCAAAGAAAGTTTTACTTTGCAATAGCTTTTTCCTGCGGCTTCGCTCGCGTGACTATATAGTCCGGTTAAGCTCGATCGCTACGCTCACTCGCCGTCACGCTCACCCTATATCTATGAAATTGCTGAAATACCTAAAATTGGAAATTTTCATTGAATTTGTTTCTTAGCAACCAATAAAACAAAATAAATCGATTTTCAGATTTTTTATACAGTATCTACAAATTTTTTAAATCCTTAAATAAAAAGTATCCTACGTTACTCCTCTGATACCTCCAATACTAATTCATTTTAAACTCCTTGAAATAAGGTTTTCTCACATTTTTATTAATGGAATCTTTAAGACTTTTTGAACAAGGTTCTGTCCCAATAGACTATTTCGTAAATAACAATTTAAAAAGTAGTCTGTTAAAAGAAAGAACTTTTCAAAATATACCGAGACACCCACGAATGTACGGCGGAGGCAGCGGTACAGACTGCCATGTACGCGTCACTCAATTATCTTTACGATGGACGGTAATGAATGTGTACATTGAACGTCGGTCGTAAGCGATGTCGTAAACCGCGTTACGACAAACGTCGCATTCTACGACACCTCCGTCTGGTTGCGGCCGTTTACTGGGTACAAACCCGGGCCCGATTAATAGTCTTAAACGCCACTTAATTATAATCAAATCGCAATCAAGAATAACGCTCGGGCTAATCTTTCTCCAAATTAATTAGCTATTAAACTCGGGGCAACAAGAGTAGATCAAAATAATGAGGGACGGTGGCGTGTTAAATGGGCAACGGCGGGCGCGGGCACAACTCAAAATTATATAAGGTCGGGCATGGGAGGGTACAGTCACGGGGAAAACGCGGCCCGGCCTCGGTCCGGCGGCGCCAAGGTGAGGGGGGAGGGGGGTGACTGTGATGATCATGATACTGGCGCGGCCGTGGAATGTGGGAAATTGGGAAACTGATGACGGCAGGTGCAGCCGTTCGATACGATACTGCACTATTGGTTTGATAAAGCTAACTGTTCAAACGATTTGATTTTAAGGGGGTGTAAACCATTAGTCCGCTTTAGCACCATAGTTTGTTTATAGTTCTATGGTTAGCATTGGACGAACATGTTCGCCGAACAGTTATTCCGAAATTTTGTTTGTTTGTTGATTTTTTGTGTTCGCCTAACAAGTTCGCCACGAATGTTCGGTCAGTGCGGACGCGGCTTTTGGAGCTATCAATATATGCTACATTTTCAGTATTATATTGTTTTAATTGATTTGTAAAAATTGTAATTTTTATAAAAAGTGCTTTTTAGTTATAATCACAAACATGGCATTTTAAAGTTTTAAAGTTCTTGGTGTCTTTGGAATGGGGGCTCAGTCTGTAATTGTTGCCAAAAGTTGATAAGAGTTGGCTCCTAGTCTACGCCTTACAGGTTTTTAAACTTTCAATCTTCATATTATGGAAGAAGGGAAAATGATTGAATTATTAGAAAGCTTTTGTAAACAAAAATTAACATGTTAGGAAGAACAGAAACAACGGACCCAGACGATACGCTGCAACTGATGTTTTGGTCGTATTTCGACCATGTCGCGATCTTTACTCAGACATAATTTATAACTGCTTTTCATAGTTTTTAATATATTTTTAGGTTAAGAGCTGACTAACAATTACTTCATTGAACTCCCTTTTTCGAGAGGATATATTGTTTTATATATGAAGATAAAACTTGTTTCAACTTTTCACTGACTTGTTTTATCTAAAATCGGCTAATGTTAACACGATAAATTTCAAACTGATACATTAGGATTACAATATTGTTAAGATCGTCCGGCTGGGAGCGCTCGTTGTCGGACCAGACTGTACCGACACCGTCCGGCCGGTAGGTCGGTAATAAACGTCCTGGCCAAACAATATCACGATATTTAATATCGGCCCTGCCAATAAAATCTGAGGTCAACGCGCTCAAATTTGGCTCACTCACGTTGCGCCGTGCCGCGCCGAATGCTTGTTGACTCTCGTATAATACCGTGAAAAGTTATGTCCAGCAGCGATGGTAAAGCTCGGCCCGGGGAGTTACTTACTGCTATTGGCCCGGAGGAGGTTTATGTTACGGCTTTCGCGGATATTGGAATCGTGTACTCGACAGACCCAGATGTGAACCATATAAATTATTCGACTATGGGACATAATTGAACTTTTGTATTAAAAACGCGAAAGTTAATTTCTCTCCCTCGATTTTAATCAGTTGCAAGTATTTGGTAATGAAGTGGTTGCGATTAAACTTTATTCACCATAGTTTTTAAGGGAATTTAAATAACAATAAGAACCTCTCTACTGTAATTCCAAAAACGGCATTATATCACTTAGTATATTTTCAATACAGTAATAGTCTTAAAACTTGTATGTCTTAACACCTTAACCATAGGCTATATGAATTAGAACAAACTATTCCTGCACGTAAAATTTGTAATGATATATTCTTTAATTTAAACCTCTTAACATGTAGGTCTACATTTAAAAGTAGCCTATACCTTAATATTTAGTTCGACATACTCACCATAATATTTAATATAATGTGTTGCTTTAATATGATTTAAATGTGAAAATGTGTTGTATTCTTACAACCTTAGCTCAATATTAACACTACTTTAAATTCAATACATTGCCCAATCATCAGCGGGCTAACTACAACTAAAATACAAATCACTGTAATTAGTTAACATTGTTAGAGGTTAGAGGCATTTGGCTTTCAGAAACACTAGAACTTCTTACCTAAAAAGCCACACCGGTTTGTTTTTTAAACGTCCCTAGACATCTTAAAAAGAATTATAATTTATAGTAGATTATTATGTTTGGTTTTAAATGTGTAGTAAAAAAGTTTATGCAAACAAAAATATAACAATTTCTAACCTTTAACATTTTTCTTATTTGTTTTTTGAACAAATAGTTTATTGAAGAGTAAAAATAGCACGCTCTTTTACCACTCTAGTAAACTCATCTCACCATGTGGACGTTAAAAAATACCCTTCACACTGTTTGGGCGGTTTATCATTTAATGCACAGCTGTTCTATAACAAAATCAAAGTCGCCCCGCGTGAGGATAGCATGTGTGGGGGTGGGGGGGGGGGGGGGGGGGCGCTAGATACAGGTGAAGTATGGAGCGGCGAGCGCAACAGTTGTACCCGAGGACGACGCGGGTTCTCCAGTATATGGACCTAATATAGGGGATGGGGGATGTGTAACACGGCAATCTCAGACTGATTACGCCCCCCCCCCCCGCCCATCGCCAGCGCCCTCGTCGAGACCTCTTATTTGATCAGGGAACGACCCGGCTAGAAACGAACTGAGCAAATAATTGCCGGATACTTTATTTGATCATTTAACCAGTTTATCTCGCACTGCTAACATTCTTTACGATCACAGTTAGTTTTGTGTACAATGTAATTGGTTATTTTTTACAATTTGTTTCATTAGTTAATTGTTCCGTTTAATAGTATAGTAGGGATTTTCCCTATTTCTCATGCTAAATATTAGATTTTTTTCTAAAAATCCAACATATTCACATGCAAATCAAGACGATTAATTATTTACTGACGTCGAGATGAATTAAAGTTCATAATTTTGTCGTTTTATTCAACATATCTGGTTTACGAACTAATCTGAAAAAAGGTAGGATTACACATTACCGTTTTACGAGTTATCGTGTCTAGACACACACACATACATACATACATACATACACATACATTATACACACATACATGTCATTCCTAGCCAAATAAACAAAAAGATAAAATACGAATGCAAATAACCCATTATTTTTTATCTTGATGTTTAAGTTTATAAAGTTTCTAGTTTCAATATCAATTAGTTCACTAATTTTATTTGTGTTATACTTTAATAATATTGTTATTTTTGTATACATAACAAAAGGTACTAGTTCCCATTTAAAGTGTTGAAAATGATACTTTAATGTGTTTTTAAGAGAACAAGTTAACTTCCCAGCTTACAAATGTTTACAATTAATTGTTCTGTTGCTGTAGAGTTATATCAATGATAGTTTTATTATCTGATTATCACATCCGTCATGTTCGTTTGCCGTCTGTCGGACAGTCACTTGTGTGCCGACATGGCACATGGCAGCGCCGTGGATGTACGTACAGTACTTGTATGATCACAGCCGGTTTTTGTGGGTTGCTAATTGTTGATGATTGGACTGGACAGCTGGGAGGAGTGTTGCCAACTTGGGAACGCTAAATATCCCATCATCAGCTCATTACTTCTTTCCTCTCGCTTCACTGCTCTCTGCGACGGATATTCTTTAGAGATACTCTATTGCACACAGCTTGTTTAATAGTTTGCATTATTTGAACGTGGTCCAAACAATTATCCTCATTAAAACACAATTACTCCGTATAATATCGTTAAACTAATTGTATTTCTGTACTTTGAGTTCGTAAATCCATTAAAGCAAAGTATACTGTAATACTTAATAATATTAAAATCACTAACTCAACGGTTATAATAATTAAAAGTAGTCCATGTATCATCTACTTGAATGTTAACTTCAACGTTTTACAACGTTAAACTCTGATTTGCTTGACTACTTGACAACTTATTGAAATATACAATGGTGATAGTTCTTTCACTTGTTTAATTCAATTCACATATTTTATAAGTTTTTTTTTTAATAATATTACGATACCATTTTTAATTCTAAATGTTTAAACCAGAGACATTTTACGTAATTATTAAGTCAGTATTTGTTGGAGTTCAGAGAGTTAACAATGAGAAGTTTATGTACATACCAGGGATTAAACTTAGAGTCATCGTCTAAAACGGTAACCGTTTGGCTAGGAGGGTGCCCCATCAGTTAAAGTCCTAAAAATTACTGCATTGTTTAATCACATGCGGTTCTTGTTCGCTTAGCTCGACTCCTGTCCTCCCTCCGTAGTCCATCCTTGTACAGTGCCCTGGTAGTCGCCGTCCGACAAGGCGCTACATCGGAGACACCCGCGCCTTCTCTTCACTCCTCCATCGCCGTGTCCTTGAGGCCGGACAAAGACAGCTGTAAATAAAGATGAACAAGTGTTTTGATGGGCTGGTAATTGTGGCCGAGGGCCGATCGTGTCGTGGGGGGGGAGAGGAGCCCCCCATCATCACGCTCTCTCTCTCTCACTCATTCTCTCTCTCTACCTGTCATCCCACAACGAGGTGCCGGCCACGCCACGCTATGCACCTTGATTATACCGTCGCCGGTAAATGTGCTGCTTCGGTCGTCCGCTCTGTCGTAAAAATGTTTTGGACGTCGTACAACATTATTCATAGTTGTTTCGAAACAAAAATACGAAAAGATTGACTTGATTTGATTTATTCGATTATGGATTCAAGCAATCACCAAATGTCTTGAGAGAAAGTTTTCAGTTTCGATAAATGTACGTGATGCTGGACGATAATCCAATTATCGGTAATCATCAGGTTGTACGTATCATTAAAATATGTTTTAACCTTATCTTATTTGTAAGTATAGAGAAAAGTCGTTGCCTCATAAATTATTCAGCGAAGTAGAAGACGCTTATAAACATTTATTAACTGTAATAAAGTGTCTATCAAAGAAATTTCTTTACATAAAGTTGTTGTATTGCTTAGCAGAAGTGAGCTTACGCCCGCCAACAACCGTAGCAGTATTGTACGCTTAAATACCTCCTTTGTTGCCAACTATACTATCAGCAAGGAGTTATTACAACGTCGCTGCCTCGTATTATATTATACCGGAGACAAATGGTTATTGTGGCCGCAATACCGGCGGATTATTCGTGGCCGACGCTAGCGCCGCCTGGTGGCTGGCAGTGGCGGTGCAGTAGTGCCACTACCACCAACGTAGCCACACGAGCGCCACGGCGCAGCGCGGACACCCCCTCTCCACCCATCCCCCGCTCCTGTCAACATAGTTAAAGCAGTTGATAACGTTGTTTACGAAGAAGGCCCAAGTCGGAGGATTATCCGAAGACCGGTGTTCAATACGGAGTACCTCCCCCCGCGTAGGCGCAGGCCCGTCGACGGAAGTGGGGGAACCACCCCCGCCCCCACCACCCCCGGCCTTCCGGTCCAGCGCAGCCAATTCCGCCTCGAGGATTCATCCCATCAATTTCTGCCCAGTGGACCGCTCCTTCGTATCCCATCCGACTAAATTAATGCTAAATTTACGTCGAGGATATTCGTCCCGGAATTCCGCGCGGGATGAGGACGGCTCATTATGTCCCGGGAGCCTCCGCTGATCCCGCGGATTCGGATTTCACGCCGTCCCGAACCCAATTTCCCTGCACCTGTTTAACAAGGCCCAGATGGAAATGTTTTGCGTAATCCAATTTCCTACGGAGGAAATCGGAAGGTGTTCATTTGTGCGATGTTAGAACCGCTGTTGGTGCATCCACTTAGTGGATGGCAGGAAATTCATTCGGCCAATACTGGCTTCTCGTATATTTCCAATAAATTGTCGTAGGAGACGAATATTACATGAAAGGCTAAGATTTCCGTAGGAGAATGGTACAGTAATTTAAAAGACACACATTGATGGTTTCTGTAAGGGGCCGTCCATAAATTACGTCATCGCTTTTTGGCAATTTAATATCTGTAATAAAAATAAAACAATAATAATATAACAAAACCATTGCATACGTTTTTGTATCTGTTAACTACACATTCAAATTGATAATCGCTGTTGTTTTGTCAGATTTCTTTGGGTCAAAAGCTAAAATTATTAAGAAAGCATGTTTTCTTCTTTGCACAAAAATGCATTAACATGATGCAATACCAATATCGGTTCGGTGTTGTAATTAAAACTTTTTGTAATATGAACTACATATAAAAATCAATACGATTATATTGGCGTATTACATCAAACACGCTCCCAAAATTTTGCTACCGGTATAGGCCTATACTGTATTTTCAATACTTTATATAGCTTATATAGTATTTACTAACGGCTTCGTGTAATGAATTATTTAAGCACTGGAAGCCTAAACAGAGTGATGCAACGTACAGGGGCTAAAATAAAAAGAAACAGCACGGCGCAGCGAGCGGTGATATGGGTGCAGCGGAGTGTGGCGGGTTGCGTCCACGAGATACCACGGCGCACTCCGCAGACCGCCGCGCCGTCCATGTTGTTGGAGGTGGAGACATGGAGGTGATGGTAACTTATTTAATGTAAGGTCATCAGTTTAACCTTACATTATACTGTGTAATTTATACCCTTTTCGGCATGCATGGGAAATGTTGGGACACGGAAAATGTTTCCAAGGGCCTGACAGAATGCAAACAACAATTGATTATTACTTTTTTGTTTTCACTGTAAATGTTATTTTACTGTATTATCAATTGAGATACCATCCAGTTATGAGAAGCCAAAAAATTCCATAAACGTTAGTTGAACAGAATAATTATTGTGTTCATCCTCTTACGGGACTTTTTTTACGTTTTAAATTAGTGTTTTGATATATTTTAAAACATTGTTACTATCGTCAACAATAATCTCGTAACTAATTATCCATCCCATTAACCCGGGCCCGATCACTAATACATTACCGTGTAATACACACATATACCATCAGCAGCATAATGGCAGGCCGGTATCTAATAGCAATAACAGGAGGGCATCAGGGTGTATGGGGCGGCCAGTATGAATGGAACCAAGGGGCCATGCAATCAGATCACCACTGATACACTACACACTACATGTATACACGCGCCGGCTGCCCTTCTATACAACAGCGCCGTTCCCACGCTCGTTTGTGTCATCGCGATTTATTTTAACATTTTAACCGGGCGGCTCTCTCAATCGGCGTTAAAGTCAAATGTCACCGTTTTTACGGTTTAAATGCCGGTCACTCTTTATGTAACACGCGATTTATTTCATGGATTTTTGTTTCTTTGTAAATAAAATTTGAGGATTGACGTATACTCTGAAATTTCGTATGTTAGTTTTAGTTGTCTGCGAGTACAAACATGGTAGCGTAAACTTATTGATACCATAAAAATACTTTTTCCAGGAAAAACTGAAGGGCACCACTTGTTTGATCACATTTCGTTTCTTTTGGGTTTAATATAATTTATAATTACCTTGTGTAATTGTAATTTTACAAGAGTAAAAACCACGAATACAGCATTTTAGTTATGAATACCATTAATATAATGAGAATTCATCGAAAAAACCATTCTAAAGAAGCAACCAAAGAGATAATGTACGTATGGTTTAGTTGCTTAGGGTTTAATTTAAATTTTAGATACTTCATGTAATTATTATCTTACACAAGGAAAACAACGAAAGATCTTCATTTTGAGTTTTTAGCGAATTTCCCTATAGGGAATACGCTATTACGGTAGTAGCCATGGTAAGACCTAAGCCCGGGACCACTTTACTTTTTCATTTTGAGGTCCCCAGAAGCCAAAAACACCATTCGTTCATTTTCATATATATGTATATATATATATATATATCTATATATCTATCTATCTATCTATCTATCTATCTATCTATCTATCTATCTATGTGTCCGTGGTACTGATAACTTTTGAAGGGGACTTTGATGAAATTTGGTATGGAGGTGTAAGACTAGGTCTATTTTCATGAGTTCGCGAACCAGCATTGTCGGGTTATGGGAACGGGGTTTTATGGGGTTTCAAAGGGGTCAAAAATGGGTTTTTGGAATTTTTGGACCTTAATTTTTAAAATTCATCAATTTTAACTGAAACCATTTAAAAGAGCTTAAAAAAACAAACAATTTGGTATTTTGATTTTTTATCATAGCATAACTGGTTACGGGGCAAATCCAAAAATGTGTTTTCCATGTTATTCTTATGGGAAATCAAGAAAACCCTATATCTTGCTTATTTATTGACATACCTTATCAAATTTGGTATGAACATTATCTATATAAGGTTTTACTTATACTTGCTTACAAAACCCATATGACGGCAAACCTACATACTCACCCCCATAGGGTTTATGGGGAAAATAAAAAATTGCCAGAGTTGGTACCATTTTGTGTGTACATTCACCAATTATTGATTAACTTAGATTTTCTAACACCCAATGGCAGAAAACCTACATACTCGATCCTATGGTGTTTTTTTATGGGGAAAGTAAATAATCTGAAATTCCATTGGAAATTCGCTGAGTACGCAGGTCTGCTGCGACGGGGGTATTTTGTGTTAACAATCTCTTTCATTGTGGCAATCTCTTACATTGTGAAAGTATGAGTAATTTTTGACATACTCCTGTTTGAAATAGAATTTTATAGTCAAACCTTTATTTTACAGTGTTTAAGAAACTTCAATAAAAAATTAGAAAAACTGTCAGTGATAAGACCGTCCGAGTGTTATGCATTCGTGCGGAGTATGAATATTTTTCCGTATTGCAAAACTGCCCAGATTCCGGTGACGATGTGGACGACTACGTCACAGCCGGCCCTTCTTTGGTCGATCGTCACTCGTCACTCGACATTCGTCACTTGTCACTTGTCACTCGTCACTCGTCACTCGTATTTAGTAACTCGTCGTTCGTCGTTCGTCGTTCGTCACTCGCCACTCGTCACTCGACATTCGTCACTTGTCACTCGTCACTCATATTTAGTAACTCGTCGTTCGTCACTCGTCACTCGTCACTCGACATTCGTCACTTGTCACTCGTCACTCGTCACTCATACTGTATTTAGTCACTCGTCGTTCGTTGTTCGTCACTCGCCACTCGTCACTCGTCACTCGACATTCGTCACTTGTCACTCGTCACTCGTCACTCATATTTAGTAACTCGTCGTTCGTCGTTCGTCACTCGCCACTCGTCACTCGTCACTCGCCACTCGTCACTTGTCACTCGTCTCTCGTCACTCGTCACTCGACATTCGTCACTTGTCACTCGTCACTCGTCACTCATATTTAGTAACTCGTCGTTCGACATTCGTCACTTGTCACTCGTCACTCGTCACTCGTATTTAGTAACTCGTCGTTCGTCGTTCGTCACTCGCCACTCGTCACTCGTCACTCGCCACTCGTCACTCGTCACTCGACATTCGTCACTTGTCACTCGTCACTCATATTTAGTAACTCATCGTTCGTCGTTCGTCACTCGCCACTCGTCACTCGTCACTCGACATTCGTCACTTGTCACTCGTCACTCATATTTAGTAACTCGTCGTTCGATATTCGTCACTTGTCACTCGTCACTCGTCACTCATATTTAGTAACTCGTCGTTCGTCGTTCGTCACTCGCCACTCGTCACTCGTCACTCGACATTCGTCACTTGTCACTCGTCACTCGTATTTAGTAACTCGTCGTTCGTCGTTCGTCGTTCGTCACTCGCCACTCGTCACTCGTCACTCGACATTCGTCACTTGTCACTCGTCACTCATATTTAGTAACTCGTCGTTCGTCGTTCGTCACTCGTCACTCGTCACTCGTCACTCGTCACTCGTCACTATACACGGCACTAGGGAAGATGTTTACGGAGCATGTGGAGATTACCTCAACAACATAATCGTCTTACACGCAGACCATCCGAATCGGCTGCAATCCCTGCTAATGACGTAGGCCAGGCCCGTTACATGTAGCATTCGTCGGCGACGTTTTAATTCATCCCTGATGTTCATGAATTGTACATTTTCCTAACAGCACTATGAACAGAATACCGACAAACATGGCATGCTGTAAAATTGTTATTGAAATCTTTGCGATGTTTTAGTAGCAACAAGTGACGTTAATTAATAGACAATATCGTTTTGAGTGTATGTACGAGTTATTAACCGTCGAAACAAAACGTCCTAATACAATTAATAGCACGTCCAATGTTCCTCAAAATAATTTTTTAATGTTCACGTGCGTGTGTAGTGTTATCTGTATTAACTGTAAATTATTTCTTAAAAATAGTTGTGACGACGTTTCTACTGATTTGAAAATGGGACAACAGTCCCGAAACTAATTATTTATAAGAAACTATTTGGACTGACGACGGCATCAAGTTGTGTAACCTAATCATCTAGCAAATAATAGTTTAATTTCACAAAAATAACGTCTACAACACTCCATCTACGTTCTCATCATCCTTCCTATTCGGAACGAAAACGTTGTAAAACCGCCTGTAAAAATAAACGCGTCGCAGAGTCGCACAGACGACCGTTCCCAGACCCACCCGGGGCACCCCTGCTGATGAACCCGCTCCGATTGAATCCAGTCCATTATTTATTTAATCCGAGGACATATTGCGAGGGGCAACCCTTTGTCGAGCCCCAGTTTAAAATGTCAATAGGACCCGAGCAAATTAGCGATGTCCTGATGACAACGATACTCGGCGCGGCGCTGGCGGTGACATCCGAGACAAAAACGCGGCACCACGACGAGGCTAATGATGTCACCGTTCCGTGGGGCTGGGGTAACTGTTACCAGTGGTGGTGGTATTGTTACCGGAGGTAGTGGTAACAGTGAGCGATGTCCTGATGACAACGATACTCGGCGCGGCGCTGGCGGTGACATCCGAGACAAAAACGGCACCACGACAAAGTTGATGTCACTGGGCCGTGGGGATGGGGTAACTGTTACCGGCGGTGGTGGTAACTGTTACTGGCAGTGGTTGTAACAGTTACCGGTGGTGGTAACAGATTCTGTGTGTGTGGCTCGGCCGTATTGGGAAAAATCGCTGACTTTGGAGACTGGGAGAAATTATTTGTACGAAGTAGCTTTGAAATTATGCTTAACAAATATGGCATGTTTTACATTTGCGTGTGTAACTTAAGTCTTTCTTCGTATCAAATGGTTATAAGTCAATTGGTTTGCGTGGTACTTCCGGTCGACTACATTGTTTTATTGAACTTTTTAGTTTATTTTAACTCCAAACGTTTTTATCTTCGTATTTAATCCTCTGCCCGTGTATGTCCTTTGTATAATAAAAGCCACATTAGTTAGTTTGGTTTTTTACCCGTAATTTGTTGTAGCCTCTACAATTAATTATTTTTTCGGAGACATTCTCTTTCACCTCGCGGTGTCTGTTGACTTAAATCTCTTTAAGTATATTTACGAATCACAGAACTCTGGTAGGTTAACAGAAATATAATATGGATTGAAAACTGACACTACACACACCGTTCTTTACCTAAGAATAACACACCGGCATCTACATCCGCCTACACAGTTTAGCGTTGGCCTATATCGTCCTTCCTAGCAACGCCACCGTATAACAATATCAAGTGGCCGGCCGGGTCAGAAGGGTTTCAATTTGCCAGTGCGGACACGGTAATGGAAGCTGTTAGTCTGGAGGCTTGTTCGGTTACGGCGGTATTAGTGCGCTAGTGAAGCCCACTCTCCGCAGCCATAAGCGGCTGATAGCCAGCCAGTACGGTAAGCCGTAGGCCGCTGCGAGCGTACACCTTTGATACAATGTGATTAGTAGCGATCTGTACCGTAGAGTGGAGCGACTATGGTGGCTTCTACCATTTATGGACATTAAAGCACTGTCATCTTTGTAAAAGTAACTATCTGTACTGGCTTTGCTACTTTTTCTGATTTTCGTAGATAATTCTCGCGATAGATCATTCTGGTCGTAGGTCCAACATATTTTTGTTTTTAAAGATTATTTTCGACGTTTGGATGCATACATGCTTATTTTCACTGGTTGTCGAATCGTAAAAAACCCGCGATGTCTATGATATAATTTTAAATTCTTTTTATGCCCTTTCAAAATTATAATTGACTCTCAGCGTGGAAGTGACTTTAAGTGGAAGTGTTCAAGGGGGTTGATAATGGTAATAAGGCGTTGTGGTAATTAATATTGTAACGAAGAAATGCAGCATTCAGTAGTTTATCAATTCTATTTCCATGGGGTTGTTTTAGATGTTTTTGGATTTAAAAATTCTTCGTTTTCATTCGTTTGTCTTCCGGGTTGAAATTATAAATAAATATGCACTGAATCTAAATTAACGTTTGACACATGTAGTTTCTTGGTTCTGACATAATATGTGGTATTGGGTTGACCAAGTGCTCATGTTGACCAAGCTCGTGGATTTTAATTAACTTTTGTTATAGTATCATGATAATTAGGCTTTGAAGTTTACGCCAAATATACTTTTTTATCATTCTGCACGAAATCAGCCTGTTTTTTGTTCTCTCAACTGTACCAAAACCAATTCTTTATTGTCCTAGGACTGAAAAATCATCTGGAGAATTTTTTAGGTCCTAGTACTGAAAAGTCAGCTGTTTGCTATGTATATTATTATTCATTTATTAATGTTGAGGAGCAGAATTTTGAAATTCAAACGTTATAAAGAGCATTGTTTGTAAATAACATAAATGTAAACACTGCATATTACTAACTTTGTAAATATAACCTCGAAAATACATCTTTATAGTTAATATTTTTAATGACAAAAGTCTAATTTCGCATTATGATAAAAAAAACGTTGTTCATCACTCGGAGCGAAAGTGTCTTTTTGATGCTTAATCGTATTTAAAAACTCGGCTGCGCCTCGTTTTTAAAACACGATTACGCACCAAAAAGACCCACTTTTGCTCCTAGTGAT
Organism: Neoaliturus tenellus; assembly: GCA_030545055.2. Lineage (NCBI taxonomy): Eukaryota > Metazoa > Arthropoda > Insecta > Hemiptera > Cicadellidae > Neoaliturus > Neoaliturus tenellus. The sequence goes on along the minus strand of CM061534.1, from coordinate 150,231,238 downwards.
GAAAACTACTATTTTATCATTCTGCACGAAATCAGCCTGTTTTTTGTTCTCTCAACTGTACCAAAACCAATTCTTTATTGTCCTAGGACTGAAAAATCATCTGGAGAATTTTTTAGGTCCTAGTACTGAAAAGTCAGCTGTTTGCTATGTATATTATTATTCATTTATTAATGTTGAGGAGCAGAATTTTGAAATTCAAACGTTATAAAGAGCATTGTTTGTAAATAACATAAATGTAAACACTGCATATTACTAACTTTGTAAATATAACCTCGAAAATACATCTTTATAGTTAATATTTTTAATGACAAAAGTCTAATTTCGCATTATGATAAAAAACGTTGTTCATCACTCGGAGCAAAAGTGTCTTTTTGATGCTTAATCGTATTTAAAAACTCGGCTGCGCCTCGTTTTTAAAACACGATTACGCACCAAAAAGACCCACTTTTGCTCCTAGTGATGAAAACTACTATTGTACAGGTGACAGCTGTTTCAAAACCAATGAATGCTTAGCAGTAGCATTCTTGAACTTTTTTCTACCTTTCGTGGTTATTTCCTTGTCATGACGGCAACATATAAGACCAATATTTAAAATTCCATTTTTAAACTTGGTTTTATACAAAAATCTATTTTTTCTGAGGTTAAGGCTGTTCCCAAACTTGGACCAAAACACTCTCATTAAGCAACATCTACCTGTTAGATTTCGATGTCGATGAATAATATATAACCACAGACACTCCTCATATAGGATCATTGTATATAATTTATTTATATTTATTGCGAAACAACCTATAGTTTTAAGAATTAAAATCGCAAATCAAGATATCTACTGGATCGCGCGTATCGCTTTCGTCCAAATTACATATCCCAGCAATTGTTATTTCACCCGCTCTGCCCCTAGGCTACACGTGTCCTGGGGTAGAAGTACTACAGGGGTAGTTTTTTTTTGGGGGGGGGGGGGAGGTTGTCAGCAGCTGTATCACTTGACCCCCCCCCCCCCGCCCCTACACAATCACCCCCTGATGTACAGCATTGTAAATGTGGGCGCAGACCCGCACTCGTAAACGCCCAAACATTCGGCCGGAGTCAAGCACCGGCAAATATGAATTATCATAACCACAAGGGAGGGGATGTTTTCGGGGGTAGCCGCCAAACTGCGAGTTGATTTATAGCTTTTGTATTGTTGCCGGTTGTTATTTATTGAGACAAGTTATTATGTCGTCCATGGGTTTCGTTCTGGCATCACCTTTTGGTATCCTCAATCAATTGAAGTTGGTGTAAACTCTACTGCCATGTCAAAACAATCAGTAACTTATAATTAGTTCAAAACTTTCAAAACTATAAGAGGCACAAACGTTGACAGACTTTTAGTACTTCCCTGGTGCTGCAACCGCTATGCTATGAGTTCTCGTCGGATAAAGGCTCATTTTTTTTATAATTGTGTGTTTTATAAATAATAAATAACGACAAAATGACCCCACACTATTCAGTAGCCTAATAAATTTTAAATTTTCCACCACACATTAATTTTTGGCGGCACAATCACCACTTTATTTTCAGGAAGATTTTATCTCGAAGAATATAAGTAGACTTATCTTGAAGAAGTAAAATTAAGTCCACGCAAGATGCATGTCACAGAAATACCGAAACATCCGATAAAGGGATAAAGCATAAATAGTTATCATTTTGAAAACTGAATCAGCAGAGAAAGTAGTCTTATTCGTTAACATTAGTTAGATTCGAGAGCACTTGTACTAATTTGCGAGCTTTGACTGAGCGTAAACGTCGACGCGACTCTGTATGAAAGCAAGATCGGCGTCAAGTGCTCGACATGACACGAGGCCTGCTGTATTCGCATTCCGCCTAAATTATAACGCAAGTAAAGAAAATGTATTTTCTTCCCCTGAGGCCGTCTCATTTGTGACTTACGCATTGTAGCAGTAAAACATTTGGTGTGATGCTTAATATGTCAACAAACATTTTTGTGCTATTGTGCGAAAATCTCCTGCTTGTTATTTCACAAAAGAATTACATTATTAATTAATACGCTTTACTCTTAAAGTGCTATACAAATAAATGTGTGAACTTAAAGTGTCTTACGGTGTAGGTAAGATTTATGACAGTTTTACAGAAGATAAAAATGCTAATTTATTGACATTTTAGGAGCCCTCTCTTTAAAAGTGGACCAGTTTGAAATGTTATAAGAGAGTTTTCGCAACGTACGGTAAATCATATGGTAAACGCTAAACGCTATTTTTAAGTTGGCAAATTTACGTATATTACGTTACATAGGATAGTTCAACTGTATTAATGGTGTCTAATGGTTACTATTGGATCACTTTTCAATTAGCTTTTGTAGCTTCAAACAGCAAAAGTACCTAAATCCGCCATTATTTAAATAGCGTTTAGCGTTTCCCGTATCCATTTACCATATGTGCAAATACTCTCTATTTAGTTCTCATTTTTTCAGTTAATTCTTTTACAGGTAGGTTTTAGGCATCTCGCTAGCCTAACGGTCAGCGTCTTGGACTTCGGTTCAAGAGGTCACGGGTTCGATTCTCAAGTGTCCACTGACTTTGATGGGTTTGGACCACTGATTAGTTTTTCTATGGTTGTACTATCCGCTTTACAAAATGCTACTGGCGTAGACACATAAAAGTATCGTTCTTCACAGAAATAATTGTTGCAAGCCTAATTAGTTTGGAAAATAAGTCTTTACCTTTTGATACAACCTTGAAATACATTGATTCACAACGTGATCCTTGTAGTTCTTGTAATGTACAAATGCTCCACCGGCCGCCACCGCCGCGGCGCCACACACACTACACGCGCCCGTTTGCCCAAGGCCCGATCGGTGCTCGGTGTTTGGTGTTTACCCCGTGCTGGAGGGCCGCCGATTGTTTGGGATTCCCACGACGTATCGAGGCTACAGCGGATAATCCCTTTACCTCCCCCCCCTCCCCCCCTCCACACACGGATATAATAATTCATATTTCACGGTGCTTGAGTCGCCGCCGCCGCCCTCTAGTCGCAACAATGCCATGTACACGGATACATCTGTTATTGTGGCCACCCCTCGCCGCACAGCCCTCGCCATGCAGCCCTTCTATCAATTATCATTTATAATCCAATAAGCGGTTCACCAGCTCTCTATTTGGCGCCGGTTTTTTCCAACCAAACTTCGTTTGGCTCGCGGCCTCCACGCACGGCGGTTTTTTTAGTTTACTGGGTTTGCGCGATGTGAAATGTAGTTAAGGAGGGTTGAAGATTTTGTAATGTTTTTGAGCGGGAATTCTTTACTGAATGAAAACCAGCCTACTATTGATTATAAAAATACATGCCGTTTCAATATTTGTACAGACCTGCGAAACTAAATCTAGTTAAATTTAAATTTTTTTAAATAATTTATTTATACTAGTGTACTTGTTGCTCGAAATCGAGCAGTATTATTTGAACTATGACTTTATTGCTAATATATTACTTTGAAGCCTAAACTACACTACACCTCTGCACATTAACAGATGTTTAAAATGATCAACCTAATCCCAATGTTATCCCAAGCACACCAGGCGATACTGGAGAAGTCCATAGCGAAACTTGAAAACAGAAAAGGCAGCCACAAAAATTAAATAAAACACTAATAAATGCATAGAGCTTAAGCAGAAAACTGTGAAAGCAGTAAAAAACAAAGCACAAACAATTAAATTGAAAAAAATATATACAGCACCAATCAGGAGACATCACAAGGGAGCCAACCAAACTCTTGCAATGTCGGACAGGTAATGATTTTAAAAGTAAAGGTATATTTTTTTCAAAAATAACCACTACAATCTAATAAGATAAAGAAAAAATTAAATAAGAATTTAAAATACTAAATTTAATAAGACAAAGATGCAGGTCTTTATCTTACTGAAGAAATCTCTAACTAAAAAATTTGCATAAAATATTTATGTAGGCCTACCTACATGTTATTCAGCCCAACAATTGTATTGATTAAACTGGTACACCTTGCACAGTAGCCTATATCTACTTCATGGACAGTTTAAAAATTCCCTTGAACTTTTATACTATTTTATTTATTTTGCAAAACTTGAAATTCTCTAATTCCAGTCGGTCACGGGATCGATATCATCCCAATTTCGGATCGCTGGACCGATGTGCAAGGAAAGCTAACGAGCGCCGACCCATAGTCTGGGACAGCGTGTCAATCTCAGCCGGGCGGCACGCGTGCACGCGTGCGGGGCGTGATGACGTCATACGCGTGCGACGCGGGGACACGGTCGACCGGCCGCGGCCCTCCGATACCGGTGTAATAGCGGCCGACCACCCCACACTCACCACCACTCACTGTCCTACACTGTCGTATGACAGGAATTTCATAGACACGTTGGAGAAAGGCCAAAAAATCCCGGTCGTAAGGCGACTCAATGCAAATTATTTTTTCCTACATGCATATAATCAAACGTTATATTTTTAATTACATGAATGGATCTGGCTGACGGGACATTAAAGTGGATGTACTTAATAATTTTGAAGTTGCTTGCTCGATCCCCTGCAGAAATAAAATATATACTGTATATGCACGTTCCTGGGTGATTCTGAACTTAGTTACTACTGTATTTTCCATTGGAATATTTATTAATGATCCGGATATTTAGATGGACGTTGGACCTTTAAAAGACCGGGGCTTGGACCCCTTTCACATGAACAAGTTAAATAATTAATTTAGCATTGAAATACACGAAAAATTATACTTCAGTGGTTGCTCTATTGTTTATCAAAAATATAGTAGCTACCGAATTGTGAATTAAAATTCGAAAGAACTTGTTCTGACTATTTAAGTTTGTACCAGACCATTCAAAAAATGTTAAAAGTAAAATGTTTCCTACTCAAGCAATAAGACGTTAACAAATTACACCACATTTACTTAAATCCACAATCTTTAATCCTGGATATCGAGCCACTCCATGATTTCCAAAGTGATCCGAGAGTCCCTCATCCGCTATTTAGGCCTACTCCGTGTTTCAGCTGGAAAACAAAACTGGCGTTGGGCTCTTTACCGCGGCATTACGTTCCCCCTACGCGACGATAAGCTACTTTGGTCCACAAAAGGGCCATCAGTGACCGAGGCGACACCTAGCGACGTCCCCGTCAACCATTTGGCCGCCGTAATCCCATCACGGCAAAAAGCCGCAGGATTGGATTATTGGAGGCCGAAGAAAGGCTGAAACGCAAGTAGTCCCATTAGGTTGGGGGCCCCCGCAGCGATAATAACCGGGGGGGGGGGGGGGGGTTGGATCCAAAAAAACCTGCCCCTCGATCATAAATAATGCCCACGCGAACTAGTGTTTTCATATCGTCCGAGCGGAGATTCGCGCTCCTTTGCTTCCTCGGACGGATGATGTATCAAACAAACAAATGTGATGTTGCCCGCCGCCGTCAGCTCCGACCGATACTCCGGGTTCTATTGAATGGTTTTGTTGAGAATCGTATACGTCTAGGCTATTTGCATTTTAATCTGCATTTCTCTCGTGTATTATTTGAGATAAGATAAGTAATAATAATTCACACCTAATTCTGCGATGGTGTGTTTTTGTTTTTGTGTTTTCTTAAATTGATAAAAAGCTCGATTACACTGCAAGTGTTATAATAAGTTTATATGCAATTAATAATCATAATAATTGTTCATATTCGTCTATGTTTCGTATTGTATTACAATATCTTAATACATTTTGTTTTTTTGCAGGTAAATATCGAGCAACGTCCTTAGAGTGCAGCAAAGTCGTATTCGTAAGTCAGGTCATACTCATGGGTCGTAGTTCTCACATACGTGCAGAGAATTAGCTGTTGCATAAATATAAATATTTCCACTTGTTATATTTGAAAAAGTCTGTCTCGGGATGTTAAATTTACAAAAGTGTATTTTTTACTATATAAACACCATTATCAAATTAAATGTGTAACTGAAACTGAATTATACAGAATGTCCAGCTTCAACCTTTACAAACTTTTCCAGGCTGTTCAGCAAGCCCAAGTAAGCAATAAAAGTTTGTATAAACATATGTCCTAAAATGCTTCGTTAAGCCGCTAGGCACCATTTTGTTTTTTACTCTTAGTAATTTTTATTTCCGTATCGGGTCGTTGTATTGAGTTCATATTTTTCATGTTTCTTTATTAGACCTACACCAACACTCATATTAAGGGGAAAATTATGTTTTCAGATTTGCATTTGCAAAATTTACGGTAAATTTTATCAAAACTTTACAAGGAAAAAAAGGTGACAAATAAAAAATTATCCAACCATTTATACCAGGTTTGTAAAGATCTATCAACGAATAACATCAGGGTTATTGCGATTTTTCTATTAAAATAACTTAAATTCGCATTAATTATAACACAAAATCAATGTTTTTAGGCAGACAAATTACAATTACTCAGTTATTTGTTGTCAAATCATTACAATCTTGATATCATTGTTTAGATAATTTAATTTTTCAACTTTTTGTCGTTTTTAAAATTTTTATGGAATTTCTTGTTTTTGAGATATTTAGGGCCTAAGTTTAAAAATTTTTAAATGACCGCAATTTTTAAAATGCAATTTAGAAAAAAAAATACTGAAAATGTATTTTGGTGTAATTAAGAAACATGCCAAATATAAACTCAGGATATAAAAATTATCAAGTTTAAAAAATAAAATGGCGGCTAGCGGCTTGATGAAGCATTTTAAGACATTATTTATACAATTTTTGTTGTTTGTTTTGATTTTCTGAACTACTTGAAAAGGTTTGTAAAGGTTGAAGCTGGACACCCTGTATATTTTTTGAACAACTATAAAAATTATATACTAAAAACGATATGGTAACGCAATAAGCGGAGAGAGGCTGCGACGTAGGTTATTGAATTGATAGCCAAATGAAAGGGGAGGTGTCCCGGAGGTGACGAAGAAATAATAACATTAGAGTACCATCAAAGGGCCGAGAGATGTCCCGGTCAAACGCGTTAGGGCCGGGCACTGAACTGGCCCTCGTAGTGAACAGTCTACAGACTACAGACAGGCAGACATAGCTACAGCACAGCGAATACGCTGCCGCCGCGCCGCTCCCTGGGTCATCGCAGCGTCATCGTGGCCACGGGCGACATCAGTATTCATTTTACTTGTCCTAATATTGAATTTTAATCCCCTCAGGGGCAGTGGGCTTTCCACTGTACGGGTGTTTCTTGGCGACCCCGAGGTACCTGAGCCAAGCTGTGAGACCCTCCTCACAGTTCTTCCCGAGCTAAGGCCTTTCTTCTCATCTTTCAGGTCTTAGCTCACCGTCTTTATTCTTTCCTGAGCTAACCTTGCTCACCTTCTTGTTTTCGACCCCGAATCAAGGGTGTCTTTCCACCTTCTTTCGACCGGCGCATGCTGGGGGGTCCTGGGAGTGTCCCTGTTGTGTTGCAGGGACTGATGTGTGCCTCGCACTGCCGATGGTCTCCTCCAGTGTGTCGTCAGAAGCCAGCCGCTTCGGACCTTAGTCAGGGAGTGCGGCATGGATGCAGGGATCGGACTCTGCATTGCCACGGTGCGACCCCCAGCACGTCCGGCACATTTTGTGTATCGGTGCTGGGCAAACGGAGGTTCGGGCCCCGGAGTCCCGGGGTAGGGGTGTCTTATCTCCTACGGGGGGTAGACCTCCGAGGGTGTACCCGCTCCCGGCCGATGAAGGGCCGCCTCTTGCCGCACGATGCGCTGGTTACAAAACAGTATGGATTGTCAACTGCAAAACACGAATCTTGGAAAGGAGAACGAACAGGCTGCTTTTAGGCGCAGCTCACTTGTGCAGAGGTCTCCGACCTCAAAGACTGGGACGCCGACGGTTGGAATTAAAACCTCCCCTCCGCCGGCCCCGTTCAAGGCTGCTGGTGTCGCTGGATCATCGGCCGTAACAGGAAAGGAGAAAGATGAGGTTGATCTGGGTATGGGTGTGACCGAGCCGGTAACACCTCTAGCCAGGATGCAAGGAATCCCTCCCAGGAAGAGCCCTCTTCGTGCGGCATTCGAGCTGCAAATGCTTCGGCAGCAGCAGGACGACGCCCACGAGGAGGAAGACTCATGTCTGAAGAAGATGAAAGTTCTTTTGAAGGAGATGGCCAAGGTCCTCCTAATTCAAAAGAACATAAACAAGGCGATAAAAGAGGGGATCCCGAAACTCGAAGATGCTTTAGAAGAAATCGAGGAATGCCGGAAAATCAGGCTAAAGGCAGTGAAGCAGGAGCGCGATGTCACGAACCGAGTCATCTCTGCTTCACCTCAAGCTCATCTGGCTGAGTCCCAGACTCAAGCCAGAAAGCGAAAGAAGAGGCAGAGCGGTTCTTCGCCGGGAAGCCCTGAGCTTATTGAGGTGGACTCAGTGCCGAGACCGGTTTTTGTCACTGCGGCATCGCAGACATCTCCTGTCCAGGCTACTGAATCCGCCCCGGGCGCTGCCGTGATTCCAGCGGCTACTCCTGCAGAGGTTCCTGCTCCGGCGGCTAATCCTGCCTTGGCAGCAAACTCTGCCTCAACACCTTTGGGGGGCTGGAAGACGCGCCTGTCTAAGAAAGAAAGGAGGAGGCAGAAGCAAGCGGAGGCAGCTTCGAAAAGTGCGTCGAGGGTGGAGCGGACGCAAGTCTCAAACCCGGTTGGGGAGGCCTCTGGCAAGTCTGTCAGAAAGCCTAAACAACCCAGGCCTAAGAAGCCCAGGACGGAGGCAATCTTGATCAAGCCCTTAGGGGGGCGATCTTTTGCCGATGTTCTGGGTCAGATTAGATCGCAGGCCAAACCGGAAGAGACCGACACCGTTATCAAGTCTATTCGGCGAACCCAGAACGGGGATGTCCTCCTCGAACTGGGGAAGTCGAGTGACAAGATCGGTTTTGCCGCTTCCCTCAAGACTGCACTTGGGGACAAAGGCTCCATCAAGGCCCTAGAACCGAAGTGTTCGGTCGAGATTCGGGACCTTGATGTCCTCTCCACCGAAGATGAGGTGACCCGTGCGATCCAGGTGGCACTCCCGGAGATACCGGCCGATGGAGTGAGGGTATGGCTGACAAAGCCTAACCGAAGTCAACTCCGGATGGCTGTTGCTGAGATGAGCGAAAAGCACGCCAATAAGCTGCTTAGCCTTCAGCACCTCAGAGTTGGTTGGGTTAGTTGCAGGCTCAAACGGAGGGTGGTAGTTTCGAGATGCTTCCGCTGTCTCGGTTTCGGCCACTCCTCCCGAAACTGTAAAGGGCCCGACAGGAGTGCCAACTGCTTCCAGTGTGGAAGCCAAGGCCACAAACGTAAGGAATGTTCCTCGAGCCCCTCCTGCTTCCTCTGCAAGGATTCAGGCTCCAGTGCCCTCGGTCACTTACCCGGGTCTGGTCAGTGCGGTGCCTTCAGAGCCGCACTTGAACAGGCAAAAGGCAGCGGCCGGTAATTCGCATCCTCCAGGCCAACCTTCATAGATCCTGGGGAGCTGATAACCTTCTAGATCAGCTCGCCCGAGAACTTGGTGCTGACGCGCTCCTTATCAGTGAACAGTATCGGGACAGAGACCCAAACATTTGGATCTCGGACAGCCTCGGTACTGCTGCATTTTGGGCACGTAATACACGAGATGTTTTGGTGCGGAGTCACGGGCGCGGCCGAGGATTCGTCTGGGTTCGGTGTAGGGACGTGACTATCTTCAGTTGCTACCTCACACCCAACGAGGCCGTCCAGGACTTCCGCGACAAGATAGATAGCCTAGAGGAGTGCGTTCTTGGCACCACCGGGCATGTCGTCGTTGGTGGCGATTTCAACGCCAGGGCCGTCGAGTGGGGAATGCCCTCTACCAGCTCCCGGGGGAAATACATCCTGGATTTCATCGCCAGGGCCGGTCTTGTCGTCCTCAACCAGGGCGACACACCTACTTTTCGGCGCCCCGGGCAGAGAGGCACGATCCCCGACGTCACCTTTGCGTCTGAGTCGCTCCTTCCGAGGATCTCAGGCTGGAGGGTTGTGGAGGACTACACGGGTAGCGACCACCAATACATCGTTTTTGACCTGCATGATCAGGCAAATCGTCGAGTTTCCGCATTTCGGGAAGGGCCACGCCGGTGGAACACCAACAAACTGGACGTGGTCAAGTTCACCGAAGTCATCTCTCGGGGAGCACAGGGGAATCCTGGTGAGGCTGGGGCCGGGGCACTAGTAACATCCACGATGGAACTGATCGTCTCGGCCTGCGACCAGTCTATGCCGCGAAGGAAACCCCGACGCGACAAACAACCCGTTTACTGGTGGACTGAAGAGATTGCGGAACTCAGAAGAACATGTTTAAGAACTAGACGAGCCGCCACAAGAGCGAGAATTCCCGCAGACAGAGTTCGTAAGTCGGAGGCCTATAAAGCTGCGAGAAAATCTCTCCGCCAGGCGATAAACAGGAGCAAGGCGAATAGCTGGAGGAGACTTCGTGACGACGTTGACTCCGACCCGTGGGGCCTGGGTTACAAACTTGTAACACAGAAACTCGGCGCCCGCTCTCCACCTTCCATCATGGAGGGCGCCACCATGGGGAGGATCGTCGCTGCGTTGTTTCCTGAACATCCACAGCGACCGCTGGTTGACTTCGGACGGGTAGAGGACGTTCCACTCTTCACTTTCGAGGAGCTGGAAACCTCCGTTCTCTCCCTGAAGAGCAACAAGGCTCCTGGCCCGGACGGGATTCCCAGTGAGGCTTTAAAGAAAGTATTTTCAATTAACGCTGACTTGTTGTTGAGAATGTACAATGCCTGTTTGGTAGAAGGGGTGTTTCCGGCTCCCTGGAAAACAGCCAGGCTTGTACTGATCAGCAAGGGCAAAGGTGATCCCGAACTGCCGTCGTCCCACAGGCCTCTCTGCATGTTGGACACGGCTGGGAAGCTGTTCGAGAAGCTGATCCGTTCCCGCCTGACTTCTGCCGTGGAAGCTGCCGGGGACTTATGCCCCCGTCAGTACGGCTTCAGAAAGGGACGGTCAACGATCGACGCTGTCACCGAAGTTCAGAGAGCTGTGGAGAGAGCCGAGAGCCACAACCATTTCTCCCGCCGAGTAGTGCTTCTTGTTACGCTTGATGTCAAGAATGCCTTCAACTCGGCGAGGTGGGTCGATATGTTGGATGCGCTTCGCAACACCTTTCGTATTCCTGCATATCTGTTGCGGCTCATCGAGGATTATCTACGCTCTCGAAGCCTGATCTATGACACAAGGGACGGAACGCGGACGATGGAAGTCACTTCTGGTGCCGCACAAGGTTCAATACTCGGCCCGGATCTCTGGAACGTTGCCTATGACAGCCTCCTGAGGTCCGAGATGCCTGAGGAAACCACTTTGGTTGGGTACGCCGATGACGTCGCAGCTCTCATTGCTGCACGCAACGTTGAGCTGGCCCAACTAAAGTTGAACCGAGTTATGCGGGTTGTCAACAACTGGATGTCCGATCACGGTCTCTCGCTTGCTCTTAGTAAGACGGAGATCGTGATTCTCACGAAGAAGAGGATCGACACCGTCGTCCCGTTTAGAGTGGGAAGGGAGGTGGTCACATCAACTCGTGCCGCCAAATACCTTGGGGTTATGGTGGACACCAAGTTAAGCTGGAGGGATCAGATCTTCCGTACGGCGGACAAGGCCGCTAAGGTAGTTACTCACCTTAGTAGGCTGATGGCCAATGTCGGGGGTCCCCGATCCAGCAGAAGACGTCTGTTGATGTCCGCGGTCCAGTCCGTGCTCCTTTACGGGGCAGAGGTGTGGGCAGGCGCTCTAGATAAGGAGTGCTACAGGCTGCGACTCGCCCGGGTTCAGCGTCAAGCCGCGCTCAGGGTGTGTTCCGCCTACCGGACAGTGTCCGAGCCTGCCGTCCTGGTGGTCGCCGGAGTCATCCCTGTCAAGCTCTTGGCAGGGGAGAGGAAAGCGATTTATCAGAGACAAGGCGAGATCGGCAAGGACACGGCAAGAACAGAAGAGCGCTCCCGAACCTTCCAGCAGTGGCAACACAGCTGGGAGCACGACACCCGAGGACGATGGACTGCGCGACTTATCAAGCAGGTCCAACCATGGGTGGAACGGCGGCATGGGGAGGTGGACTACTACCTGACCCAATTTTTGACAGGTCACGGCTATTTTCGGTCGTACCTGAACCGGATGGGAAAGACCGGTTCACCGGACTGCATTTATTGCCCGGGTGTTCCCGACGATGCGGAACACACATTCTTCCGATGTCCCCGTTGGGAAGGGCCCCGCCTGGAGGCCACACAAATATTTGGTGCATTTTCGGTGGACTCGGTCTGCCAAAAGATTTTGGAGGATGAGGGCAACTGGGATTGTTTGTCACAGTTCGTCCGGGGCATCCTCCTGGAAAAGAAAACCGATCTGGACCGCGAAGTGGCCCAGATCCCTTGATAGAGCGGCTGGATAAGGAGCGAGCCCGACGGGCGTAAGCCAAATTTAGGCCTAGCCTGACGTAATGTGATAAACAATTCCAGGTTAGATTCCTAAAAGAGTAGAGGAGGTTTTTTAGTGGGTAAACCCGTTTTTTAGGGGAGCCCCACACTACAGGCTGGCCACCTGTGTGCGTAATGCATTTTTCCGCCTCTCCCTCAAAAAAAAAAAAAAAAAAAAAAAAAAAAAAAAAAAAAAAAAATATTGAATTTTAATAAGTTTTTGGTCAGAAAAACACTTGTTTCTGCAGATAAAGATTTATCAGTTGCGTCTTGCACACTCACAGAAAGAGTCCATTTCAAGTCTGTATAGAAAGAAGTATTGTTGATTGATTTTAAAATAAATTTCATTGTTAAACTTATAAACGTTTCTCCCTTCTGTAATGTAAACAATGTCTTGTTATGTTAGGATTTATTTGTTTAGTAACGGAATATAACCTCTAGCTTTGCTCGTTGGTTTTAATTCACTTTTTAACGAATTACAATTAGTATCATGGTAATCAGGCTTTGAAGTTTACGCCAAGTTTACAGGTGACAGCTGCTTGAAAATCAATTCTTTAAGGTTGCATTCTTTTATTTTTGTTTACCTTCAGTTGTACAATTTCTTTATCTTTATGAGAACCCATAAAATTTTTAAACTTTGCCCCCTTTTGACAAAAACGATTTTTCCTGACGGTTTAGGCTGCTTCTAAACTCACTTTTTTTTAGAAAAACACTCTCAGTTGCAAAGTCTAGCAAAATCTACCCGCTAGATTTCGAGATCGTAAAAAAGACATTGCCACATACACTCCACGTATTATAGAACTAAATTATAAAAATTGTAAATTCTTTTAAATTAAAATAAAATTACATATAGTAGTTTTATTGTCATATATCTTGTGGTATTTAATTATTAAACTATATCTGAACATTCCAAATTTAAGAATAGTTTATTTTGCTCATATCAACCCAATAATTGAACGCATTATTACTGCACATGTTTTGTAACTTTATATGAATCACTTTTCCACAAACTACAAATTGAAATTGTCGGTTGACATATTCCCAAAACATATAGTCCCCGCCGCGGGAACAACGGCGGCGCCATTACGGTTTATTTTGCTCATATCAATCCAATAATTGGACGCATTATTACTGTACATGTTTTGTAACTTTATATGAATCACTTTTCCACAAACTACAAATTGAAATTGTCGGTTAATATGCTTTCCCAAAACATATAGTCCCCGCCGCGGGAACAACGGCGGCGCCATTACGGCAGTATAATGATGCCCGGTGTGTCCTGCTACTTATCATTATCCCGCGGATGTGACAGAGCGTCGCGTCGTCGTCGTCGCGTCGCCGCCGCCGCCGCAGCGCCGCGCAGTCTAAACATGATTATTGTGGTGCACCGTTCCATGTCCAATTACGGCGCTGTTCACTTGTCGGCCCGAGTTATTCGCCTAAACATAATACGTACTCCACCCCCACCCCCACCCCCACCCCCACGATACGCCAGTCACCATTTCTTTTGCAAATTAAAATAAGGAACCGCTTCCTCCGCCAACAATGGTTTGTCTGTCCTCCCCCGTCGCCGGGGCGATCATCCCTCGAAGATTAAGGGTCGAAACTCGTATAATTGGATCCTGCCGGGAAGTTCAAAATGTGTATTCCTTTAAATGTGATTAAATATATCAAGTGAAATTGGTGTTTAGCGCAGGACTTGTAACAGGTTATTTTTTTAAATTTTTTTAGGGCAATTAGGTTTTTATTGATTAATTTATATGAAGCTCGTAACAACTAAATAAATGTTTAAAAAAGAAAAAAAATGGAAAAAGCAAGATGGTAAGTAAGAAAGTAGGATGGAGAGGACCTTTTTCTATTTCAGAATCAGAATCAGAAATATCTTTATTGCCAAAAAGATACATACAATTTTTTAACAGTCTTTGTACCTAGGCCTGATTAAAACATCAAAAGATTACATATAGAGAGTACAATGATACCTAGTACAACCTATATAAAATAAAACTTAAAAGCACTAACTTTACAAAGACTTACATATAAATAAAATGGCATAGCACCTCATTAGCCTAAGCTGCATTGAGGTACTTTCATTAATTATTTAAATAGAATATCAACGAATTGCAGAGGACAGGTGCTCAACAGTAAAATTAAACATTTATATAGTTCAGTATTTATGAACAAACAAACAATTGAGTTTTTTTTTATTTAAAAAAATCTTCAATTTGGTCGATATTAAAAGTTAACAGCCATTGTTTTAGTTCTTTTAAAAATTTGGTGAGACTAGTGACACCACTAATATAAAGTGGAATCTTATTAAATAGTTTACAAACCATATAAGTAAAAAATCTCTTATAGGCTTCAAAATTTGGATGTGGAAGTGCAACTCGATTTAGTAGCTTTAGCCTCTGAGAGAAAACATAAGAATTAGAAATATTTTGACCACCTCTCACAAAAAACAACCGTAAAACTCGAAACATATAAAGGTGTCTCAAAGGTAATATATCCAAGTCCTTAAAAAAAGGAAAAGAATGTTCAAATCTGCTAAGTTTAGAAATTTGCCTTACTATATTTTTTTGAGCAATTACTATCGGATTAATGTTGCTGGCATAAATGCCACCCCAGCAACTTATACCATACTGTAGTTTACTATTTACGATTGCAAAATAAATGGTTCGCAGTACGGATATTGGACACATGTACTTAAGCATATAAAATTTTCGCAATGCCATATTTAAATATGTCTTTACTGATTTTACATGAGCTTTCCAAGAACAGTGTTTATCTAAAATTAATCCTAAATATTTAATAGTTTCAACTTCTTCAATTAAAACGCAATCATTACATTTTGCAGTGGAAACATCATTTAAACAATTCAAACATTTAAAACATAGCACTCTATTAAGAAATTCCTTGTCTTTGAAAGAAAACCGGATATATTTTGTTTTTGAGCTCAAGGCCAATTTGTTTATGGTAAACCACATTTTAAGTTTATCTAAGTCGTTTTGCATGTCATTAAATAAATCATTTTCACTTTGGCGTGCATAGCACAAGGCAGTATCATCAGCAAAGCAAGTAAGTGATCCTTTTAGATTTCCAAAACATAAACTATTTATATAAATTATAAACAAAATTGGTCCAAGGACAGAACCTTGGGGAACGCCGCATGTTATAGGTAGAGCTTCACTAACGCTTTGTTTAATTCGAACACATTGGTATCTTCCCGTAAGATAGCTCTTAAACCATTTCAACGATATTCCTCTAATACCTGCATCAAATAATCGCCCAAGAAGAATTGTATGATCCACTGAATCAAACGCTTTAGTGATATCAATAAAAAGACCTGCAACCCGAAATTTATCATTTAAACCAGAATAAATACTTGAACAGAATTCTAATAGTGCATCTTCAGTGGATTTATTTTCTACAAAACCAAACTGCCTTGAACTCAAAAAGTTATTTAGATTAAGAAATTTAATAAGTCTGGATTTAACCAGCTTTTCAATAATTTTTGAGAAATTTGATAATAATGATATTGGTCTATAATTGTTTAAATCCGTCACCAGACCCTTTTTAAATAGTGGTATAACTACAGCTGTTTTTAGAGTTTGCGGAAACTCACCAGTTACAAAACTGAGATTAATAATATGTGCTAAAATTGGACAAATATACTTACTAGCAAATTTAATAATATGCGCTGAAATTCCATCAATTCCAGGAGATTTATTTGCACTTAATGTGTTAATAATAGATTGCACTTCATATTTACAAGTAGGCAGCATAAAGAAAGATCCTAAGACATTTTTTGAAGGAAATGTGTTTTGATAAACTGTCCTGTCAAAATTATCATTAATATCAAGATTAGACACTATTCGCCCTACAACACTGCTGAAATAATTATTGAATTCCCTTGCCATTAGCAAAGGCTCATCCAACAATTCATCAGTTCCATCAAGCTTTTTTATACAAGCTATGTTATGTTTCTTATTCTTAACCCCCAAAATATCATTTATAACTTGCCACTGTTTTTTTGTATTATTTTTGTTACACTCAAATATGTTTTGATAATAATTGTTTTTTTGTTTAAACATATCATTTTTCAAACATAAAGAAAAAATATCAAAATTTCGTCTTAAGATTATATCATTAGGCTTCCTTTTAACCTTCTTATACAACGAATTTCTAAGCTTTTGTCTACAACACAACTCGTATGTCATCCAAGGCTTTAATATCTTAACAGAGCCCTTCCTCAAACTAACATATTTTGATTTGTCAATAATATTATTAAGAATCTCCAAAAACACACCGAAAGCCTCCGACACGTTATACTTAGAATATACATTTAACCATGTTTCATTTTTTAACAACTGGTCAAGAGTCTTAAAATCTATTTTTACAATATGATTATCAATGTAAGTTACGGTCTTTGGATCATCTTGGAAAGATAAATTACACAAAATGACGTCATGGTCACTTCTACCAGATTTTAAAACATAAGAATCATAACTTATATTATCTCTAGATCGAAAATAAATATGATCAATGCAACGATGTCCCCTTGTAGGGGAGTTAATAAGTTGAATGAGACCATTACTGCTCATTAACATTTGGTATTCATCAACAAAATGTGACTCCTCAAGAAGGCATAAATTTATGTCACCTATAACTACCAAATTTTTATCGGTTGAAGAAATTAAAACATTTTTTAACTGAGTTAAATAATCTCTTATGTGATAAAAATGAAATCTGTAAATTGCAATTATAGAAAGAGATCTACCTAGGCCAATATCGACTATGATCTTTATTGCGTCTGCAGAAGTCATATCTACAGGACAGGCACGAGACGGAAATAACTCAGATACGTACACAATAACCCCTCCCGCTCTATACATTTCATTGAAATTCCCGAACTGGTTGTATCCATTTATCGCAAAAGATAATTTCGCAAAATTATATCGCAAAATGATATCGCAAAATTTCTTTATATTGTTTTAATTATTATTATTGCTTTTGTAGATGATCACTTACCTAGTTCAAAATTACCATACATAATTTTTATTGCCTACATATTTTTAATATCGCGATAAAGTGCCGGTTTTTGGAATTTTTGTGACATTTTGGGTCCATTCAAGGTTATTTTTATATTATTTTTAACCTCTAGAACTGTTATAAGCCCTGTTAGCGTGACTGCAAGCGTTTTACTTTGCGTTGTTGGACTTATTACTATAAAATGTAATGGGAATAAACTGACGATTATGTTTTTCTATGTATGAGAACACCTTTCAAGCTACATATTTAAATTTACTCAAGGCATTTTTAATGGAAAAACAAATGGATGGTATGACAATAAAAATATAAAAAAAATTAATAGATCAATTGTGCGTTCATTGACTTAGAACTGTTCACTTTGCTTCAATTGTACCAATTTGTTTTTGCAAATCCGGTAATGAATTTTGCACGTAAACGTGTAAGTGGTTTCGTAAGTGGTAACACTGTGCAGTTTTGATTTAGTATGTGAATAGTAGGAGTCGCATCATTGGATTATGTGTGGGTATAATTTTTTTGTAGTTAAGGGTTTCAGTCATGATACGTTTTTATAGAAATAAATGCATATTGTATTGCAGTACTGTAATTTTACACCCTTTCATAATAATTTGATAATTTTCAGTTAAGAACTTTCAAAATATCATTTGCGACCCATAAAACATATAGTAGCTGTTATATAAATTAAACAAGGCTAATAATATTTTTATCTTTCATATTGAAATAACACGGTCTTCCATACACCTTAACGACTAAATATACAAGCAGGAGTAATTAAAACAAAATAACTTCCTCTAAAAGTAAACCCGGCGAAGATAATTACTAGAAAAGAAAACACAGTAATTAGGTAAGTGACACGCGGAGTGCAAAGGGAGGAGTGTTTGAAAGTAGTTGGTTCGCGAGCCGAGGCGTGGCGCCACCGTGCTACAGCGTGGGGGGGGGGGATAAGAAGCCTAAGTATCGCGGCGCATTAAGGGCTAACTGCACATTTTGTTAATTACCGCCTGAGAAGCTGTCGGCCGCAGCCGCTCTACGGGGCGCCGCCATCTTTTGTTCTGACAGCTTTAAAAACCTACGTAGACAATAGGTCGGTAAAGGCTGCCAGCGTGGGGCAGGGGGGGGGGGCAGTCGTGTAGGTGCTATTGACAGCTTCGCCGCTTTATTGAAAATATTGCAAGAGGTAAACTGTTAACTACCTTGAAGCACCGGCCTACGCGTTTTAGTAGTTAGCCGGATTTACCTTGGGCGTGCCGGGTGATAAAATAACTTACGTCAAGATTTTAAAATACACGCATTAACAAGGAGAAAAATATATTATGGATGGGTCTCAATTTTTAGAGGTTATTACAGTACTAGAATGAGGTTTAAAATGGCAGCTGGCCATAGGCTTTAAAAACAAGGCCACTACTTTTGGCCAAAGGAATTACGAATTTTAAGTTATGTAATTTTACTATTTTATTATTTAGCCATACGCAATTCAAGGTGGTGAAGTCAAATCGTTTATGCTGAAAATGTTAATTAAAATGGTTAATAGTTAGTAAATTCTGCACTTGAAAAATCTATGAGCCCAGGATTACACAATCATTACCGGTAATTTTTTTTACCATTCATTAAATGCGATCCTGAATACCATTTCCACCTACATCTTGACTAGGGCGACTCGTCGTCAATCTGCGTGTCGAGCTGTACACCTACTCAATTCCGGCCGAGATCACTTCACGGTAGCGTTAGCGTTTCCATGTCGCACCTCCCGCACTCACGACGCGGACGCCTGCCTGTCCAATTAAGCGGCTGGACAAACCGCCGGCCGCGCCCGCCGGAGCTCGCGGGTGAGCGGGTCCAAAGATGCAGAAGGGTTGAAACTCACGGTACGACGGACCCGCCCGGTAATAAGGTCCGGTCCGTGGTGCGTAAGTGCGTAACCGGCAATTATACACGCACTACACGCAACACACCGGGCGCGAAAAGGCCAAGGGGACCGGATTATTATTGGAGCAATTCTTTCATTTCCTTAGCCCTCGACGTTGCGGTCGGGGCGCCGGGATCTTATTAATTAGAAAACACACAGAGCCTAAGTATGTAATTAATGTGGCCGGGTTGGGGAGAACCGGGTATTCAGCGCGAGCCGAGCGAGTTGTATAAGCAATTACTCGCTTACTCAGCGCCATGCTGCGAGTAATTACAACCACGCATTGTCTCGTGGTTACGTATCGGATTGGGCTATTGTTGAGCAGCTAAGGTGGAGGAAATTATTTGAAGCAATTTTTTGGAATTCATTTTAGTATAAATTTAGAAATTAATTTCTGCTATTCGTCCATAGGTTTACTAGGCCATTTTCTATTCTTCACTATTGGTGTTCCGTCAATAAGAGACTCAAGT
Organism: Neoaliturus tenellus; assembly: GCA_030545055.2. Lineage (NCBI taxonomy): Eukaryota > Metazoa > Arthropoda > Insecta > Hemiptera > Cicadellidae > Neoaliturus > Neoaliturus tenellus. The sequence continues at coordinate 150,211,354 of CM061534.1, read as the reverse complement.
GGTCAGCTTGATGAAATTATGTTAATGTATAAAATTGTCGATTATTACAGTTTTTTTAATTTAATTTTCTACTTTTTTATTGTGTGAGAAGTGTTGCCATATTTACTCTTTAGTTATAAAAACATTTAAAACAATATGCTGTACATTCCTGTGGAAATTTAGCCCACTCTGAGATACTTGTCTTTACCAATATTTCAGTTGCGAGTCTTATTAATGTGATACGATATCAAACTAGTCAAATGGTATTTTCAGTATGACAGTTCCTGTAGACCACATTGTAGGTCCTACTTAGCCCTCAGTCTAGTTTCTGCGGCTTGCGAGTGTACAGCGCCAACGAGCGGTCTACAGCGCGCCACAGCGACTGTACCGCGGCCGCTCTACTCTGTTATTACGGCTGCCCTCGTGTCACTCACTATACTTAACTCATATTTTATTGTGTTATTACACGCCCTTCTCACTGGCCGTCCTTTGATCTTTGTCCTCTTCAAACATGCTTTACCGCCGATCGCGTATATTTCACATCAACTACCTGTTGACCGGCTAATCATTTTCTTCGGCGAGCCGTGTTTGTTCTCACTGACAAGTTGCCCAATTATTGTCAGGCCTGTTTGACGCTGGAAGGGCCCGTAATTTTGATACCTGTTGAATCAGGCACGGATACTTTGTTGGGAGCGGGGAGGGCGGGGATGTAGAATATGAATCTACTTGAAAAATCATTAATTTTTTAACAGGCCAATTAATCAAGTTAACATCTTTTTAAGAAAACTAGTTCTTCCTACATATTACGTGTCACCGCCCTGTATTGCAGGAGTTTATAGATAACCTTTTCAAAAGCAGTCGATACTGGACGTCCTTACAGACTTTTCTTAATGTCAGCAGGTAAACATTTTTCATGTAAGAATAGTGTGTGAGTAGGTTTTTCAATATTGGGTTGCCCTTCGATTTTCGTGGAATAACAACATGGTTAGCCTATAGTTTTTCTTGAAACTATTTCGATAATTTTAGCGAATTTCCCCATAAGGAATACGCTATTACGGTAGGAGCCACAAGATCAGGCCTATTTTCATGAGTTCGCGAACCAGCTATCGGTAATGGAGATGGGGTTTTATGGGTTCCCAAAAGAGTAAAAAATGGTTTTTCGACATAAGTTTTAAAAATTCAAGAATTTTAACTGAACCCATTTAAGAGCTTAAAAGAACAAAACATTTAGTATTTTGAATTTTATAGGTTTTCCTTGTCATTCTTATGGGAAATTAACAATACTGTATTTCACATATTTATTGACATAACTTGATCAAATTTTGTGTACATTCACTACGTAAGGTTTAACTTATATTTATTTACAGCACCCACATTGTGGCAAACCTACCTACTCAAACCCAAGACTGCTATGGGGTTTATGGGTAAAATGAAAAATATAAGAATTTGATGCAATTTAGTTACATGCACTGGGATTGAATTTTCCTTTATCTACTTGCCAACCCCCCCCCCCCTCCAAAGGCAGCAAACCTACATACTCCAATGATGTAATACAGGGCGTTAAAAAAATTTAATCCTGTTTTAAATTCGCTGAGTACGCAGGTCTGCTGCGACGGGGGTATTTCTATTGTATATTCTAATTTTGTCTTACAGTGTACAGTGTTTACAAGATGAGTGTACAACATCATTGTCGGGGATTCCAAGATATGCGGCGGCCAGTCAGATGGCCAGTCATCGCCATCGATGTTGCCGCCGCGCCGGTCGCCGACGGAGGTTCAGAGGAATGGACCAGCCGGCTCAGAACATCCTTTTCGTGTGTCTGTGTGTGTGTGTTCATGTCCGGTGCTGAGGCCACCGAGCCGACGCTGATACCTGGAACAGTCGGACCTGGGGCGGCGATTTCCTGCCACAAATTGCCCAACGATCAGTCCACCGCATCCGCAACGCAACACAACACAACACACGTCTATCCCGTGTCAAAGGCGACGGATCGGCTCACCCTTTGTGCCCGGTGCGCTGATGCGAGCTCGCGCTGAGCTGCCCATCCATCAGCCACACCGGTTGAAAAGTAGTCGAGTATAACAACATCCGACATAATACTATATAACAACCCCCTCAAGATCTCAATGTAGTATCGGCTCATCGGCTAACCCATTCTAAAGTTGAAATAATACAAAATGTTTTAGGTCTTTATCATGCCCTTGTCTTTGATAGTAAGTCTCTCCCTCCAAATACACTTGACGTATACAAAATAAACATTAATTCGTGGTATTAAATTTTAATACACGTTTTTAGCCAGTATGGGATACCTCGCCTGACTATAGTTCCCATATGGAACGAGAAGTTTTCATTGCTATCCTTTACGTTCAGAGAGAGAATTTTCCAAACATCATAACTTAAGACCCCCAGAGTGATTTCACCCTCCAGAGAACAAACGAATTGAAAAAATGGCATGCGATTTCCAATAAGAGCAGAAGACATCGTATTCCAACAAAAGACTCCGAGATATGAGTCGCCTATCAGCAACTCTAAATGTCATATTAATTTGGTCAGGGGAGGGGGCGGTATTAGCAGATGGGGGGGGGGAGATATGTCCAACAGATAAGCCGGTACTTAGAACAGATGCTATCCCCCGCCCCGTATCAGATCGTATGATAAACCCATGTGGGAAATGTCCCCGTATACAGGGGCGGGCCGCCTGCAATTGTTAGGCCCCCGCCCCTGAGTAGCCCCCGTGTTTAAAGAGACGTTTCATCAGCAAATCATGATTAGGACTGCTTTTTAGAACACGATAAAAAGTTTTAAGATTAATATCAATTTTAATGTAGTATAGTTTTGTAAAAGTTTTAGTAGATAGGTTTTAAGAATGACAAATTAGTGTGTTTACATATCGACACAAATGAATTTGATGAAAGACTAAAATTTATTTCGAGGAATTTTCGCCTTCATGCACAAATTATACTACGCTCAACACACACGCGCAACTAAGTATCAGGGCGTCATTAAATTAAAAATAAAAACTATGCTGAGGTTTTTGTCTCTAGCTTAAACGTTGTTATTCCTTCAAACAAATGTGAGTAGTTCTCCTTAATTTTACACATTACAAGTGTGCAAAAAGAAGTTTTAATCAATATGCTCATACTCGGGCGCGGATATAATTAATAGGTTTAGATGTTCCAAATCCAATAAATAATTGTTAAACTGTGTTGTCTTTTTGTTTGAATCACATCATTGGAGCGATTTTAATGATGAAGTCCACTTAGGTAAATAATCTTGGAATATCTTTAGAAGAAGTATGTTACTTCTTTAGGGAATGTCAACCCCCAAATAAAACAAAAATATGGAAAAAACTGCTCTACGGGTTTTTTAAATTGTTATTTTAAAATGGTTTTCCTCGTGAACAATGTTTATGCTGTTGTATCATATCTGTCGATCACTTTAGAATGTTAAGTATTTTTTTATTTTTTTTTTATTTTATTCTGTATTGTGACTTTTTGTCAATGCTATGATTTATAGTCTTATGACAATAAAGATATTTGATTTTGATTTGAACAACATTACACCACCCGCGCACGTTTGGACATATTTTACGGACAAAAGCTGCGCAATAATACATTCGCAAAAATTCATTTTTGAACCCCTACCGTATAAAATTTAACTCAAATTGTGGCGGAAACTTCGCTTGCTTTTTCCTTAAAATCAGCGATACAGCCACAACGTATATCGTACACGGCGTGCGCACGTCCGCGTCGTAGGCCCCTTTTATGCACGGCGTCGGGCGACGGACGTCGGGCGCACGTCATTGTGAATCTGACAAAAATGTCAAGCGTATCTCCAGCGTCGAAAGACGTCCGTCGGGCTCGCGTCGGACGGACGTCGGGCGCGCGTCGGGCGGTCGTCGGGCCCGATAGTTTCCTATGGTTCTGCAATCTATGAAATGACAAAACGTTTCTGGAAAAATCCAGAATTCTAACACTTTGTTGACTGATACACTTTAAGTTTCAATTATTATATCATATTCACTCAATATGATCATTTGACTCTTACCATTTTAAAATTAAACCAAAACACGTATTAATGTAAAGTACTTAGGCATTTCTCAAACCACAATTCAACGCCCATTGATCTCCTATCACGATCACGATCAGAATGTTTTTTTTATGATTTGCATACACGCTCAGCAAATCACTAAATTTTATAGTTTTTATTTTTACATTTTAAATTACTAATGTTAGTAAAAACCATTCAGCATTCAATTTGAAATGGTTTTTAAGGTTGGTAACGCTCCTAGCAGAATTTTTAGACGCTAAACAGTTTATTACTTAATTCATCGCTAAAAAACAACCTCTTCCATGAGAAGCATCAATGCTATAGACATAGACTAACTGCCTTCCCCCACCATACAAAAACGACGCCGGTGAGGCGCGCGCCCGACGTCCGCCCGACGAGCGTCCTTCGACGTCCGTCAAATGACGCCGTGCATAAATAGCTCCATATGCTGTAATGTATTTAGACAATATTTTCGACGCGCGCCCGACGGTCGTACTCTACCGACGTCGGGTTTTTGAGTACGCGCGTCGGGCGGGCGTCGGGCGTCGTGCATAAATGGTCCCATTTGCGCCAATGCATTTTCATCCCGACGTCTTTCGACGTCCGTCGCGCGACGCCGTGCATAAAAGGGGCCGTACCCTCCGCGCTCGACGCTCGACGCTCGACGCCCGACGCTCGACGCTCGACGCTCGACGCCCGACGCTCGACGCTCGACGCTCGACGCTCGACGCTCGACGCCCGACGCTCGCCCCCCGCGCCCCGACCATGTCAGTGACAGCCGGACAAAGCGCACCCCGGCCCTCAATGTTATCTATATCGCTCAACACAAAGCCGCCCCGCAGTTATTAGCTAATGGCCATCGTAAGTGGAGGTTAAGGGTTGTAATTTGGCCGTCAACCATTGATACGCACCGTAATCCGCTCAAGTCACTTTGCAAATCCATCTGATAAGGTCATCAAGCTGATTTGAAATCGTACTCGACCGCTTGGCGCGCTAATGAGCGCTGATCTCTGTTTTGGTTTCAGTAACGGACGATAGGATTGGATATAACAATTTTTTCCGCAACTAATGCAATGACATGAAATTGATGCAAATATTTAATTTACGTAGAACGCCGTTTTTGTAACGTTGTTTTTATTTGACTGGATAAAAAAAACAAATCTCATTTAGAGCATTAATATACTTTTTTCAGAAAAAAACTCAAAAATATCTCAAAACAATAGGTTTTTTCGTTCTTTTTATAGATTTGTTTATTTTATCCTTCATAAAGCGTTGCACTACCGCCACAAAGCCCCTATACGCCAATGTAAAAGATATACCGGCATACGGCAAGTAAATCCTTCGCATGCATTTCCTGTATTTTTCTAAAATAAAAGGGATTTAAATTCTTTTACTAATACATTTTTTTATTTACCTAAAACTTTCCTACACATTTTACTTAAGATACCAGGGGGACCGAGCTTATGCTCGGTAAAATTATTACTTTTGTTTCATACACAATGCTCGTTCGCTCCGCTCATTCGCCTTCTTTCTCTTTATGACGAGCTCATTCGCGTCGCTCACTCGCCAGGGCGAAGGGTGCTGTAATTTGGTACAATTTTCCTAAACTAAAGGTTAAAATTGTGACATATTGTAACATATATCTACAGTTATCAGCTGATTATCAATTTTAAAATCTCCATAAGGACAACATGGGAACTTTGAAGGGCCCTAGTACGAAAACCGAATTTTCTCCAACTATAGGACCAGCTCCAATCGATTTCTCTTTACCAAAACCCCCATATTCTACAAAAAAGTAAAAAAATCCTTGGAGCGGAACAAAGTTTGCCCCTACAAACAGTGCGCTTGTTTTAGAGTGTAGGATACGTGGAAAAGATGTCACTGTGGTTGAAACCACAGAAAGGACACAAATGAAAACCTCTTTTCAAGCGAGCTGCACGTAGTATTACTCAGAGTGGTAGCCAAGATGCGTCCCGACGGACAGCAATTTAGCAAATAGCGTCACAAGCATCAGCAGAGTATTGCCGGTAGTTCGCGGACCTCCGCCCTGCCGACCTCGGTCCATTAGAGGATGAAGCGACACAAAGCTGCATTGTGGCTCTGGCTCCCACTGGCCAGCGCTCCCCTCACGGCGAGATTAAAGAATACGCAAATTGCGGAAACGGCGAAAGGTCAACCGATCTCTTACAAGTATTTCCTGCGAGGGATTTATTGGAAATGTGTACACGCTGTGAATGTTGGTTTGAAAAGTCTTGATCAGATCTTTTGGTAATCGTTTTTTAAGTTTGGATGACTTTTTTGTTGTAACTCGGTGATGTGTTGTGGTAAAACTGTTACAAATACAACCCCAAAACGCAAAAGCTTCGCTCATGTTGGAACGTTTTCTAAAAGATAATTTTTACAATTGGTGAATTTCAGATGATAGTATTGGTCAATTGAACGGTTAACGGATGTTTCGTTAACTGTTGTTCTATTTTAAATTTTCTTAAAACCATATAACAACAAAAATAGTTTTAATAAGATGGAAAATAAATTCACTCACTATAGAGCGTTGCATTTCCGATTGCTTAATTTTTACAGCATGTGTCACCCATATCAACTTAGAGCTGTTTGTAGCAATGCTCCTAATTGCTGTGTAAAATAGTCAAGTGCTGTACCATATTCTAGTATAGCAGCTTTTACAAAATACTTTCAAATAATAGCCAACAATTTCACACGCAGCTCGAGATATCATCAGCATCCTTTCGGCCGTTCCTCGCCGCAGTACGAGGTGCGACTCCCACGATTCCTGGAACAGTTTTGCTCGTAGCCTACCTCCGAGAGCCGCCCTGCTGTTACGTCGTGGTCGTGGATGACGAGGGCGGTCCCTCTTGAGCATGGGTGGCCGCTGGGCGGGACCTCCTAATCAGGGTTCGAAACCTTTACCGAGAACTGATTTTGGCCATAATTACATGGTCTCAAATTACATATTTGATTTGCCCACTTAGGAAACTTCTTTCACATTGAGCCGCCTGTGAGAATTCATTCGTGTTGCACCTTCGTTAACCTTTGTAACATATTTGTATTTGTCAAGAGCACAATCAAATGTGCTGCCCTATGGCGTTACGTGTTTTGTTCACGTATAATCAATCCCTGAGTCAATAGACTCTCTCATAAACGCTTCCCCGCTTAACAAGCGTATCTTTGTTCGGTTTTCTGCGTCTTATCACCATCACGTAGAGTTCAGCTGGGCATCCGCCGCGTTCTCCGCTGTTGCTTATCACCATCCTGTCGGCTGCTTATCACATACCAACCATGGCGCCATCCACCGCCTCATCGTCTTGTAAACCATATTCCATCCTTTCAGCATGACTCTTGGCTCAGTATCTCGTCTGTAGAGCTCGGAGCAGTGTCCGGTGTATATAGTGTATTTCGAGTTTTTCTGTTATCGTAATATTATTTTATTTGAGTTTTTAACGCACAAGCATCAGGTATTTATCATCGTAATGATGTCCATTTAATGTTTAACCAAACAACATCTCATTATATTATTTGTTTCCAAATTTTTTAGTTGTTCAAAACAAATTAAAATCTCGAAAATATTTTAATAGTTTAGAAATTTTCTAAAATCTAATTCTTTGAGGGGTCGAAGCCACAGACCTTTTAGGGCGGGGGGTAGTTTACCTATCGTAATTGCCTCTAAAGCCCCATTCTGTCGATGAATAGAGAGGTTGCATTGTAGGCTTCTCTTTTTTTTCAAAGGAAGCCCAAAGGGTGGGGAAGGGCCCAGGTGGTAGGGACCGTTGGCGGCTTTCTTGAACGTCAGAGGAACGCAGAACCAGTTGCTTTCGGTCGCTCGCCAGGGGATGGGAGGTATCGGAGAGTACGAGCGCGAATCCGTGGCGAAAATGAGGCAAATCTGTGCGAATACTTGCGAATCCGTGCGTTTATTAAAGTGGAAACGTTTTAGGCAAAATATATTTAAAATGAAAATCGGCGTGGGGTAGCTATAAAATAAGCCAATAGTATTCATTAATCATATTCGTCTCGTAATGTTGGTAATTCGTCAAAATAAAAATGTGCGTTTTTATTTTAGGAGTGTGTTTGTGATTTTAGAAATAAGTGAGAGGAATGTGTTTAAAGTGCTACTTGGATGGATGGAGTTTACACACAGGATGTTATCTTCAACTTCAGGTACTTACAGTTACAAACATTCGAAATTAACTTGTAATATATTTTTTTGTATTTATGCGTTTTCGACTTTGATTATATGTTAAAGCATATAATTATGTAGAAAGTGTTAATTATTAATGAAAATTAATGTTGTGTGGCTAAAGCTTCGCTCACTTAGGTTTTTGTTCAGCAAATTTATAAATCCTTCATCCATTGAAGAGAGATTTTAAATATTACTGCGTTTTATTGAAGCCATGTGGTACATAACCACCTCAAAACTAGGCTATAGGGCCTACGTCAACCAGGAGTCTAGTCAGTTGTAACTTTTATCAATTTTCACTTAAAACTTCAACTTCTCCTCTTTAAAGACATCACACACTTAGCAAAAACACGTCTTATGGATTACCTTACAAGTTTGATTAATTTAATTTGCATCTTAAATCAGTATCCCATTATGACCCTTTTGTGTTGCGAACTATGTAACTCATACCTCAGAAAATTTATTCTTGTCAATTGTTGATCTCACTAAATACATAAATTGATACATCCATTTTCTACTTTTAATTAAATTTGTCAATTGATGCTTACTTAGAAAACCATTTAAACAATTGCGTTCCTCGCCGATGTCTAAAATCCAACGATGCAGTCCTGCACGTTATGCACTATTTCACCGTTTTCGATTTACCTATCCCCGCTATTATCTCCTGCAGCGATCACTGTTCAAGCTCCTATCTCCAAAGTACTTGGACAAACAAGTTTTGCCTGGGGTATGGAAACTCCTTATTCTATAACCCTCCGGGACCAATCATTGTAATATCCTGAGCATGGCTGATGCCCCCATTGCTGACGTCGCGTCGCTGCAGCGACAATCCCCGGTCCCTCCGCTGAGCCGCTCAGCAGCTAACAGTCACGGGGGGGTGGCGCGGGTAGCGGGGGAGGGGGCTGTTCTCAGCTCGTATTTTCTTATCATTTCCTCCCCCAGATGGATGGTTTATTTGCACAATAATTCTTTAATTCACGGCGAGAGCTCTTGTTATTAACAACCTCACTCTTCACTTAAATCCCCCCCCCTCTCTCTTCTGGCGCTGTTTGTCTTTTCATAACTCCTTTTTCTTTTCGGAAATGATTTTCGGGGGAATTATTTAGTAATTTGCGGGGTGTTTGAAACTGTATGCCGCATAATAAAGAGGAGTAATAGTTGAATTTTGTCGTTCAGAGGCGTGGTGTTGTTAACTAATGTTCCTGCAGTAATTTACTCGCAGGATTGCCGCGGTGTACAAGATAAACACAACTAAATATGTGAAATACAAATGTACGAGTACTTGTAGCCGGTCGTGGAATGGCCATGTTCACATGTGAAACACGACATTTAACATTATTACATGAGTAAATTCTACCTGCAAACATGTTTTCATTTTTTTATTTTCAGTTGAAGGCGGTTTTTGGTTGAGTGTAGCAGGGTTTGATTTGAACTAATGTTGTTAGCAGGGTATAATGTTGTTTTTAACTTAATAATAATGTATTCTTGGGAATTTTTCAGTCCAAAAAAAAAGTGTTGTGCTTATTGTAGTGAACAACAAAATGTAGTTTTACAACATAAATATAGAGTTGTACTCGTAACACACAAGCAAGCAAGCAATCAATTATGTTAGTAAATAACATAATAGATTTTAGAATATAATATTATAAATTTAACAGAACAAAACTAATCGTTATACAATTGTTATACAATGTAGTGCAAATCATCGAGAGATGCATTATGAATTTCGATAACAGGATAAGAAACAGTGGTCGGAAATACGTCGTAACGAAGGCAATCCAGTAAATGAAATTTGGTCGGTTTACTCAGTTAGGGAGGTAGGGGCGCCTTGATAAGGCGACTAAATCAGGGGCTCAAAGACATTTAAAAGAGGCAATAAATTTGATAGTCAGTCACTCGTAAAGCAAAGGAGCCTCTGCAAAACTCACGCGACTCGAGCGTGATGACAAAATTTGCATCTTTAAAGCGCCCCCCTCGGCACCTCCCCATCGGTATTTCCACAAAATGAGAAAGAACTCATTCCCCGCGCGCCGAATGAAAACCCCCTTTTAAATGGAAATTCCGCATTGAAAGTGTGTTTTTTAACGGCAGCAAAGGGATGGTAGTTTGTTAAGTGAGAGAAAGAGTTTTATAGGTGCGGTGTTGCGGGGGATGGAGGTAAAAATTATCTCTTAAATAGAAGTGCGTTGAAAACAAATTCATAAACGGTGTCGGTTGAGTCTTAAGGGAGTTTATCCATTAGTAAGACAAAGCGGTTCCCGCACCAGCGCGGCGCGGCGCCACACGACAGTGCCACAGATGTGCTGCGCCCTGCGCCGGGGATTGATTGGAAATTAATCATGACGATAGAGAATGGGCGTCTCGCAGTTTTTGTGCAAAAGTCAACTTGTGTAGCTTTCGTATTTAAAAATTCATTGTTGTTATTGGTTGATTCCCGTTATTTTTTGTTTTATATGTATACTGCAATAGTATATTTCGTTACAAGAGCCGAAAATGGCGTTTTGTCGGACTCGAGAACGTGTTTAAGGTCTCGTCTCCGTCTTAAACTACGAACGATATTTTTAATCACACTACACTATGCAGTAAATTATTAAGTGAAAAATTAATTTAATCGCCCATTGAAGAAACAAAACTTAACCTTAACTAAAACTAACCTAGCGGAGTGCACTGCTTGTTTTTCCTGTGCAACCTCTCCCTTCACATCAGCCACCGGTTGGGACCCAGGGCGAAATTTTTCCGCCATACATCTCAAAAGCATGATTTTCGTTGTTAGAAATAAGGGTGGAAAACAGGTGATATTTATGTAGTGTAATGAAAAGTATCTTTAGCCGAAGATATTTATGGCAAATTAACTTAAAATAGAAACAAAGTTTTAATCGCTGGAATCAAAGGAAAGAAACTAACTTAACAACTTTGTAATTCCTACGGTACAAAAACATTAACAAATCCAATAATAAGATAAAGGAATGAGGGATAGACATTTTAACAATTCCCTATTAATCAACTGAAACTAAAAGTGAGTTTAAAATAGGGTTTTACTTTCCCATCGTTACGTTTGTGGTTTCTCATTTATTCCACGCAAGTAGGCATATCTTATATGATTCCCGAAAGAGTGGAAAACTACACTGCCATCACCGGTGCCTGTAAAACGGACAATGAAACGAAAACAATTTCGTTGCCGTTTACCTTCACATTCTCATCCTTTTTTCAATAACGATTATGACATGTGTCATAATCGTAAATTAAACTCACCATAGTGTAAATTTTATTTTCTGCAATTTTATGTTAAGATAGATGAAACAAGTATGATTTATTAACAAAAATACATTTATGCTGAAAACAATCTCAGTTGATGAACGACGCGGCTACCCTCCGCCCCGCGCGTAGCTAACTGTACTGTGTGTAGGGGTAGCAACTAGCAGCGCCGCCGCCGAGCCCTGCGATGTCCACTGTAAGGGCCGGCCGCTCTTGGACTTCAAAGCTCCTCCAGTTTCAGATTCATTATATTCCGTCGGTAACTCTACTCCTCACAATTATTCCCCCTGATCTATCGCACCTACGCCACGTTCATTATTCCTTTGTCCACCCTTCCCTACTTACAGAAATTTCGCCCTGTCCGGAATTCTTTCGCTTTCATTTCGTCCGGTTTTGTATTACTTCTCATTATTGTGTCCGCCCGTGGTTGTTTGTTTCTCCTTTCGTGAACGGATATTTTGATAAAAGCATCCGGTGTGTAATTAATAAAATGTCGTGTTCAGCTGTTTCAAAGGGTCGTTTGTGCGACGGGGAATACAATGTGTCTAATTGTTGGATAATAGAGAATAATTGTACGTTCCACTTGACATTTTCGGGGTTTAATGGTAACAAAATTACTTTTTAATAATATGCTATGTCATTTCAAATGTTATGGGGCATAACTATGTCAGTCCTAATAAAATATTGTTTTATTACTATATTTTTGTCATAGTTTACAGAGAGACAGTTTGTCAAAACAGAAAGGTAAACATCCATATCTAGAATACAATATTGTTTAAACAAACTAATCTAATCTTGATTAGGGCTGAAAATTTCTTTCAATTATTCTTTCTGTCGTTTATAGAAAAGTAAAAATTGTTACACCACTCATAATGAAATTGTTGCGCCCGCTCCCAATATCAATCGAATATCGCAATAAAGCGATTCCGCGGGCGATATCGTTATCGGATTATTCGCAAGGAGCCGTCCGCGCTGCGATGTAACGGCAATGCTCGAATTCCACCACGGGCCGCGCCAATATCGGCGGAATGCCGTGTTTAAAATGTCGGCCGCCCGATTGCAGCACTTTGAGCGCCGATACAGTATCGGTTATGCCGTATCGGAATGCGGCGCTGCGCCGACGTTAGCGCTACGTCGTCGATGTTATGCCGCTGTATCGGTATTTTCATGCAGCGCCCATGCTACGCTCGCTCATGGCGGAATGTAAGGGCTGGGGGCGGGGGAGGGTCGGTAAGAATGTATTGAATGTATCGGTGTCCGAGGGTGGATATTTGAATTCCTGGCAGTCCAATCTCCCTTCTAAGCTCGGCATTTACATCATTACTACGGACGGGGCGCGGCCTCTATATCGCTACCTTTGTTCCGTTATACCCGGCGCCAGGTAGCAACGCGGTTTATTCGATATCAAATCTTGTTTTAATCGGAGATTTATTACTCGGTTACAAAAGTTTTAACGAATTAAAGAACGCTTTTGAAGGATTAAAAATGTTTTACAAGTGGTAATTGGTGTCAAAGTCGGCATTCGGCGCTGATCCCGAATGTTCAATTTATTTCTCAGGCGAACAATAAAAGTGTTAAAGTACAGGAGCTCTTCAGTTTTATTAGCGCTGTTCAAAGTAGATGTCATATGTTGTCAATGGGGTTTAAATGCCTCTATATGCGTTATTGGTTGCCCTATAGAGGTTGTAAAGTAAGATTTTGGAAAAATACTGCTACAATTAAATAACACCTTTAATACCTTCAACACCTTTACTGAAATGGCGACCTAACTCAATAGGTAGTTTAAAGCCAAGTATGAATGAGAGATGAGTGTAAGATGATTGTGGCGCGAACTTGTAGTCTTGTTACTGACTAAGGCCGACATTCTCCTTAGACATGACTGTTAATTCATAGCCCAACAGCCAATGATATCTAGGGACCTGCAGTTTAACGTTAGATAAGAACCACTATTTAGACCATATATACGAATAAGTGTTAAATACATGCCTTATGGCCAAACTTAACTGGCTTAACCCTAATTAAAGCCACAAAGCCTAATTTTGCTATCTGTAACAAAGCGAACAGAAGTGCGTCGTGAGAGAGTTACATTTTGCACGTATGCTCTGTGTGTTCTACTTGACAATATATCTTATTTCTCTTATAACTTTGACAAATAAGTTATTTCTCATCAATAAAAACCCATTTAATATGAAACCTTAATATATTAAGGTTAGTACAGTTACTCTATTGTTTTGTAGTTTCGTATATTTATTAGCTATTAGAGATTACCCATAGGTCGAACTCGACCTATGTCAGATGATCAGACCTATATTAGTTTTAAAAATTTTATAAGTGAAACCACTGTTTTTCCTGGGTTGTTAGCATTAGTAATGCTAGCATAGCAACTGTAATGATTCAATCACTTGCCCTTCTTCCATAAGATTAACATTGGAACTTCGTAAGGTTGTAGGGCATAAACCTGGAGCTGATGAGAATATGTGAACAAGCTGGGAAAAGAAGGAAAAGAATCATGCTTTCCTAGTATTAAATTTAAATAGATACAGTGACCGTTTGCTATAACATCGCGTAAATACACCTAGGGGCTCTTTATTCAAGTCAGTTGACGATTAAAATCTAGGTTAAAAAGTTAATATGTTGAAAATTTTTATATTTGTCGCCCTTTAATTTATCGGCAAGTTTAGTTTTCAAATAATGTTCATGTAAAAGTAAAGTTCAAACAATAATATAAAGTGTCCCGTCAAACTATTTTTGGTTTTTAATCCAAGCTTCCTCGTATGTTATGTATCAAATTCATCACGAATAGTCGTTTGAAATCTATTCGTAACCGTATCAACTTTGTGATGCAATACATGTGATAATTTTTTTTTTATCTTCAATTTGTAAAGATTATGTGCGAAATTGAAATTGTCTTGTTTAACTCAAATGATCAGTTTTGAATGTTATTTTTAATAAAGAAGTAAACCTATTTGTATCAGATATTGGAAAATTACCACTAAATTAATATAAAAAGCTGTAGGTTTTTTACATATAAATTTAAAATAATGAAATAATTAATTATTAATGTTTAAATAATTAAAACTACACTATTTTGTCTTTAGGAGGCCCCCAAATGGAGAGCGAAGCTTCTGAATTCCAATTCTTTAATTCTTTTGGCGAAAGAGATTTCACCAATAAGTTGTTATCAGAAGTTGCAATTGAATTTTGGAATTCAAAACTAATCTCAAAGTTAACGCTCCGTCAAAGCCTTTCCCTTTCAGAAGTGTTGCGTGGTTTTCGTTAGAAAGCTACCGCCGACACAATGCTATTTAAACAATTAATTGATTTGAAATATTTTATAAGACTTGCATTACTTGTAATAATTAAACTTGTATTACGATTGTTTTTAATTAATAAAAAAGAACTTAATATAATTTTCTTCAGTGTTTACAGATTTAGTAATGTTTTATAATTCGTACATTTTATCTCATAAACAAAACCTCTTACATGTTTTATGTTAAATCTTTGTTCACATATATTTTCTACTTTCTCCTCTTTTGGTAGTGTTTGGTTGTCACCTCAGTATTAACCTTTGCCCAAATCCAAACAACTTACTTGACATTGAACCCGGTCAAAGTTTTCAGGAGTGGACAAACATCCCTCCCAAGTTTGATCGTTCCCGCTGCGCCGTACCAACTAGTTGTAAGAGTGGTCAAGTCAGCTGTTCTGACAGTCTTTGTCGGTGGATTACCTGTGCTTGACAAGACTATGGAGAAATATCAATAAACAAACGGAGGGGTGAGTCCGTCCCTTCATAATGTATATTTTAGCTGGGAGACGGCCCCATCCATATGCAATCAAGGCTGCAGACTTCAAAAGAGCCGAAATGGAATTGGCTTTAGTCTTTCCCCACCCCCCGCCCTCACTCGTTATATATACATCACATAAAATAATGATCGGAGAGAGTCCGGCCGCCATTTTGGCTCCCCTTTCCTCCCCTTACTCTCTTCCCCGACGTTACGACCCAATCTAAATTCTGAACGAACGGAACTCGCAAAAACCACCCCTTTAATCGGCGTTGTTCCGCCCGGCCCTCTCCCGTTAATTGACTTGTTTCCGTTTCCGATTTTTCCTTTTTCTCCGGTCTTGCGACCTTTATCGTGCGGAATTTAATCAGTGTCAAGATTCGATCGCTTTGACCGGCCACTTTGACCGCGCCGCGTCGCACCCTTCGCCACAATGGCCCGAGAAAACAAACCCGATTTGTCAAAGGGTTCAATATTGAGAAATATGATTTTGAAGGGCTTTGTTACGCGAGACCAGTTTGTATACGCTTTTCTTGATTAGTTTATGTTTGTATTTCGATTTATTTTATTTTACAAGTGGTCCCAAGGTTATATTTCTTTGTAAGCGTTGATTACTGTTAACTTCGTAATCTTGTTTAAACGTTACTTTACAAACCACCATTCTTTTATTGTTCAATTTCAGAATTAAAAAATTCTTTGGCAAAAATTTTGTGTTATCTGAATTTTTGAACTTGTAGGGTTTTGATATACAAAAACCCCTTTCAAGAACTTGCTCAACTTTTAAGAGTGGCCTATCTCTCCCTTCAATTCACTTTAAAGATTTCTATAATTTTTGTTGAGTTTATAACAATACCTACGAAATTATTGCTGTTAATCGGAAGAAATCGGCGCTGTTAATGATCGGGAGATTGGTTTATAAATACCGTAGTTTATAATTTGAAGCAATTACGTATTTTTTTAACTCGATTTAATTGATTAAAATGAAAATTTATTTGATTAGTTTGAATAATACTTTCTAATGGATTTCAAAAGATCACTTTCAAGTAGGCCTATGTTTAGCAGAGTTTTCTACCTGCTGCAAGCTGTATCCCAGGGGGGCGCGGGGTGGCAAATTTTCAGAGGAAGGGAACAATTAAATATAACAACTGCCAAACCGTGTTTTGTGCCGAGTTTAAAGAAAACGAATGTCTTTTTCGGCCGTGGAAGGGTGCGGGCCAGGCGTTGACGCAATTTGGGGAAAGACACGGGGGGAGGGGGGGGGAGATCAAAGGCAGAAACAACACGAGACGGCCAGGGGCTCTTTGACTCAGGCGTAAATCAGATTTTCGCCTCACTTGGCCGGGAATACAACAAAATGTAACCGGCAAGAATGCTCGTTCGCAACTCGCAACCCTTACGGCCCATTATTGCGTAGCTCGTGGTCTGGCCCGTTACCAGGTAATATTGCTTGTCTCGTTCGTCCACCATGCGAAAACCGCCCTTAAGGGTGTTATTGCGTTAGAAAGTAATGTAATTGCAATTTGAGTATGGAAACTAATTTCCTCTCTCAAATGGAAGATCTTTTCTTTCTGTAACGTACAAAAAATCACACTCCTACATTAAGACTACGGTAATTATAACTTTTTAAAAGGGCTGGATTCAAGTTGTCTTAATATTTGATCGAGTTTATTAATTATAAAGCCTCTATTATTATTTAAATACCTTATCACAAGACAAAATTCAAATTCAAATTCAAAATAGTTTATTCTCGCAGATATAAAACAATACATACAATATCAAACCAATTAATTTTAAACTAATACAATAATTAAAATAAACTTATCATCTCTAAAGTAAGATAGTACTAGAAATTAACTAAATCAAAAGACTTTTATTGGTTACAAAATGAAATATATCTAACAATAGAAATAAAAGTAAAAAGCATATCTGCGAGGAATAAAGTACTAAGGCACTAAGAATTTGTTATTCTTGTCTGTGCCTTAGGAGTCATCAATATTTGTACACCAGAAGTCTAAATTTCTGGTGTAAGACAAGTAGACTTACGTCTTCTTGGATGATTATACTGTAACTAATTGCCAATGGAACAGTGTAAACCATTTTTGGAAAGTCATAAATACATTGCCCACAAAATATCAAATATAATATGCAATAATTCAAAATTAAGAAAAATCGAATACAATAACTAGGTACTTTAAACATTACAATAATGTATCCTAAATAAGGTAAATAGTCACAGTAAACTATTTTTTTTTTTTTTTTTTTTTTTTTTTATTAACCTGAGGTTATGAATTCATGCTGCCAATGACAAACTGGTCCAGAAAAAATTCTTGTAATCCGTAATAAAAAATAATACCCCCGTCGCAGCAGACCTGCGTACTCAGCGAATTTCCAATGGAATTTCAGATTATTTACTTTCCCCATAAAACACCATAGGATCGAGTATCTAGGTTTTCTGCCATTGGGTGTTGTTAGAAAATCTAAGTTTATCAATAATTGGTGAATGTAAACACAAAATTGTATCAAACTCTGGCAATTTTTTTATTTTCCCCATAAACCCCATGGGGGTGAGTATGTAGGTTTGCCGCCATATGGGTTTTGTAAGCAAGTATAAGTTAAACCTTATATAGATAATGTGCATACGAAATTTGATTAAGTTATGTCAATAAATAAGCAAGATAGAGGGTTTTCTTGATTTCCCATAAGAATAACATGGAAAACACATTTTTGGATTTGCCCCGTAACCAGTTATGTTATGACAAAAATTCAAAATACCAAATTGTTTGTTTTTTTAAGCTCTTTTAAATGGTTTCAGTTAAAATTGATGAATTTTAAAAATTAAGGTCCAAAAATGCCAAAAACCCATTTTTGACCCCTTTGAAACCCCATAAAACCCCGTTCCCATAACCCGACAATGCTGGTTCGCGAACTCATGAAAATAGACCTGGTCTTACACCTCCATACCAAATTTCATCAAAATCGGAGGTCCCCTTCAAAAGTTATCAGTACCACGGACACATATATATATAGATATATATATATAGATATATATATAGATATATATATACATATATATGAAAATGAACGAATGGTGTTTTTGGCTTCTGGGGACCTCAAAATGAAAAAGTAAAGTGGTCCCGGGCTTAGGTCTTACCATGGCTACTACCGTAATAGCGTATTCCCTATAGGGAAATTCGCTAATAATTATGTGTTTAAATTTAAATGTTTGATTATGTTGTACTGCTAGTTTAGTGACCTTTTTCTTTAACTACTTAATCAGTATTAGTGTTAAACGATGTCGAAGGGCGTTCGATAAAATTAAATTGTTTTCGAACTTCGTTTGTTCGGTTAGCATGTACGCCGTAACTTCAGTTTCAGTAGTTTTTATAAACTGAAATGTCATTCCCTAATCACAAATTCAGCCAAGCTCCACCCATTGCCATCTTGTTCCTACATTGTCATGAAAGTGATGACGGTACAATCGGTCAAGTTAGGCACCTCCGCATTGTTAGTAGATATACGTTTTCTCATGTATTTTGCATATTTTTAACCCTTCCACAAGCCGCTGTACGTCGGCATTGGTACTGTGGTACAAGTGGACACTCAGTACAGTGTGAGCGTGCGATCGCAGCAGATGTCGTCGTCTTACCCCGCGGCCGCAACGCACACCAGTCTACACTCTATACACGTAATATCCCCACATAAAGCCGCTCTTTGTGCCGCTAAGCCTGCATTATTGATGTCCAACGTCCACTCGCTGACAAATATTTTTTATACATCGATACCGCTTTCTCAATAGCAAAGGTATAGGTTTCCTTTAAACCTTTGTGCTTCGGCAACTCCGCTCCCGTCGTTATATTTTATACAAAGGTCCGGTAAGCACCGTCGCAGCGCAGCGCTATACGTTCGTTCGTTTGTGGTATTATTTGCGTTTAATTCCACCCATTACCTGACCCCGTATTTCGTGTTTCCTTGTGTCTTTTTGTACCGGCTTAAAGGGCATTTTTAGAACTCGGCCCTTTTCAGCGACGAATAATTTAAAAACCCGTTTGAACGCTACTATGAATAATAATTTACACCTTTCTGATACGGTGTGGATTTGCAGCATTTGTCCCGGAATGAATTAACGGCAAAGAATTTTATTCCCTTCTAATTTTGGCTTAGCTCGCCGCTCTTTTGAGGCCGGTTTCTATTGGTGGCCGCGAACGCGAACGAGTGGTACTTTTTGTGGCGAAATGTCACTTTATTGAGTGTAAGGCCTTTTTGCATACGATACTCTCTACGTATTTCGCCTTCCAGTCGTGAGTGGAAATTAAAATGGGCGAAACAGAATGCGAATTGCATGCTGACATCCAGTTTCTCATTAATTCCTTTTTACAATTCAATGTTTTAACGAAGATAAAAAATTCTTCATTCCTTTTTGGTAAACTAGTTTAAACTTGGATAAAAAGTAGTTTCTTAAAAGCTTTGCTATTAATTAATTTTAATTCCAGTGAAACAATTGTATAGCGCTATGTCTGATCTATGAGTTTGAACATTATTTAAAATTTTAAAACCCAATTCAAAATGAAAATTAATTCCTGGACGTGTTATGGGCATTTTTTTACAATGCATAAAATATTTGTGTAAAATATTGACTAGGATGGTTAGTAGACGGCAGTTGTTACCTTCGATGTTATACGTATTTTAATTTGTTATTTGGTGTATTATTTTACACCAAAATCTAAATAACTCAGATCAACATTATAATGAAGTTGATTGTTTTGAAACTATTTTTAGATCAACTAAATCTGTCCAGACGTAAATTATGTCTATTCTATAACAGTTATGTTTTGTGCTCCGCATCATGGTGCTCCGTAGCCTTGGAACCTTCACGGACTCATCAGTGCTTCTTTCTGCATACTACGCCTTGGTTTTCCCTCATCTTTCATACGCTGTTTCAATGTTGGGCTTTAACACTTCAAAAACAAAACAAGTTTTCGTCCTATAAAAAAGGCTGTTGGAATCATTGATGGTTTAGGTCAAAGGGAGTCATGCAAATCTCAATTCCAAAATCTTAATATTCTTATACGTGTCCCAGTATTTTTATCTTTCAAACCGTAATATTTTTTCAATAGATCCGTAGCATTTTCAAGTCCCTTGTTCCACAGTCCAAATACAGCCTTACACCAAACTTAATATTCCTCCTCCTCCCCATCATACTTCCTTTAACCTCCATGACTTTTATACCGCTATTACTTTGTTTAATGCCCTACCTGAGGTTATACAGGGTGAAAATGACTTTAATAGTTTTAAAAGAAAGCTCAAGGTCTTATTTATTGAAAAGTCTTTTTAGTCTGTTAAAGAGTTTACTGAGAGTAGCCAAATATAATGTAACTTGAGTATTCTCATCAATTTTGTAATTCATTTGGATTTCTTCTGACGCTAGCCTATGCATGTATATATGTTTTTTTGTGTCTCTAAAGGATATTTAATTTGATTTGAACCTGGATAATCATTTCTATACTTATTAGGGGTCATTTGTGCAACATATCAGATTAGGTTTACATTTCAGTAGTTCGATTGCATCTATTCTGACTTTAACATTATTATCTTTTGTTATCGTAATTTCATCTAGAGTGGTTTACTATTATTGCAATTAATAATTGCAATTACTTTAAATTGCAATTCACTTACTCTTTGTTTTCGCCATATCAATCCCATAGGCGAAAACTAAACTTTTAGCTGTGCATATTCCTTTAGAATATATCTAGAATATAAAACTTTATTGCAAACTATGCGAACCGAAACGAATTTCTTTACGCGTGAAACGATAAAATTGGTTCAGAAATAACAAAATAGCTGGTTAGCAAAAACGACTTTAATATACTATATGAGAAATATTATTTATACTATTAATCTTTTTGAATAAACGCTCTTTAGTGAGGGTATTCTATTCGTAGTTGTTTCAAAATATCAAAGTCAAGTATTGTCTTGCTGGTACATTTAATATTTGTTATATGCCGTACTTGGCTCCATTTTACCCCTTGAGCTCAATCAGCTTAGTATGTACGTCTTATGCCAACAGTTTTATGTATTTTTACTGCAAGCAGACCAGTAGATTTTCGTTGAATAGAATCCGTTCAAAAATAGAGATTCAAACGGTTGATACATCAACATAGTGAAATATTGATATATTACATAATAAATGGTATATTCATTTAACACGGTATATTAAATGTGGCATCAAACATTTTATGTTGAGAAAAGATTGACATGCCAATAAGTCGACGTGAAAATCAATTCTTTCAGAGAATTTATTATTGTTTATTCTAAATGGCCTCGCCAGGAAAAAATAATTTATCATCAACAACAAAATACGAAATTTCCTTCCCATAATGTATCTCATTGGATCAAAGTCAATTGAATGCTGCAGTTTAATTTAGTGTTCAGCCTCTATGTTGTCTCGTTTTGGAATATAGGCCTCCATTTTCTATGTGGCCTTTTATCCTTGAACTATGACTTTGTTCATCGTCATTGTCCATTTAATCAGGTTTGGACAAACGAAATATTATTGCTTCCTTCTCAATTCTGGCGTCAAAATGTATACAGATTTTAGCGAAAGATCAAGTGAAAATATTGATAAGCTTCCCATTATGAAATTTGAAAATGAACGCGGGGTTGGCACCATTATATAAATTGAACTTCGTGTTTACACGTGTCTGTTAAAGAACTTGACCACAATAGTTCAACAGCACCAGCGACAGAGAATTCCATTGGTAATATCCCAAAAGGCACACCACTACATTTCCCATCTGATTTATCAACTCCCGAAAAAGAAATGGAACTCCAGTGGCCAAACGAGTAAACAAACAAACGAAGAGCGGCAGTATTTTGACGAAATGCGAAATCAAAGAACGCTATCACCCGTGTGTTTTACAAAGGGTAAAAATCTTTTCCATCGTGATCCGGACACGGCGATGAGCACGGGCGTGCGTTCGGCCCTATCCGACCCCTTTGTCTTCCAAACCGTGTTTCGTTGTTTCCAAGTATCGAGAGCGGAATTAAACCCTTTGTCGCTCATTGTTGGGGCAATGACACGCAGCCTGCATTTGTCGGATTGTCCGGAGCATTTCCAATATGCCGAGTGCATGTTGCCGCTGCTGTTACTCCCCTTTGTTTGATCTTTTGGGGGGCTTCTTCCCCCCTCTCCCCCACCGGTCTCACCTTCGGATCCACAGGTCTTCCCGATTTATTGCATCCGTACAACTTCCTCTCAAATATTGTCCCTCTTACCGAATTACACCGCTCGGGGATTTGCTAACCGGGATTGAAGGATTTATTCTAGGAGTGGAGGTTTGCATGAGAATTCCCCCAGTCTTTGGTTGTTTCTGAAAGATTTCATAGATAACGTTGGATTTCCGGTTTTGTTCCCCAGAAGCACTAATATAATTCAACGAAAAGCGATGAAAACTTGTACGATGAACGTATATTATTGGAATATTTTATTTTCGATCGAGAGAGTTGAATAATAGCTGGACAAAAAATGTTGGTATTAAGTTAAAAAATATAGACTAATAAGCTTTGTAATTAATAATATTTTTTATTGATGGTAATTTTATATGAACTAAATAAGTTGTATTACAATCTTGCATGTTTTTAAAATCATCATACTATTATTCAACTTTATGGGCAGTCGCAAAAAGAAGGAAACTGTTGCAAAATTTTTTCCTCCAATTTATTTATTATATTGGCTTTTATGAAATACTAACTAGTACATTATGGCAACTTAAGGTAATACCTGATAATTGCAATGACGATTTTTAAGTGCGCACTGTATATAGCAGGTTAAAGAAGAGCATATTGTAGCAGAATTATTCTTTTAACATTCCAAAATATCCCTGATATTGGTATGTTGGTAGTATTTCCTCCAAGAATATTAGATTTATGTGTGATTCCGGTTCAAGGTTTGTTTGAACATGCTAATCGGCTCAGTTTGTGTGTGGCACACTAACCAATTTTAAAACAAATTTTTCGTTACCCTAAATGCACCTCAGAGCGGAATATTTAGCTAATAAACAATAATTAATCACACTCAACAATTTTCTACTAAAACCAAATTTACTAGTCAAACAACAATTAAAACTGATGAGTAGGTTGAATTTCTCGCCACGTTTTCACAGCGGATGCATGTTGTGTGATCGCTTCGCTGCAGTGTACACCAACGGAGGAGTGACGTCATGTACGATAAGGTGGTCTGTTGTGTTATGTTAACCGTCGGGTCTCCTCGCGCTGGGCGCATGCTCCAGCTTCGCCACTTGCTTACCTTTACCTATCCTACGCTAGCCACCGCCATTTTGATTTGATACCCCTCACCATCGATTATCCGACTTAAGGACTCTTCTGATGATCCCTCTGTTGAGAAACTGGAGCAACTAGTTCTCCCCTCAGGCGTGGGTGTTTATGCCACTGTTGCTGCTCCGTGTCCGAGAGTATATTGACAAATGAGAATGTATTTAATTGTTGTAGTATTTACTTGAAAATGCATAAGCCATTTTTGTAATCACATTAAGGTGAAACTAGAGATCTCCTGCTGATCGAAATTCGGCCAACATTTCAGTTTAACAACATTTTATAACTGAAACATCTGCTCTTACGGGTTTTCTAGCAGTTGTTTTTACAACAGCTGTTTAATGATTCAATCAATAATTCTCCTTCCTTCATAAGATTAACATTGGAACTTTGAAATCCTGTAGGGAGTAGTTCTGTAGTCCGATGTGAATAATAATACTAACAATATGAGCTCCTACTATGGACACGAGCTCAGAAAAAAGGAGGAAACGAAACATGCTTGCCTATTAATGTATAGATTAAAGGGTTAAGAATGCTTCGGATTAAAAACCCAGTGCCAGGGTAACGGTTTTTTGCTCTTAAAAATCATTAACGTTTTTTCCTTTCACAGACAAAGCTCGTTCGCTCCGCTCACTCACCCTTTTCTTTTTTCAAGATGAAGTCGTTCGCCTCGCTCACCCGGCAGGCAAAAGAGTGCTGCATATAATTTTTTGGACCCAAGGGATCAAAAATGTAAAACTTTGGTTAAATCTACAATTATCAGCTGATTTTGTTCAATTAGTAGTAACAAAATATTTCCAAGAATAACAGGATTTCGAAGGGCTTTTAGAAGACACCCGGATTTTCCATGTCATGTGACTAACTCCAATCGACTCCTCCTGGCAGAAACCCCATATTCTACCAAAATATAACAAAACCTTGGACAGACAAAAATTTTGTCCGTTAAAACAGAACTTGTTTTAAAGTATAGGATAATGTTTGTGAAACTTGTTTTAAACTGCGCTAGTGTTATTTTTCTGTAAACCTAACATTTAAATTTGAACTGAAATTCCATGCACTCAGATGTATAAAATAAAATGTTCAAGATAAATATGGAATTCGAGACTTTTTTTATCATCAGGTCTCGCTTGGTTAAATATAGTTGCATAGGCTAATAATTATACACTAGAGATAGCACTGGCTGAAACTCAACAAAAATTCTAGTTTATATAGACCAAATTATTTTTAAGAATATTTTATAACCGTAACATTTGTGCTTAATGATTTATTCTAGCATTTGTTATTACAGTACAACAGCTTTGTAATGATTTAATCAATTATCTATTTGCTATAAGTTTAACATTGATACTTTGAAAGCCTGTAGGGCGCAGCCCTGGGGATCGTGGTTGATTTTGATTGGATTCTGCTAATCTACAAGACACCTTTGTAACCGGTATGAGCAGATTTTTCCTACGTTGCACACGCATGGTTACTTGACCAAGCATACATTGATTCAAATTTGACCATGTAGTAAAGATAACAAAATTCTCACTGTTTCCAGCCATTTTACTTGCTGTAAAATGTGCGGGAGCAAATGTTTGTAGTGTTTCTAAATTAATTAAAAATAAAAATAAAATAAATAAAAACTACGAAAGTACGTAGCTGTGATTCAGTATTTCTTATCTAATTCGAGTGGTTTCAAATATTAAAAATACAATTTAAAGTCCCTTTATTTATCTAAATCAAATGTGTATTTACATTTTTAGTTTAAAATATTTACTAATCAAATTGGTCGTTGTGTAAAACTAAAACTTTATCGACATTTATTAATACTAGTGCACGTGTTGCTCGACATCGAGCAATTTATTTTGATACAATACAAAAGTTACATTTAGTTCTAAATCAATGACATCCGACCAATGTAATATAGTGATTATCAGTGATCACCAAAAACTACATTTGAACGTTAACAGATGTTAAAGTGCTCCAACCAATCCCCATGTTATTCTAATGGGAAAATTTCAAATATAATTTGTGTATAGCACCCTTATTTTAAGTCCGATTCTCATCACTTTTTGGCGGAAACAAGTACAGACTAAGCCCTATCCAACGACACCAAAAACTTGAAAATTGTTTGAAAATTGTAGGAGGAGTTCTCAACAAAAAAAACCCCTCAGCGTAAATGAGTATATTAGATATGTCTTAGAAATACGCATTGTCGCAGGATGTATTGTGTCGGATCACATCTTAAACTACACACTTTCCAAATTAACAGTTAGCTTCAAGTTTTGTTTTAGAATTATGCGAAAAGCGCTCAGCCCTCAAATTAACAAAACCAATAGCGGGGAACAAATTATATCGGCAATTTCACCATGACAACGGGTTGGGCCCGGGGCGCAAAGGGTGACTTGAAATGGCGGAAGACGACGAGGGAGTGAGAGAGATGATGGTGTGGGAGGGGGAGGGAGAGAGAGAGAGAGAGAGGGAGCGGACCCGCATCCAACCAGCCTTCTCATTAGCGGCTAGATTAGATTATCAAAAAGCGAGCGAGGGATGATACATGAGGGAGATTCGCGGACACTGGGATACATACACCCTGGTGTATATAGCTGTGTGCTGCGTGACGCCGAACGCCATAGGGTACCCCAGCTCCGGATGTGATAAAAGAGGTTGAATGACAAAATAAAGAAAATTCCAGGAGCACCAAACAGAATGTTTTTTCTGTGATCCTGCCCTAAAGCTTTAAAGTAAGTTCCCTACGAGAAAAAATAACGGGTGTTACATACTGTATTTGACTTGAAGTAAACAAGGCGTTGGTTTTTAAAATAAAGATGTAACAAATCACTAAGAACGCCCTTTTCAAAAAAATGTTTGGTTCGTATTCTAAATTAGAATTTAAGCTCTTGAAAATGAAATAGGCAAAGCTATTAAATTAAAAAAAGGTTCATACCTTTAGAAATTTTAAATAACGAGGAATTGCAAAAGTTCATTTAAAGTTTTCCTCGAGTTTATTAATCATCTAAAGTTTGTTTGGATGTCCATCTATAGCTGCAGGAAAACATTTTGGTAAAATTCAGCCTAATGAAACAGGTCCAGGTCATAGCTTTTTAATGTAAGAAAAAATAAATACTCATCCAATATTTATGTTGTCAATTAAATATGTTATTTCATTGTTAGGCTATATGATTTATTAAACTTTGACCATAACTAGGGGACCTGTGCTGCTCCGAAGCAATTAAACAACGCAATGTAACGGGTAATTTTATTTTCATTTGATGTTCATTTAATCTAAATTTGATATTATAAACAAATTAAATATAAGTTTACCACACATTTCTTGCTATGTAATAAAACTAATCAAATACCGTATTTTACACTAACAAATAATCTTCATATTTTAATTCATTCTCCATACAAACAATGATGGTTGTCCATGAAACCCAGAATCAATTTTACGCCTTTGTTATGAATTTATTTGCGCGTGACAAGGAGACTTACAACTAACCGTAAATAAAGGCCTGTTTTCCAGTAAGGTACTTGTGGATTTGTCCTATAGAGATTTATTGATTGTTATGTGAAATTATGACTGATGTGCATTGATGTCACTAATATAGGGGTTTAAAATTAAATGCAGAACAATTTGTAGAAACTTGTTTAGGACTTTGCTTCGAGGATCAGGCCATTTCATCTTGGAACACTTTGTCTCCACTTTTCCATTTACTGTAACATCAACCCTTCTCTTACGCGCTCACATCAAACTCGCGCCTGGTTTTAGGAATCTGAACTCCATAATAAGTTTATGGATAACTTTCTTTTATACTTTCAATTAATGCATCTATATACCCGTAACTTTTTTTATACTTATTGCGTATGTCTCAATATTTTCTTCAGGAAACTATAATTCCTTGGATAACTTGAATTAATTCTTTTACATTAGCAACAATAATGTAAAATCGTTTATTAGATTATTTTAGGCTGCTTCGCACTTTCACATTTTTGTTTTTTAACTTTTCATATCACCAATTGTATTCTTACCAAATTCAAATTCAAATTCATTTACCGAGAACCATGGTTAAACCTACCAATCTGATATATAACTAAACTAAAATATAAAGATAAATTTGGTAACGTTAAACCTAATGGAAACATCTAAAAATCATCACTGGCCCTGGATCAGAAAAAATAGCGTTATGTACATTTTAGTAAACAAAAATACAAACACAACTGTTTAAAATAGTTAAACTATAGACTATAACATATAGAAATGGAGCAATCAAAACAGGAGCAATCAAAATTTGTACAACTTCAAGATTCTCTTAAAGCATGTACATTAAACATAGCATGTTAAATAGAAACAAATATGAGCGTAGTTTACTTTAGCCTTCTGCTCTCTCATAATCGAACAAAACTAATGTAGATCGTGTGCGCGTAACTCGTTTCAAACTCGTCCAATTTGAACAATTTATATATCAATGATAGAGATTAATTTACTGAGTGTTCTTAGACCAAAACAAACGATGTGCCTTATTTAGAACTATATAAAAATCAATCTTTAAAACATGGCTACAAAAAATCGCATAAGAAATATAGAGGGAGATTTTTTTATTTTTAGCTATATACCTAAAAGTCACATTTTTTATGCTCGTTGCGTCATGTGCATGTGAATACTTTTAATTTATGGCATAAACCATACAAATCGTACTGATGGAACTGCTGGACGGTCTCGAACACGATTTTATAAATAGTTTCAATGCAGGCTTTAATATTATATCCTTTACCAATCGTCCATTTATCAAAGTTTTGCGGATGTGTTAAGCAGTAGATTTTTATATTTTACCTATCTTTGTTCAAAGGTCGAACAGGATCGAAGACAGTATAACTGAAATTATATCAGAGCTTTAGCTTGAGCAAGAGGTTTCCATTTGTTGCCTCCTTTAATAACTTACATTTACCGTATTTCATTGTCAGTGTTCACAAATTAAATGAAAATAAATAGAACTTTTATTACAGAAACTATTTCATTGGTAATTAACTTTTGAAGAAAAATATCTGAGGTATTTAAGTTTTTAATGTAACCTATATAATTATTAGGCCTACCATTTAAATTTACCTTAAAAAGGTATAATGACCTAAGTTCCGTATGGATACCTAAATAAAACCTTTTAATTGATTTTCAGCGTTGATAATAACTTCATATTTTAAATTTTTTACGTATAACTATACGTACTTTTAATTCTCCCTGATTTTCTTCACTTAAACTGTTGTATATTCATTATCCCATCCAAATCCCTGCGTGTCATATGAAAAGAATTTATTTTTCCCCAAAACTATTTTATTGCCTGGTACATAAAAACTTATATTCATCCGATAAATTATTTAGTGAATGGAATACAAAAACTACGTTTGAAAGGTACACTGTAATATTTAGATCTTTGCGTAATAAACTGTAAAAAATCCTATAAAATAAGTAATAAAACATTCCAGGGTTGGGTACAGTTAACAGATGTCGCAGTTGTCGCGTTGTTCAGTGACGGGTGCAGCGGCATGGTGGCTTGTAGCTTGTATAGCTTGTAGCTTGTAGCTGTTGTGTCATGGTGACGGTGGCTGGTCGGCCAGCCTGTAGTAGGCCTACACTGCATCACATTGCACCACATACGGGCTCGCCCCCGGCCATTTCCTCGTCATTTCCGCCGTTTGCGTCCGTTTCCTCGCATAATTAGGCCCGATTTGTCCACCATACTTCAAATTATCCTGTATCTCCCCCAATTATTTGCCGGGCCTTTCATTTACTCTTTACGCTGGTTAAGCGATCGCGACGGGAACGCTTTTAATTAGTGACTGAACCCTCTATATTTAGTTTAAATTTTCTTTTAACTTTTAAATATGAGTTAAATTTTTATGACATAATGCGTTTGTAAAATAATGATTATTTCAAAAGATAAACTACTACTCTAAATATACAAAAGATGATATGTTTTTTTCAATAAAATTATTGTTGGTACAGTCTAATATAACCACTAACCTGTCATATAACACGTTTAAAAGAATAATACCAACAATATTATGAAACAACACGGATAGAAAGATCACGTCCATAAAATACTTGTACTTTAGTAAATATTGTCTGAAATTATCAATGGCTGGATATATAAATGAAGCTCTGAATTATTTAACTGTATTGTATACCGATCCGTAATTTTTAGCTAGGCTTACTTAGTTGTTGACGAGTATTAGGCCCTACAGTTTCATGTGTAACCTCATGCCCATCAAGTAAAATTGTGGCATGTGTTAGGAAATTCAATGTTCACCTTGACCTTTCTTAAAGTTTTAATTTAAACCAAATAAACGTTTTCACAAATAGTTTAAGACATTCTCTTTACATGAGTAAAACAGCGGGTGATAACACTTGTGCAATTTCTACCCTCCCCCCCCCCTCCAACACCGCCAACCCTAGCCCTAGCCATTGTGCAATTGAAGGCAACTTGCAGTTTCAGTAATTTCAAAATTAATATTTTTTATATCACCTCTCGGCATTACGTACAAAATGCATAGCGACGTACACACATCACGACTGTGAGTAAGTGCTCACAGTCGACATTGTCGCCGTCTTGTTACGGCGGCCTGTGCTCTCGCAGGCACATGTGTCGCGATACAAACAGCTACTTAGTGTGTGTGAAGGGCCTCATTCTTTCCCACGCACGCTGTTTGTTCAGCATTAGAGTTCCCTAATTAGCCGTTCTTTATCGTCGCCTTGCAGCTTCTTTTTCCCGGTGTCCATTTTATAAAGGTGCAAACCTCTCTTTGATTATAATACAAATAGCGAATGCAAAGCGTCGTGGCAATGTTTGGAAACTCCTAAGAGCCGTATGTTGTGCAAACCCTCAGGATGTCCTTTGCACCTCTGCTTTTGCCGCCTTCCTTTTGTGAATTCGGCTAAAGTACTAGTGTAGTTCAGGATTGTTTTTTGTATTGTTTGCTGGAGACGATGTTTAATTTAATTTTTCTTAGAATACTTCAACATCAGAACCTCTACATAATGGTTTTTTAACCTCGAGTTACCGTACAATAGCCCTATTTCCGTAGCTTTATTCTACACAAGAAAACCCTCTCGTGGCGACAGCTGGAACAAGAGAGGATGTTTTTTTAACTCATCGTATAAACTTGTAACGAGTTCTTACGTTTAAAACCACTTTCAATCGCGATTGCATAACAGTTAATCATAATCGATTTACTCAAGGGTTATCTAGAAACTAAACCACGAAAAAATATTCAAACAAAGTCGCAAGCAGTGCAGCGATCAATAAACCCGTCAACAAAACCATCTCTGATGATTCACCCCCACAACGTTTAGGCCTAACCGTAAAAGTTAAGTCACTGTAGAAATGTAAAATGGTTTTTTCTGAATACCTATTAGCTAATGCTCTGGACCCTTACAGTTGATTTTAGAAACGAAGGCTGTTCAGCAACAGGGGTATATATTTGTCCACATTTGTTTTAAATTTGTTAATTTTATCGCAAAATATTAATTTTGCCATAAAACTCATGTTTCAAATTTAATTACACATTTGGATACTCATAAACTTTTGAATTCAAATAACGATAATTATTGTCACTTGAAATCAAAGATATATTTTTAATGACCATTGTGAGTTTAAAAATGCAATTTTAATGAACATTTTTTTACATAAAACTGTTTTATTGTAGAAGGCATCAAATATTGTTAAAAACGTTACAATTTTGTAGAATTTGTTAAACTCTGCCATTCCTCATTTATAAAATTTCGTGCTGCTCTAAGGTTTTGTCATAACGTGTTTGAGATAACAAGACTTAAATCAATATAACAAATTTAATCGAACTTTGGTCAAATTTATTACTTTATTAATAAAACACTATTTTAGTAGCAGAGGTGGTTTAGTTTTAATTTTGTAAATACATTAGCTAACAAATGCCCCATACATTTTTCAAAGGATAAATAAATCCATAACTCAGCACACCGCAACGGGAGAATTTATCCACCTAAAAATATTTTTTCAAAGGTTTAGCCCTATTGTTTATCATTCCACCCTGCATAGCTTAATATTTTATTTTTTTATAGTTAAAGTTTAATTTTTCAAATATTAAGATTTGCTAGTGTAACATTCACAGATGTAAGTTCTGTTTATCTTTGAAGTGTCGGCCAAACAAATTTGTCTTCAACATGAACATTTTACACTAAAAGTGATAAATTTAAACTGGCGGTCGTCACACCAGTACACCACCCGCCCCACTGACCGCCGAGTGAAGTAGTGGAGATTATTTTTGTGATTTAAATAAGCGGTCTTTAACTTGATATTACTTTGTAGCGATTCTAAATAAATATTTTTAATTGCATAATTTTTCCTGAAATTTTTTAAGGTTGATTCTGATCGAATTTATAATGGCTTTATTCCTATGTATAAAAAAAATATTATACATCTATATTTATTTAAACGCCAAAGTTTTTTGTTTGGAACTCCTCGTTCGGTCTTAAACCGATTTTCAAGTTTTTTTATATCATTTTGTAGGGCGTGGTCTGCAGTTTTATTTACGAAAACTTTGGTGAGAATTGCACTTAAAATGAAGACGCCATAGTCCGGCAGATATGTAAGAATTATTTTTAAGATTGTGCATTTTATGATAGAGATCTAAAATTTTGAACACAAATACTACATGTACAAAGGCTTAAATATAGATAGGGGGTAATTTCAGATTTTCAATGTATGGGATTTTATGGGGTTTCAAATGGGAGTTTTCCATTTTTACCACAAATTCTTATAATTACATTATTTTGATTTACATATCTTGCAAGAGTAAAAAACACAATTCATGAGTTTAACTGTTAAATTTATCTTGAGTTGTTGGCTAGAAAATTCAAAAATAAAATCTAATCTGATATAACGATATTTGATCCTATGTGATATATCGATAGTATTGATCCATTTTTCCATTCGATAGTATTCCATTCCCTGAAGATAATATAACGGTTGAAGATACTAAATTGCTCCTATGAGCCTTACCAGATTTGTAACTAAAAATTATGTAATTTTTAAATTGAATGGCGAAAAATTGGAAACCCCCATACATGAAACCCCTAAATGGCCTATCTAAATTTAAGAGTTTGTATATGTGGTATGTGCGTTACAAATTTGAGATTTCTATCATCAAATGCACAAACTTTGTATACATATTTGACGGACTACTTTTCATTTTTGAAATTTGAAATTCTCACATTAGAATTACATTTTAATAGGGTAGACATAAGTTAATGTACAGCTGGAAATAAGTGTAATTTTGGGTGATTTACTGCTAACACAATATTGGATCGGTCCGGTATAATTGATTAAGAACCAAACATACATCACATTTTTTTAACGATGACAATAGATAATCAAAGTTAAATAACGGATTACAATCATAGTAGCATGGGAGTAGACGTTCTTTTAAATTGATCCTGTTAAGAGCTAGTTCTATTAGTCTTTGTTTGTAGTAAAATTATGTACCTAATCAAAAAGTTATATTTTTAAAAAAGTTATATTATTTTTCACTTTAGCAGTATATTTCTCAGTTTTCAGAAACATTTCCTCTGTTTGCTTTATGTTTTTCAAACAAAAATAAACAGTTCAGTAAAGGAATAAACAAATCAGACTTAATATTTAAAAACCGTATCCAAATCCAATATTTTTATATTTTGGTTTTTTGAATGTCAATAATTTATTTAAGGTTCACAGTAAGTCAGAACGAAGTACTTTCTAACAAAATGAATTTGCGTTTCCTACCCTATATATTCTGGATGACATTTTCGTTCTAAGAACTACAATTTTTATTATTCTTGCAAGTAAATTTTGTTTTAAGGTACTTCAGAAGTCGGTTGCACTGTACTTAATTATATTTTCAGTTTGATCAGTTTTAAGTAACGGATGGTAAATAAAGAAAACTACGAAACTATGATCTGTAAACTTACTAAAATATGGTGATGCACAATTATAAGCTTGGGTTACAGTAAAGCAACACAAAAACTTCAAACGAATCCAGCCAATATAACATCAGCAAAGGCAAACAAACTTCTCAAACCTCTATTTCCTTCCACATGATAAAAAATTGATTTAAACAAGCTTTCGTAGTAGCGTGGGAAATCAAATTCCTACTCCCAACTCATTTTTCAATTTCCATTTAATTATTTTAACAGTTTTTCAGCTTGGAATTTCAAAAGTTTAATTATTTAGTAAACTGACGATGCAGTATCTGTTATATAAAAAGATTTTTTGCTTTCGAGTATTTTAGAATAAATTTATCAATAGTTATAAAGATATTTGCTCCTGTTAAGAAAATAAAAATTTGTTTTTATGTTGTCTCTAAAGCAAATCAATAATTGGAGAATGGGAAAGAATACAAATGACTATTGAATCTCTATCTTCTTTAATTTATAGTGAATAAATGTTTTATGGTAATTTAAAATTGATCTTTATAACCCATATACTGTATAGGCTAAGGTACTCTTTTAATATACCTTAAGCCAATAATAACAATAATAAATCTTAGTTACCACCGTTTATTCAGGACTCAACCATAGAGAAGAAATTATTTCACTCTTCTGGAAGAATTTTACATTTTAAATTTAACTGTGTAGTATCACAGTTAAATAGTTGTAGTTTGTTATACAATTGTATCGATTGTCTCATACAATAAAGAATTTTGAATTTGAATCACCAGATTGAGGCATTCTAAGTAAACTGTATAATTGAAAATATCATCATCGTTCTGGCAAATATACCGAAGGTAATTAATTCAAATGTACCAATTAGACTAAATGGAAATATTAGTATTTATGCGTTATTTAATGAGTTCCATTTGTTTAATTGTCACATTCACTTCGATAATTGCCCATTAAAATAATGTAACAGGTGTTAATTGCGCGCATAATTATTTTTAACCACATTATTTGCCGACGTTAACACGAGCCGTGTTTCGGCGCGGAAATAAATGAGATGTAATGAATCCGGCGGCACCGGTGATGTAATAATTAGCGACTATTAATTCGGCCGGTTGTCTTGTGACACGGCCATCGTGTACCGCGTTGCTGTACACGTTACCCGTCACGCGTACTCATTACCGCCATCACAGAGGACGGATGTGTGCCAAAGTAATTGTCCGGTGTTAAAGCGATAATCATCCGTCAGAGTTATATAACCGGATTAACAATCGGCCGGCCAATCACCGATCGATGTCCGGCAGTCGGCAAACATTTAAAGAATGCGCGCGTAACCGGGTTAAGCGCGCGCCGCGTCCCGTCACTAAACTGTAAACTCATTTCGTTTGTCAAATTTGCGACATTTGTTTGTACAATGGGCGGGTCTAACTTTTAACTGTCTCTTTGTTGTAGGTTTAAGGTTACGTGAGGGGGCGGGGGGAGGGGGGTAGCTTTGATCACGTGCCCCCCCTCTCAGAGACGACCGCTGCTATCTCTGTGTCGGGCCGCTCTTTGAAGTCCTTTGAGCGCTCACATCAAAGCGAACATTATAAAACCTCTCCTCTCTCCCTCTCCGCGTCACCGACTAGTTTATATTTCAGCTCAGTTCGGCGTCTGTACTGCCGTCGTGTGCATCGGATCCTCGTCGGGCCCGTGGACGTCGCCCCTGGTGTGTCTGGTGTGCTGTGGACCGACCAACGCCCTCCGCCGCCGCGGAGCTGTGACGTGCGAGTGCGGGAGTGTGCGCGCGTTCGCCGCCGCGGCGCTAGCGTCGGCTTCCGCTCGATAATTTATTACCTATTCATCTTACTGCTGCTCTAACTGAATACAACAGCCCGACTTTCGAGGGCTCTCGTATCAAATACTAGCTCTATTCTCTACCTGTGGTGTCGGTATTGTGACGATAACATAGAAATAGATATAACTTTATTGATCTGTTGGATTTTTTAATTAATGCGTATAAATTTTGCTGATTCGAATGGATATTGACTTATATTGATCTGTGATACGAATTACAAATGTCGCCCGATGGACAGGACGGGAAAACTCAAAGCAAGGTGAAAAAGAAACAGAAGTCCGGAGACACGCCTATTCCCGTGATCGTACCGAAGAAACGCAAGCTTCTCCAATACAGAGAACAAAATGAGGAGGAGGATGACGTCGTCAAGGAAGAACCTGTGGAAACGTTACCAACAGAAACGCCGAGATCACCGAGGCCGAAGGCATTCAAGGAGGCGAATCTGGAAAGGATGCTGTTTAGGTGGTACGAAAGGAGACAGACAGATCCCGAGGCTAACACTGGATCTCCTGACGTTCTCAAGAAAGCTGTGATTCTATCTAGAAGACTTGGGGCCACTGAAGACTTTGTCAAAAACTTGGATAAAGAATGGGTTAGAAGTTGGTCTGCCAAATATGGTGTTTCTGAAAACGTGGCTTCCACATCCACAGTGCCCCCCACCGCGTCCGCCCTGGTTGAACCGAGTCCAATGACGATCAAAGTGGAAGCGGATGTTGATGATCCGCTGTCGGTGGTCAATAGTGGAGAGTACTCGGAGGACCAAATTTATAGCGCGTTCGCTTTCCAGCTGGATTGGACGAGTCTCCCTGACAAAACTCTGGAAGTGACGTCCGAGGATAGAGTCTGGGTACTGATGGCCGGCAACCGCTCTGGACGCCATAGGACGAGAATGCTTATCACAGGAAGGGAGTGGAGACCAAAATGTCTACGGAATGTCAACATGCTGAGTCAACCGGTCGTGTATGCTGGCGGAGGCATCGGGAAGCTGACTCCTGACCTCTTTACTTGGTGGTTCCATAGAGAGTTTGCTCCTGCAGCGTTGTCCCTCAATGAAAGAGGAGCTATTCTAGTCATCGAGCAGGCTGATTTTCTTCCTCCAGCCACAGATTGCGTAGCGTGTGATGGAAAAGTCAAGTTGGTTATCTACCAGAAAACTGAGAACCCCTACTCCGTCTTTCCAGACCAAAGTCTGGTCGCATCCGAGTTGAGAACTCGTTATGCTATGCTTCTTCTTCACGATATTTCTCTGGAGCAGCAACGATGGCTATCGGTCGCGCAGTTCTTGGCCAACTTCACCTTGAAAGATGCGTTTCCCATGTTACATCGAGCATGGTTGAACATTCGACCCGAAACGTTCAGTCGGTGTTGGGCGAACCCAACTTCAGCCGACTCTACGGCAGGAATCTCACTGTCCTTTGGAAAATCAGCTTCAACACCCCTCCAAGTAGAAGAAGACAGAATGCTCCTTCTGGAGTTGCAATGGCTGGCTCACGATCTAGGCCTGGAGGTCACCGACGAAGACCTTGCTCAGTGGGTGGGAACCCTCCCGGAAACATCGGATCTCCCTGTTATCAAACCGGAACCCGAAGAGGAAACGGAAGAACCCTCGTCAGTCCCTACCGCCTCCGAGGCCGCCTCGTATCTCCAGAAGGTCCTAACCTGGATGGAGTCGGAACCTATCGAACCCAACCTCCTGATGGTGGTTAGGGACATCATGACGATGGCCAAACAGGTACAGTAATTGTAACCAGTGGAAGTGAATAAGACATCGGAGTTGTTTGTTTAAAAACCGGTTCCGTCTGAACGCGGTCTGCTCCCCTCCCATCACCCGTCTCGCCACCCCCCCCCCCCCCCGCCACTCCCGTATTTCATCGGCTAACAACTGGCCTGCTAAGTACAAATATTTATACGGGGAACCGGTCCGTGAGGTATGGGGCGCCCGGATTAATCACACGGCTCCCTTCTTTCTCGAAATCTGTATAATTACCGCATCGTCGCCGAGCCGAATAAATTATCGATGTTTCACGCCAATTATCATAATTTGACCGCCGGAACCCTCCCGGGCTCCGCTCGTCTCTACGCGACGGTTTGTTGATCTTTTGCGGTCAAGTGTCCTTGTTGAATTTGTCGTTATTGAGATGTAAAATTATGTCTTTCGCTTGCTTTCATAAATAAGTTTTTAGCAATGTACGACTCGATTTCATTCAATTTATTGTGGATTTGACATTAACATATTTACGACTCAACGTCTCAAAACCAGAACCCTCCAAAACTAAAGAGGGGTTTGGTATATAACCCTTGGCTGATATTAACTGGCTTACACTAGTCCATTTAGTATTCAACTACCTAAATGAACTACCGCAAATAAGCTGTTATGTTTTCGAGCATACAAATTTAAAAAAATTCGGTTGTTTTATACAACGATAGTTTATTTTTGTCGCAAATACAATGTTTATGTTCAAATCAAACGGTATTTGCTCTGTAAACCTTTATCATTACAATCGATTTGCTCCTTGACAGCCCGGAGCGCTCCTACCGACCGATGACGCCTTGCCGCCATATTGAAACATGGCGGCCTTTTATCACTTATGGGTTATGAAGAAAAGAATACATTTACAAAAACACTACAATGTTTTTGGATTTCGAAAAAAAACTAACTGACCGCATAAAAAATGTATGTTAATAGTATTTTATTTGAAATAAACATTCTTATTAATTATTGTCAGTGTGCTGTGCTTTAATTATACATTTTATTATTTTTTTGTATTTGTATTACATTAAAAATTTTGCTCCTTTATTAAAAAATTGATGTAGACCTATGTTTAACATAGGGGCCTTAAAAGCCTAAATGAACGTTATCATTCCAATCAATCCTACCAGTGTTTAAATATTCAATCTTGGTAACACAACGAGAATCGATATACTGTACATTATGAAACTTTATCGGACTTTTTATTCCCAATCAATAAATTGGTAAATTTCATTTTGCGTCCGTGATTAAACAAAACAGACAAAAGGATTCCTCAGTCGCAGCCCGCGTGCGCCGTCCGATCGACATCAACAAAGGCGGCAAACGAGCTCTCGTGCGCAACCCTTCAATTTTTCTCAAGCCGGCTTAAAAGAGATTCAATTAGAGCATGATGGTAACAAATTTTAATGTCTAATTTTGGGCCGGGCGCGGCGGAGGGGGGGGGGGCGGTGAGCTGTTCGGCAGCGTGTTGCTTTGAAGTTGTTTTCATTATTCATCAAAGGCGAGCTGTTTATTCTCCGACAACCTATTATTCTTTCATCGTGTGTTCTTGATAAGATAAGAGAGTCACTTTGATATTCGCTACCGCTCTATCGGCCATCCTGCATGTGTTCCGTTGCCAACACTCCGTTTATTTTGCCAACTATCTGTTATGACCTACACTATTGCATTTTTATCCGTGTTGTGCACTGTTGTCGTCACCTTAGCTTTTTCAGTGGAGTTTATTCTTGAATTAAACCTTAGTTAACCTGAGACCCGTTAGCGTCACTTTTAGCGAATTTCCCTATAGGGAATACGCTATTACGGTAGTAGCCATGGTAAGACCTAAGCCCGGGACCACTTTACTTTTTCATTTTGAGGTCCCCAGAAGCCAAAAACACCATTCGTTCATTTTCATATATATGTATATATATATATATATATATATATATATATATATATATATATATATATCTATGTGTCCGTGGTACTGATAACTTTTGAAGGGGACCTCCGATTTTGATGAAATTTGGTATAAAGGTGTAAGACCAGATCTATTTTCATGAGTTCGCGAACCAGCATGATCGGGTTATGGGAACGGGGTTTTATGGGGTTTCGAAGGGGTCAAAAATGGGTTTTTGGCATTTTTGGACCTTAATTTTTTTAATTCAACAATTTTAACCAAAACCATTTAAAAGAGCTTAAAAAAGCAAACAATTTAGTATTTTGAATTTTTAACTTGGCTTAACAGGTTACGGAGAAAAGCTAAAAATAGGTTTCCAATGTTAATCTTATGGGAAATCAACAAAGCCCTGTATCTCGCTTATTTATAGGAATATCTTGATAAAATTTGGTTTGCACATTCACTAGGTAGGGTTTTACTGATATTTGCTTAAAACACCTATATGGCGGCAAACCTACATACTCACCCCCATGGGTTTATGGGAAAAATTTAAAAGTGTTAATATTGATACAATTTGATACTTATCATACCTAACTACTACATTTTATAACAAAACTAACATTTTCTAACAACATCCAAATGGCAGCAAACCTACATACTCGTTCCCATGGTGTTTATGGGGAAAATACAAAATCTCAAGATCCTTTGGAAATTCGCTGAGTACGCAGGTCTGCTGCGACGGGGGTATTTTATATTTTGTTACTTAAAGTATGTTGTCTTCGGACTGTTTATGGACAAAAACTATATTAAATGGTGTATTTGTAATTCACAATATTTATCGAATCACACACAAAATTTCCAATGTGTTTGCAACAGCTATTTCGGCGATTTTGCACCCTTACGATTCACTGGTGTGTCTACCTCGCCATGTCCGTACAATAGTGATCCAAATCCCTCCATTCCAACTTCTGAAAATTCAAGCAAAACGAAATTCTAATATCAAAATGATTGCCTTTCATTATTTAGGTATAATTCCTAGTGATTTCATCATTCGATTTAATTTTTGGATGGGATTTAAATGACTCATCTGCATTGTTTTACTGGTTTCACGAGATGTTTTCACAATATAAGTCTTATCACTATGAATGTGGAATTTGTACGTCTTCTAATTTTTGCAACACTAATTTCGGAATACTGCAATTCATAATAATAATAATAATCTTTATTTTCAGAAAGACAATGTACAATTGCATTGCAAACGTCAACAGAAATAATAAAACATAGGCTGCCAAAAAAAGAGAGACAAGAACAATCAGTCCAAATTTTCATTATGACCACTTTTTCACAGCACACTTTTCATCAGTACCGAAATTCCATTCGCAGTAACACCTAAAATTTTAGTTTTCCTAGCGACTCATCATGAACTCCCCGACCGAGTACAGAACGTTTGACACCAAAAGGCTCTTCAATCGAGTTTTAAATTGATTTTGATTTTGCGCATGTTTAACGCCTTCGGGGAGCTTGTTTAGAATTTTGATTCCAAACTGAGAAGGCAAATGCTTAAAAGCCACAGTTCTGTGTTGTTGAACTCTAATTCACATTTAGTAATTCCCGGTCAGGTAATCCCAAGCCTTATTCCAAAAAGAACAAGGTGAGTGGAACCTATTTGGGTAAAGATCTTCCAGTATGCCTAAGCCTAGGTGTTTCGGCTGATTACGTGGCACACCCCCTTGCTGTCTGTCTGGTATGATTCATCCCTTGAGGTAGCCGTTTCACCGCGTGGACCGTGATGTGCGCGGCAGTATCATACTCTGTGTGCTCTGGTGTGTGGTGGTGTGGCGGTGTGGCGGTATGGCGCGTCAACTGGCGCCACACGCGCCTCTGCCCACACAGCTTGACAAATTAAAATGGCGACACCTCACACCTCCACCTTCCTCTCGCGGTGACCTCCGCACTCCGCACTCCTCGATGCGGACGCCCGATCCTTGCTGTGTGGCGGAGTCGGAGGAAAATCACCTCCACTGTCCACTATCTCCTCTCTGGCTATTGGTTCTAATATTTATATTTATACTACGTGTTTAAACACAACGCAGAATCAATTGGGATTGTGTCTGCTACAATATTGTAAATGAATATGATACAATTTATTCACTGCCCCTCTGTTACAATGAAGTATAAATCTTCCCTATATTGGAGATGAGATGTATGCTTACTATTCAAGAACGAAACATTTACATCATGTGTTCAACATTTATCTTGTTTCCCTCAATCTTCTCATCTCCCTTCGTTCTGTTCTCTTTCAATCCAGTTGTCATTAAATAGATTTTGTACACTATTTAATTCATGTCTCTATTTCGAGTCAGCGCGGAGTTCTCAAAGAACTTTGTGATATATGTTGCGCAATAATACTATTATTAAAATTAATTCTGAATGTTTTTACTTCTAACACAGGCACGAGGACTTAACTTATAGACGTCTCATGTGGCTGGAAATAACACTTCCCATACTACACCGAGACTTTATTTCATGTATCATGTTTTGATGAATCGTTTCAGCCAATAAATGAACACAGGATAACAGTTTCACCGAGGATCGCAAAGTACAACTAGTGTAGTTTGAGATATTTTCGCGGGTGGTTTTCCACAATGATGTTGACACAGTTGTTGTTGTTGCAGGCGAGCAAGATGGGCCTGGGCGCGACACATCCGGGAGCGGGACTCCCGTTCTTCTGCCACAACGGCGACCACCTGACGCAGCCGCCCCCCGCCCACATGGGCATCCCGCCCTACCAGCTGGACCCCAAGGGGGCGGGTGAGTACTGGCGCAACTCGAGACTACCAGGTTAGCCGGTGACGTCATCACGGAGTCACCGCAGACCGTGCGGTGGCGGGTGGCGGGTGTTATAACGTACTGGTACCACTCTCTGGACCGACTGCTAGGACTGCTATCAAAATATCACAACTTGCACTTAGAATACGTTAAAAATCGGGATGACTGCATTGTTATTTAGATAAAGATAGCACAGAACAACGGTGAGGCGAGAATCAACTTCGTAATGTTATTTATTTACTTAACAACCAATCATGATAGCTAAATGCAATTACTCACTTTAAAGCAGTTAGTTATCTTCTAGTTATTAAAGGTATTGAATCAATCAATTAAATTGTCACAAGTTGGTATTTCGACAACCCCCAAAGTCCGTAAGATGTCCTCCATTATGTTGCCAATTCGAATTCCAATATTGTGAATATTTTTAATCACTAAAAACTACACTTATTTATAACTGATTATTAGCAGATGGTTAAAATGCTTTATTCAATCCCAATGTTATTTTAATGGGAAATTTTGAGATTTCAATGGTGGATAGCACTTTTATTTCCAGTACGATTCTCATCAGTTTTTTGTGCGGAAACAACTACAGACCAAGCCCTATCCAACGACACCAAAAACTTCAAAATTGGTTGAAAATTGTAGGAAGAGTTCTAAAAAAAAATAAATAAATAAAAAATAAATAAATAAATAAAACGCTTTAGCGTATTAAATAATTATAGATTTATTTATAAAGCTCGGGGTGCTCTTCCGGCAGCGAGCAAAATTCCATGCCACTTTTTATAAGCTCCGCCCCACAAAATGACGTACCGTAGCGTTTTTTCATGAGGGTAGAATTCCGCTACCCCAAAATAGTCCTAAAACAAACTTAATGTTATAGTCAACTACTTCTTATATAACTTTTATTCCTAGAACTAATTTTCTTCTTCGTCTCAACTAATTATTTTTAATTTTCCGCCCCACGAGGGCTATTTTCGCCTCAGACGCCGCTGCCGCTGCCACGGCGAGCGGTATGGGGCACAGCTGTGTCCCGGGACCATATTGTACTATTAACCCGTATATTTACGCCTGTTTACCGCTGTTTAGACGATTCCAGTTCAAGGAACACGCCGCCTATTTATAGTTTAGAAGTTTAGTGGAATATGCGGTTATACGCGCTCATCTGTTTTAGCTTCGGCGGGAGTATTAACACCCTTTTCAAATAAGAATTGCTTCTTTCGGTATTCCATTTAATTTTATATTCTGAAACAAAACTGCTAAGAATTTTTGTGTTTATGACAGTATATTTAACCGAAAGTAGACGCCGCTTTAAAAAATTATCATTTGATAAATTAATTATTTCTTTGGTGGCTTTGCTTAAATACATATAAAACAATTTTCATTATGATTTAAGCTTTAAATTGCTAAATTATCATTCCATTTCTCTTTATTTAACGGCCGATAAAATTTGAATGGATGTGAAATGGAAAATTGACAATTGATTTGAATCTGCAGAATATCTATATATATAATACGTGATGCCCTTTTTTTGTTAACGCTACTCCTCCCTTATTTCTGGACCAATTTTAAAGTTTGAGGTGTCGAAAGAATGGTCTCAGTTCGTAGTTTTGCAATAAGGTTTTATATTTTTGATATTTTAATTCTGATGCTTACGGGAAGCCCTCAAAGTTCATTTTTTGTCCATAAGATTAACATGGGGAACAATTTACATTGAATTTATAAATAAAACAGCTGTTGATACGGTAGTTAAACAAACAAACATATATGTTAAAAGCTGAATAGAAGCAAATTGAACTGGTACTGAAATATCAACACAATTTCGTAGTTTAATACGAGGAGTGTCTAATCTGAGGTTTTAACACGTTCGCGGCTACGCGGCAACATTTGTTGCCGCCCAGGTCTTTAACGCCATCCTGACGGCAACATTTGTTGCCGTTGTGTATTGCTTTAGTAAATCATCCGTCACAAATTCAGGATCCTAGATAGAGCTTTGAAACTTGGCCCAACACTGGTCAA
The DNA here is from genome assembly GCA_030545055.2 of Neoaliturus tenellus. Classification (NCBI taxonomy): domain Eukaryota; kingdom Metazoa; phylum Arthropoda; class Insecta; order Hemiptera; family Cicadellidae; genus Neoaliturus; species Neoaliturus tenellus. The sequence continues at coordinate 150,167,529 of CM061534.1, read as the reverse complement.
AAGTGTGTATAATTCATGGATCAGCTGGGTCCCGCCAGACGGTGCTGATTGCAGACGTAGCGGCTGATTACCAAACTACAAGTCAGTTTGACGTGTTGTAGATTGTACATATATTTTTATTTGTTTTATAAATAATAAAATTATTGTTATATTTCACTAACTGACTTTTCTTATTATACTACGGTTCAAATTATTATTTTTATCATGTTACTTCCATTGATCAGAGCGGACGGCAACTAATGTTGACACACATATGAAATAATTTTTCCCTTGATATAACTGTGTTTATTTTTAAAGAAATGGTACCAAACATATAGGTAGACAATAACAATAAGATACAGTACTAAATATCCACAAATAGACATAAACGTTGTTTTCCTTTCAACGAGTCACATTTTAGGTCATATCGATAGTGCTGACGGCAACAAATGTTGCCATGGAAATGACGTCATTAATCACCTTTGAAAAATATTTGGTGCCTATTACTACAATACTATCGCCATTATTACACACTAAGGCAAGCTTTTATGACAATTTTAAATCTCAGGATCTGGGTAGGAGTTCGCAAAAATCGCCGTAGCCACGAACGTGTTTTTCTCAAAATGTAGCAGGTAGATTTTGCTTGAAAGTTTTATTTACGCTTATTTGGACACAAAAATAAGTTTTGTAACTTAACCCTGGAAAAATTCATTTTGTTTTCGAAAACAATTTTGGAAATTGAAATTTTTGACATGGGTCTTAGTTAATTTAAAGAGGATTTAGGCATAAAAAGTAATGTGGACTCATTCACTATGTCATTGACTACCTCATACAGTAGTACTACAAAAACAGCCGCAGTGAGTGCTGCATAACTTTTTCAGGACCGGGGAGTAATGAAATGTTGATATTTATTCTTTTGTCATTTACGTTTTATGTGTGATGAACTATGTGGATCCAACATCTGTGAATTTATTCTAAATTTTATACGAGGGTTTAGACAAAGGCCCTAAGACATATCGGCAAAAGAACAACTACGTAATCTTAGCTAATTTAGACCTAAAAGAACGAGCACCACATCTCAACACTATCACATTGTGAAGTTGGAGGGTTGGTAATGAAAATTGATCGATGAAACACCAGTAATCTATCTGATTTTCACTATAGTGATTTTTTTTAAAAGCATTACCATGGAGCAAAGTTTGATCAACAGGTACCCTAATAAATGCAGCGCATTGCGCTGCACAGGCCCCCTAGATGGTATATTTTGCTTGAACTTTGTATTTAAGTGTATTTGGGTACAAAAATAAGTTTAGTAACTTAACCTCAAAGAAATAATTTTCCTGTACAAAAACAAGCTTGGAAAGTTTTTGACGTGATTCTTATGGGTTATCAGAATGGTATTGAAACAACAAAGAAAGTCAACAAAAATTAAATAGAACATCTAATGTTTGCACATGTGTTTTCAAACTGCTGTGAACCAAGAAAAGGGATAGTTAGTTGGGTGTTAGTGTAAATTTCATAACCTGTTTACTGTGATATTCTATAACAAATTTAATCCAGAATGCTACACATACTACAACACCTGTTTAGAAGAGACCACGTTTAAAAGTTTTTTACCTCCTGTAAAGATAACACGCTTCTTGCAAAAATGGTTTGTATTTTAAAGTGAAACTTAAACCAAAATATACACACCACATCAAACCAAAATGAGCCACACCAACAAAGACGTAGATTTTAATTTTGCTCTTAAATTAAATTCTATAATTTATTTATTTATTTATTTAAGATCTAATTACCATATAAATTGATTTATATGCCATAAAATTAATTAATTAATTAAAATTATTAATGCCATAAAAAGTTAAGTTTAATTGGATTTAGTCTGTTATAAATAGTATAGTCGTGTTGGATTATCCACTGTGTCGACTACTAACTCATACATTACCAGAAAACAGCCGCAGTGATTGCTGCATAGCTCATACAGAATTTCTCTACTGTTGTCATTTACGTTATTTGTATGCTGAACTATCTAGATCCAACATATGTGAATTTATTCTAAATTTTATGTGAGCTTTTAGTCAGAGGCTCTAATACAATTCGGGATAAGAACCACTACTTAAACCTAGCTAACTTGTACATAAAAACACCAAATCTCAACACAATCACAGTGGTAAGTCAGAGAATTATTGATGAAGATTGATTGATGAAATACCAATATGGTGTAATCTGATTTTTGCTACAATTAAATTTTTATTGAAAGTAACTCGGTAAATTACCATGAAAAAGGTTTAATCACGAGGTTCTCTGGCTAAAAGCAGCGCATTGCGCTGCACGGGTCCCCTAGTTACCTTAAATCTACGATTAAATCAATATTTGTTACTCTTTAAAATGTTATAGTTTCCAATACATTTTCTGTCCAGTTCATATGAGTAGGCCCTATACGAACTGGAGTAACCATGATTAACTGATGGTAACCATGATGATGATTTGGAGACATAGGCCTACCTGGCATTGTAGGCTAAATCAAATTCCAATTCAGGGGAGCTAAACTACATGTTTTACTTTTTTCAACCTTGCGAGTGAAGCCGTTATTATTTGAGTATTCACAGTATCGTCAACTGTTATAAATCTTACACGGCACTGTTGGCTTTCCCATCCCGTTTTTACAGAATGCTTGTGCCGTTGGTCCGCGCGGCCACGGCCTAACGAATCACATCTGGCAGTACGTTTTACGTGGGTGGGTCACAATTAATTAAGCCCACTCGTTGGGTAATTACATTGTTGTTAATTAGCGAGTAGCGAGCCCGAGCTGGACAAAGACTTGAGGTGGCGCCGAGCCGAGGTAAGCCGCGGACCCCACCCTTCCTTGACGACCTATCTCGTGAACAACTCCTCCAGGGGTCCGATTGGATTGCAGTTTGAGGGGGATTAGCTGTTAGGAAGTAAAAAGTCCGGTGTTTGAAAATATTAACATTTTTAATGTCTCACTCTTAGTTTGAAAGATCCTGAAATGATGTTGATGGTCATGTTATTCGGCAGTCGTGTATTATGGAAAATATAAATTATAATAAATCTGATTAGCAATGGTTTCTAATTTAGAGGGAATGAACCAGTAAGTTATGCAATGTAAAGACATATTTGGATCTTCTGCTTCTAATACCAATTTGAAAGATATCTGCTTCTTTGGCAGATGAATTTCTCAACAAATGACGGAGCCTATATAAACGTTAAGATAAAATTATTGTATAGGGAAATCAGACTTGTAAGAACCAAGCAAACATTAGAGGTTGATATTTACTACAACAAAATTATGTCCAGTCGATTTTATTCTCCTTTTCATTAAATGTGACCTAAAAATTGCTCTTTGGTCCTTACTAGTACACAAATCTAGACCCTTGTATGAACTTATTGAATCCGAAAAACACTGGTTTCATTTACAGAAGTGTAGTAGAAAGAAACGCGAAATACGTTACGGCTGGAACTTTCTCGTTGTTTGAGGAAAGTGAAATTTTTACAATTAACCCCTCGTTGATTTTACAAACTATCAACACTCGAATAAATATTTTTGACGTTTTTCCCTGATCGCAACGGTTTTTAACGTAAACTAAGATTCTTTGTTGGTTGAAACAGAGAGTGGAGGTAATTCAAATGCGTTTACGGTAGCACAGAGCACGGTGGTGTATCACTTGTGAGCCTCTCCACTGCGTGTAATTGTAGACGGCCGGCCCGGGGCGGCTATGAAGCTCTGTGGCTCAGTTGCGGACCACTTGGACGCTACTTTGTATCCTCACACAGATAGGAAGCGCCACGGTCGTGTAGCACAGAGCACGGTGGTGTATCACTTGTGAGCCTCTCCACAGCGTGGAGCTTGTAATTGTAGACGGCCGGCCCGGGGCGGCTATGAAGCTCTGTGGCTCAGTTGCGGACCACTTGGACGCTACTTTGTATCCTCCCACAGATAGGTAGCGCCACGGTCGTGTAGCACAGAGCACGGTGGTGTATCACTTGTGAGCCTCTCCACTGCGTGTAATTGTAGACGGCCGGCCCGGGGCGGCTATGAAGCTCTGTGGCTCAGTTGCGGACCACTTGGACGCTACTTTGTATCCTCCCACAGATAGGTAGCGCCACGGTCGTGTAGCACAGAGCACGGTGGTGTATCACTTGTGAGCCTCTCCACAGCGTGGAGCTTGTAATTGTAGACGGCCGGCCCGGGGCGGCTATGAAGCTCTGTGGCTCAGTTGCGGACCACTTGGACGCTACTTTGTATCCTCCCACAGATAGGTAGCGCCACGGTCGTGTAGCACAGAGCACGGCGGTGTATCACTTGTGAGCCTCTCCACAGCGTGGAGCTTGTAATTGTAGACGGCCGGCCCGGGGCGGCTATGAAGCTCTGTGGCTCAGTTGCGGACCACTTGGACGCTACTTTGTATCCTCCCACAGATAGGTAGCGCCACGGTCGTGTAGCACAGAGCACGGCGGTGTATCACTTGTGAGCCTCTCCACTGCGTGTAATTGTAGACGGCCGGCCCGGGGCGGCTATGAAGCTCTGTGGCTCAGTTGCGGACCACTTGGACGCTACTTTGTATCCTCCCACAGATAGGTAGCGCCACGGTCGTGTAGCACAGAGCACGGCGGTGTATCACTTGTGAGCCTCTCCACTGCGTGTAATTGTAGACGGCCGGCCCGGGGCGGCTATGAAGCTCTGTGGCTCAGTTGCGGACCACTTGGACGCTACTTTGTATCCTCCCACAGATAGGTAGCGCCACGGTCGTGTAGCACAGAGCACGGCGGTGTATCACTTGTGAGCCTCTCCACAGCGTGTAATTGTAGACGGCCGGCCCGAGGCGGCTATGAAGCTCTGTGGCTCAGTTGCGGACCACTTGGACGCTACTTTGTATCCTCCCACAGATAGGTAGCGCTACGGTCGTGTAGCACAGAGCACGGCGGTGTATCACTTGTGAGCCTCTCCACTGCGTGTAATTGTAGACGGCCGGCCCGGGGCGGCTATGAAGCTCTGTGGCTCAGTTGCGGACCACTTGGACGCTACTTTGTATCCTCCCACAGATAGGTAGCGCCACGGTCGTGTAGCACAGAGCACGGCGGTGTATCACTTGTGAGCCTCTCCACAGCGTGGAGCTTGTAATTGTAGACGGCCGGCCCGGGGCGGCTATGAAGCTCTGTGGCTCAGTTGCGGACCACTTGGACGCTACTTTGTATCCTCCCACAGATAGGTAGCGCCACGGTCGTGTAGCACAGAGCACGGCGGTGTATCACTTGTGAGCCTCTCCACAGCGTGGAGCGTGTAATTGTAGACGGCCGGCCCGGGCGGCTATGAAGCTCTGTGGCTCAGTTGCGGACCACTTGGACGCTACTTTGTATCCTCCCACAGATAGGTAGCGCCACGGTCGTGTAGCACAGAGCACGGTGGTGTATCACTTGTGAGCCTCTCCACAGCGTGTAATTGTAGACGGCCGGCCTGGGGCGGCTATGAAGCTCTGTTGCTCAGTTGCGGACCACTTGGACGCTACTTTGTATCCTCCCACAGATAGGTAGCGCTACGGTCGTGTAGCACAGAGCACGGCGGTGTATCACTTGTGAGCCTCTCCACTGCCTGTAATTGTAGACGGCCGGCCCGGGGCGGCTATGAAGCTCTGTGGCTCAGTTGCGGACCACTTGGACGCTACTTTGTATCCTCCCACAGATAATTAGCGCCACGGTCGTGTAGCACAGAGCACGGCGGTGTATCACTTGTGAGCCTCTCCACAGCGTGGAGCGTGTAATTGTAGACGGCCGGCCCGGGGCGGCTATGAAGCTCTGTGGCTCAGTTGCGGACCACTTGGACGCTACTTTGTATCCCCCCACAGATAGGTAGCGCCACGGTCGTGTAGCACAGAGCACGGCGGTGTATCACTTGTGAGCCTCTCCACAGCGTGGAGCTTGTAATTGTAGACGGCCGGCCCGGGGCGGCTATGAAGCTCTGTGGCTCAGTTGCGGACCACTTGGACGCTACTTTGTATCCTCCCACAGATAGGTAGCGCCACGGTCGTGTAGCACAGAGCACGGCGGTGTATCACTTGTGAGCCTCTCCACAGCGTGGAGCGTGTAATTGTAGACGGCCGGCCCGGGGCGGCTATGAAGCTCTGTGGCTCAGTTGCGGACCACTTGGACGCTACTTTGTATCCTCCCACAGATAGGTAGCGCCACGGTCGTGTAGCACAGAGCACGGCGGTGTATCACTTGTGAGCCTCTCCACTGCGTGTAATTGTAGACGGCCAGCCCGGGGCGGCTATGAAGCTCTGTGGCTCAGTTGCGGACCACTTGGACGCTTCCTTGTATCCTCCCACAGATAGGTAGCGCCACGGTCGTGTAGCACAGAGCACGGCGGTGTATCACTTGTGAGCCTCTCCACTGCGTGTAATTGTAGACGGCCGGCCCGGGGCGGCTATGAAGCTCTGTGGCTCAGTTGCGGACCACTTGGACGCTACTTTGTATCCCCCCACAGATAGGTAGCGCCACGGTCGTGTAGCACAGAGCACGGCGGTGTATCACTTGTGAGCCTCTCCACAGCGTGGAGCTTGTAATTGTAGACGGCCGGCCCGGGGCGGCTATGAAGCTCTGTGGCTCAGTTGCGGACCACTTGGACGCTACTTTGTATCCTCCCACAGATAGGTAGCGCCACGGTCGTGTAGCACAGAGCACGGCGGTGTATCACTTGTGAGCCTCTCCACAGCGTGGAGCGTGTAATTGTAGACGGCCGGCCCGGGGCGGCTATGAAGCTCTGTGGCTCAGTTGCGGACCACTTGGACGCTTCTTTGTATCCTCCCACAGATAGGTAGCGCCACGGTCGTGTAGCACAGAGCACGGCGGTGTATCACTTGTGAGCCTCTCCACTGCGTGTAATTGTAGACGGCCGGCCCGGGGCGGCTATGAAGCTCTGTGGCTCAGTTGCGGACCACTTGGACGCTACTTTGTATCCCCCCACAGATAGGTAGCGCCACGGTCGTGTAGCACAGAGCACGGCGGTGTATCACTTGTGAGCCTCTCCACAGCGTGGAGCTTGTAATTGTAGACGGCCGGCCCGGGGCGGCTATGAAGCTCTGTGGCTCAGTTGCGGACCACTTGGACGCTACTTTGTATCCTCCCACAGATAGGTAGCGCCACGGTCGTGTAGCACAGAGCACGGCGGTGTATCACTTGTGAGCCTCTCCACAGCGTGGAGCGTGTAATTGTAGACGGCCGGCCCGGGGCGGCTATGAAGCTCTGTGGCTCAGTTGCGGACCACTTGGACGCTACTTTGTATCCTCCCACAGATAGGTAGCGCCACGGTCGTGTAGCACAGAGCACGGCGGTGTATCACTTGTGAGCCTCTCCACTGCGTGTAATTGTAGACGGCCAGCCCGGGGCGGCTATGAAGCTCTGTGGCTCAGTTGCGGACCACTTGGACGCTACTTTGTATCCTCCCACAGATAGGTAGCGCCACGGTCGTGTAGCACAGAGCACGGCGGTGTATCACTTGTGAGCCTCTCCACTGCGTGTAATTGTAGACGGCCGGCCCGGGGCGGCTATGAAGCTCTGTGGCTCAGTTGCGGACCACTTGGACGCTACTTTGTATCCTCCCACAGATAGGTAGTGCTACGGTCGTGTAGCACAGAGCACGGCGGTGTATCACTTGTGAGCCTCTCCACTGCGTGTAATTGTAGACGGCCGGCCCGGGGCGGCTATGAAGCTCTGTGGCTCAGTTGCGGACCACTTGGACGCTACTTTGTATCCTCCCACAGATAATTAGCGCCACGGTCGTGTAGCACAGAGCACGGCGGTGTATCACTTGTGAGCCTCTCCACAGCGTGGAGTGTGTAATTGTAGACGGCCGGCCCGGGGCGGCTATGAAGCTCTGTGGCTCAGTTGCGGACCACTTGGACGCTACTTTGTATCCTCCCACAGATATGTAGCGCCACGGTCGTGTAGCACAGAGCACGGCGGTGTATCACTTGTGAGCCTCTCCACAGCGTGGAGCGTGTAATTGTAGACGGCCAGCCCCGGGGCGGCTATGAAGCTCTGTGGCTCAGTTGCGGACCACTTGGACGCTACTTTGTATCCTCCCACAGATAGGTAGCGCCACGGTCGTGTAGCACAGAGCACGGCGGTGTATCACTTGTGAGCCTCTCCACTGCGTGTAATTGTAGACGGCCAGCCCGGGGCGGCTATGAAGCTCTGTGGCTCAGTTGCGGACCACTTGGACGCTACTTTGTATCCTCCCACAGATAGGTAGCGCCACGGTCGTGTAGCACAGAGCACGGCGGTGTATCACTTGTGAGCCTCTCCACTGCGTGTAATTGTAGACGGCCGGCCCGGGGCGGCTATGAAGCTCTGTTGCTCAGTTGCGGACCACTTGGACGCTACTTTGTATCCTCCCACAGATAGGTAGCGCCACGATCGTACCGCCGCTGGCTGCTCGTATCGACGGTCGTTTCGCCTTTGTGCCGCCGCACAATAATGATCGTCGGTAGTATTGTTTTTAGCATCGACTAATTATTCATCTAGTTCTGGTATTTTGATGTATTTGTATAGTTGTAAAGTAAACAGTATAGTGATGGTTTTTATATGTTATATTTAGTTTTTGATTTACATTTTTCACACACATCGCTAAACAAAGCTTCCAAAAAAATGTACCTCATAAAAATGTCTATACAATACAGCCAAACACTGCTACTGAAATGCCAAACACGGTGTTTGAAAACTAAGTAACGTTGTATTGAA
>CM061534.1:150128912-150158693 GCA_030545055.2 Neoaliturus tenellus | reverse complement strand
CAATTCCAAATAAAATGAAATATAACTTAAATTCTTTTCTTGACTTCATCTGACATGCTTGACAAGGTGTTAAGTCAACTACTGTACGAGAGTAATAGTAAAGGATCTTGTAATTAACTACAGACTGATATGTAAAGTCCTAATGCCCTGGGGGCTACACATTATATTACTTACTGCTGCATATATTAACAACTCATTTAGCTATTTTTTGTGAAAGAAAGTAAAATAGAGGAATTGTGAGCATCGGAAACAGTTTAAAGGGTTGGTGTTCATTTATAATAATTGAATGATTAAAAACTCATTTTAACACTTTCTGTGCGCGCGGCAACGATCGTTACCGCGCCCGCCATTACCCGGGTGCGCGCGTACACGATCGTTGCCGCAATTTCATTGTTGCTTAGATACGTCAGTGTGCTGCCAGCACTTTCCCGATGTAAGTGGTTGCTATCGCGCTCGTGGGAAGGTACTTTTCTTTCATTTTTGGCGGTGTTAGTTTTTAATTTGCGCGTTTTTATGGAAACATATGTTCGTGTAAACATTGTATATTTGTAAATAGTAAATAGTGTTTTTTTAGGTTATAAAAATGGATCTAATTCCCAGTCCTAGTGGTTTAGTGCAAGAATATGATTCGGACGATTAAAATAACCCCCAAGAACAAGATCTGGATGAGGTACCCTACGAGACCGACGGCGAGTCAGAGGATGAGGACCCCGATTTTGTGATTTTTGGCATACTGAACGAAAGACATGAGGGTGGGCTGGCGGGGTTGTAAATAGTATATTTTTATGTTGGTGTAGTATTTTTATCATGTAAAATCATATAAATATGTTTTTGATTTATATAAGTGAGTTTTTTTTTACATATTTGAACAATAAAAGTGCGCCGTTCGGCAAAACGGCGTCGCCAGATGCGGGCGTACACGATCGTGACCGCAAAAATAAAAGGCCGTAATTGCCATTTTTATTGCTCCAAATGGCGTTTCTGCACTGTTTTCCATCAAAAGACATCCAATGCTGAGTAAAAACATAAAAAATAATTTTAACATATGCTAATCACTATTGCAGGTATATTCAGCAGTGAACGTGTTAAAACAACTCCATCTGATGATCAGCATTTTGTGAATGATATTTTTGTTAAAACATTATCTAACCAGGTACGGCCGGAGTCTTGGTGGTTTTCCTGGGTATGCCGAGCAGGTTTGCCATCTCGAGCACTGCGCTGCTGGGTGCGGGGGCCTCTGCTCCCTCACAGCTAGGCCGGCGCCTCAGGGTCACTGGCGGGGCGGCGGGGGACACCAGAGAGGGCAGGGGCGGTGGCGGGGGTGGTAACGGTGGAGGTGGAGGGGGGCGGCGGCGCTTTACTTGTCTTCTCTAGCTCTTCTTCAGTGTGCTCACTGAAATGTTTTGTTTGAAATTTAATTTTTTGCAGTTTGAGTACTCGTTTTATGTAACCAAAAATTATTATACTGGTTAATTGCTGGCTATTAATTGACTATTTTGATTGATAAAAATTAGAAATTACAGTTAATCTCCTATTCATCCGACTTTGCGACACTAAAAATCGGCTTCATCCAAACTAATCATCTAGGGGTTTTAATGAAAAAATCCACTTTTCAGTGCTTTCAATTAGTTATTTGTTATTCCCACAGCACACAAATGCATTGTTCTTTATACGTCCGTCTGCCCGCCCGTGATTGTCGAGCAGTGTATGTATTCGGATTTGATTAAGAAGGAGACAGGAATTTAAGATCTATTTTCTAACCATAAGTCTTGCTACAGCACCTTTGTTTGATATATCTATTGTATGGCTTTCATAGCCAGCCACCAAGTTATAAAAATAATAGTAATAATAACCTGCATAATGAGGAACGCCAATTCATGTTGAACGATGAGTGGTAAGCAGAAAAAATTATTTGATGGAAGAGAAGCAATCAATTGAGAGTTGGCACAGAAAAATTATGTGAATTAAAAAATATATATATACATATTATCACATTAAGTACAGCCGGAGTCTGTGGTATTGTGGAGTGGGAGCCAGTGCAGTTTAATTTGACATTAAATTTTCTGTAATTTTTCATTATTAAAAATTTAGTTTTTAGTTTTTTTTTTTTTAAGCAGTTCACTTGTATTGACTGGTCAATATTCGTAAACTTAACCAGAATTGGTCGCCAAAACAACAAAAACAGAGACTCACAGTCGATTCTGTTTCATCTGAATTTATTGACATCCGAACAGGCTAATGTTCGCATTATGAATGTGCTACATTAGTTCTTATGAATGAAAATGAACTGTGCTTCCTATTGGACTCCTATACAACATAACAGTACTTAAAATTAAAGCTATTGAAAAAACAATTTATAAACTGAGTGTAAAGCACTTATTTATGTAATGAAATTTTTTTTATTTTCTTTTTTAACATATTGTATTTGATGTTGGAGTTATTAATTTTAAAAAGTGATAAACAAGTTTCATATACAAACATTTTTGAAAATTAATTTAAATGTATTTTGATCAAAACTATGGAAGGTATTATAGGTAGGTCAATTTTCTCTTGTTAAGTTATCTCTTACGTTAGGTCTTTTAACGATCCAAATCCATAATATTGTTCATGAATTATTTGCAGAGCTTAATTTGTTGGATGTGGACCAACAAAGCTTTGCTTTTAATTCATTTGCAATATTATTATTTTTTGTATTATTCCCGTAATTTGTCCACATTCCGGGGAGGCAAAACTAATGGATTGTATTCACCGCAGTGAGCAGACGTTACATGTACCTTTGTTGCAGAGCTGCTCAGAGACGGTCTCCTCGCTCGGCCCGCTGGAGTGCACACTGCAGCTCAGCCTCTGCTAGCTTTAGTTTCTCTTCCATCAGCTCAAGTTGAGCTTCACCATCTCTCTCCTCCAGCTTTTCCTTAAAAGAAAATCATACACAACATTAGGTGTGGTGGTAAGAAAAATAACTTGAACAAAACTGAATCTAATACTTTTGTTGGATTATACAGAAGAAATGGAGATATTTTTGTTAAAAATAATAATTACAACTAAAGATTGATGGTCAAAATAATTCAATTAAACTAGAAACAGTTTAAAGTGCTCTCCATGGGACCGAACCTAGGGTGAGTAAATGAGTAAAGGTCAGTTAAAACGAATATTACAGTTCAATCTCTCTTAACCAACCCCTAACGGATCGAACCATGGTCGGATAACAAAAAAGGTCGGTTAAACCAAATGATATCTGAAATGTGTGTTAAAATCAATAAAACAAGTGAAAAATATTAAAAATTGTTGCAAACCAAGCAATTGTTCCTAACACAGTCAATTAGTCAATAAATTAAACATACTGTTATGGTGAAAAACTGTTAAATAACAAAACCTTCAAACATAGAAGAGTACAAACTGCCTGCAAGATATATTGTGAGCAAATGACTAAATTGTACTTGTTACATAAAAGGATGGACCTGTTGAAAAATGAGTTTATTGTTATATCATTATCGCAACATAGGCTCTAACAGTGCAATTTATACACGCCTGGAAAATGGTCGTATAATGCGACAGGCGATTGATCCGAAGTCGGAAAAGAGAGCTTCCACTGTACTCGGAATCACCGTAAAAAATACAATACTTAAATAAATAAAAAATGGCCAAACATTGTGTTGAATGATCTTGTCTCAGCAGATGGCAAATTGACCAGTCAGAGGGCCAACTATCTAACCTCACAATTGATATTTAGGACCCTGCTCTGCTGTCTGATTGGCCAAGCCCCACTCATGTTACTCAGCCAGAAGTTTCCATGCCCGCTGGATGAAATCGACATCTTGCTGTCTAGAACATGACCGGATCCTGAGAGAAGGGAAATTTGTCCTTTGGAAATGTCAAAAAGAGATGAAAATGTCTTGCAGAGTACTGCGAATTGCCAGTGGAGGTAGACACAATAAGTAATTTCCGAGAAAGAAGACTGTTTATTGATGAATGGCTTTAAAGCACGGACTGTTGGGAGAACTGTAGCTGGTACATGATATTTTTACAATACAGACAGTTTTCACATTAACAAACGTAGAACAGTGCAAGATAATAAGTATTCAGAGCACATGACACATCAACGAACATGGCTTGACTTGCGTGTGTGAATATGGTTGGATCTCGGGAGGAGTCGGATAAGTGAGGGTCGGATATGAGCATACAACGGATGGTACCTGGAGGGCTTGTATCTCGGCGGCGTGCCTCTGCTGCTCCTCCTCCGAGCCCGTTTCAAGTTCTCCACCTCCATGACGACCTGCATGAGCCGCTGGTCGGCCGCCACCTCGCACATCAGCATCTGGCTCTGGTGGGCCAGCACGTTGCGCTCCTTCTTGGCCTGTCAACCACAAGTCATCAATGCTTTTTGTAAATTTTTATTAAACATCCCAGGTGCAATTACGATATTTCACCTCAAGCCGCATCTGCACTGCCGAACGTACGTGGCAAACTTGTTTGCCAAACACAAAAAATCAACAAACATTCGTAACGGACAATTACTGGCCATATGATTTACATTCTAAAAGGTTAGCAACGAGCAATTAAAAGTTCGGAAGAACTTTGTTTGGCAAACATGTTCGGCTCGTGCAGACGCGGCTTTAGCAATGACAAAAACTACAATATTTCCTTTCTGCAGAGGATCATATTTTAACTTTCACTAATAAACTGTTAGTTTGTTTCCAGTCCTCTACAAATGCTTTGGGACGAATTTATCTCGTGTCAATTGTTTTAGCTTTCACTCGTGTTTAATACAGTATTGCATTTAATTATTAACCTTGTTTTCAATCTTGACATGATTGCTGTAAGCTATAGGAAAAAGTGGTTAGGTACAGTGTTTTCTAAAAATAACAAAAGTTCTTCATTTTAGGGCAAGATATATGCAAAGTGCAAATTGTCATTATCTAACCACATAAATGATGGTCTGGCTGTGTTTTAACTGGACTGTGTTTTAGTCTGGAGTTGTTTTAACTGGGCTTTCTGTTTAAGATGGCGAAAAGCTGTAAATCCAAACAGCTTTTCGCCATCTTGGTCTGGATAACCTAGATGATTCTATTGTATTTATTATTTATCAAACAAACCATTATTTTATTCACTTTTCATAAACATGCCAAACTGCCGAATGGTAACTGAGTAGCTATTGTTGTTGTTGTTGACCCACCTTGTCAGCATCCTGCCGCATCCGCTGGGCCGTCTCCTTCTCCCGCTCGCATTGCTCGCGCAGAGACGACACCTCCGCCGCCACCAGCCGCGTAACCTGGCTCAGGTTGTCTCTCATCGTACGCAGCTCCTGCCACCCGACACGCAACGCAATTAGCAAACAACACACTTAGACACATTACTGTCATTTGATAGATGTCAGGGATATTTGTACAGCTATATCAAATGTACCGATGTAAGGCCAGTAAGTATCAGAAAGAACTAGATATAATTAAATATATAGCTATGGTTAATGGATATAATGGTAATATGGTGGACAGGTTATTGAATAAAAAGAAGAATATGTATATAAGGAAATAAACTTTGCTACCTTAGCCAGCTTTGAGAATGTCTACTGTACAGTAAATAATTGTGATCTCTCCATGCTTAATTTTAAGAAATTTTTACGAGGTTGACTTTGCTTGTTGGATCTACCTAATTTTGTTATAAAATAGTATCATTGTAAACAGGTTATTTCTAACAATAACCAACTACACTTTTCTTTAGTTATAACTGCTGTTTCAAAATCAATAATTATTCTTAATTTCTTAATTTTAAGGGTTCTTTAAATTTTGATTCCTTTTTTTTGCTATTTTGCTATAAAAATGGCAAATTATATAAGGACCAATGTTCAAAATTGCAATTATTGAACTCTTTTTAAACTAAAACAATTTTTCCTGAGGTTGATATTTTTTCTATATTTCTTTTGGCCCAAAATACTTTCAAAAACAAATTTTAAACAACATTCACCTCTACCAGCTAGATTTTAGGTTTTAATTCAAATACACTGCTTTAGACACTCTTTGTACTGTAGTATAGGATTAACATAAAAGGAAAATACACCACAAAACAGAATCTATAAATCGAAGATTCTTAGCTCATCTTGTAAATAATATGTCAGGGATGATAATGATAGGTTATAAATGGTTGTGATTTTTATTAAAAAAAAGTAAACAAGTCAATTTATATCATGATTTTTCTTTATCATGACTGATGAACGGATAAATAATCTATCACCCACCTTCAGTTCGCTCTCCAGCAGGCTTCGGTTGTTTCGTTCCTCCTCCAGTTGTGAGGTGAGATCCACGATGGTCTCCTGAGCCTCAAACTCCTGCAGCCTCGTGGCGTTGACTTCTGCCTGTAGCCTGGCTACGTCGCGGTTCAGGTCTGCAATCCACACGTGTTAAGGGAAAATGTGAGGTATGGAGTCAATAATACGTAAACCATCAAACTGTTGTTAGCTGCTGCTGAAGCAACTATGGCATAAATGATGTGCAGTAGCATACACAAATATGTCAACTTTCAAAAGTTGTTAATAATGACAACTGAGTTTATTTTATTTATTGTATTATGATCAAATTGTGCGAATGTATTTATATCAAAACACTGCAGAAAAAACTACCACCCTAATTAAGGTAAATTAATATTTAACTAAAACTGCACTAAGAATTTTTACATGTGACTGTGTTCTGTCCAATTCTTGAGCATATTGTGATAAAAACATTTTGATTAATTAAAAATTAAATACAACATACACCTTTAATGACACGGCACCTGTCATACCTTGTCATACCAACGTAAACTTGACTCCATACCTGAAATTTTCCCACTCTATGTTCACAATACCTGCATGTATTGTGAAAATATTTCATAGCAGATGTTTTTTTGTACAGTATAAAAATGCCCATGTCCATCCCATCAATCATTCTGATGGCAGAGAGTATGGTATAAAGCGGCACTGTTGTGGTATTTGTGTAATTGAAATATTATCAAACAAATTTAATGCTTTCATGTATTGATTCTTTTACTTTTAAGAGAATAATTTTCACTAGAAAATAATAATCATAATTCCTTCAAATTTTTCATGGATTTTGACTGACCTTGGACGGTTTTGCGTAGCTCCTCGAAGTCGTCGGCGTCAGTGCTGTGGCCTGAGTCAGTGTCGTCCGCCAGGTCGGTGACAGACTCCGGAGCAACTTGCATCACCCGCTGCATAAGCACCGTGCTGCGCCGCTTGAGTTCTCGGTTCTCCTTGTACCACTGCAACGTAATGCAACGTAAACCTCATTTGCTTCGTTGTAATGCCTAAGGAATAACCTTGTATCTGTTTTAAAATTGGACTTGATAAGTTTATTCAAAAAAATCTGTTGACATTTTTGTTGTCCTGGTATTTTTCAGGATAGAATATTTATCTAAATGCATATTTTATGTTTTTTTCTGTTTTCTTCAACACTGATGAATAAAATTAGTTAAGTTATTGCCAAATATCTCTGTCTCTGACGTAACTTAGCTATCTTAGTTACTAATCTAGTCAAACATTTTTTCCAATAAGAAAACAACTAAGATATAAAAGAACAATATTCGTCAAAGGCATTAATTTACTGGTTTCAGAGCTTTTTTCAATTATGTGACAAAAAACCTGAGAGGCAGTGATACTTGACAATACCCAAAATATACTGTACATATGCAACAAATACTTTTCTCGGAATGTGAAATAAAAGAGAAAACGTTACAACTGTTAAACAATTGTTAAATACATAGCCTCATATTTGTAAAATATTTTTAATTTGTAGTTATAAAAACTACTCACGATAATAGATAAAGTTTTTTTTCATGCTTTACCTTTGAAAAAAGCCTATTATTGTTTTAATCAGTAACAAAAAAAGATTTTCAAATACACAAAAATTCATTTACCATTATTTTTAATTGGTATATTTACCAAAACAATTCAGGGTCTGTGGATGGATCGATAAAAGGTCTCTTCTGTTACAATGCTAATTCACTGTGACACCATTAGTAAACCATGTCCAATAAACTAATCCTTTAGTAGTTGGCAAAATATTAGACTAAGTAAAAAAATTTCTTTAGAATCTGTTACATCCTTTCTACACTTTGTGAGAAAAAATGATAAAGAAGCAGTTGTGCAAACAGTGTGGTTGTTTTATTGGAGGAAGAGGATGGGCAGGGAGCCAGCCAGACCGCAGTCTCATATAAGTAATGGGGTTGAGACGTTTGGCAAACTGTCGGAGCGGGCGGATACTGAATGAAACTTGCTAAATGCAGCATGTTTGACGTCAAGCCACCGGAAGTGAGTAAATTTGTCCGCCACTTGGTCATTCACGGTCATCCGGTAATTGGGACTGATAAACGATCCTTCCACTCTCCGCTCGTTACCCTGTTTATTTTTTGGCAGATCTTCAAAAAAAAGAAAAGGAATCAATATTAGACTTTTTGCCGTGGATTTTCATATGTATTCCATTATAATATCCTGAGTAAAAATAAACTACTTTAAAATTATGTTAGTATTATTATAAAAATATTGAACCAAAGATGTTCTTTAACAACCACATTAAAAGTACTTCCTTACTAAACAGCGACTATCTGAAGTAAAAAATATATACATATATATATGTGCAACCAAGCACTGTGACTTAGCTCTAAGCTCAAGCTTTACATAAATCCATTTTTGGAACAATATCAAAGATTTCCACTTCAATATCAGTCAGCATTACTTTACAACAAAAATTGAACATACGAAATTAATATTAAATCCAGTGAATGATTTTATTTATGAATTATTCAGAGGGACTGCAAACTCAAGAGCTCAAGGCCACTTAAACTGTGTGGCAAAGTGATGACCATAGGTAGTTAAGGATTTGCTGACCTTGCAGCAAGTAGGCTCAATACAGTGTGTTGAACAGCGATGTAACCTTAAAAGATTATGTTTTTTTCAAAGAAATATGTATAAATGAATAAAACCATTTAAAGTGTAATTCTTTGATTAGATTTTATTGATATAATTAATCTTAAGGGTATAAAAATATAAATCAGAATAAACAATAGTTTTCTAAAGACAAGAATGGAATGCTAGCTGTACAGATAACACACAATATCTTGGCCTGTGATGGCCCTTTAGAGCAGAAACAATTCAAGTAAAACGATGAAGTTGCAGAATTTTGTAAAAATTCCATATGGTTAAGAATAAAATTCAGTTATGAATGCCAGTGGACAAAGATATGAGTGTTTGTAAGTGGAAAATTTACATGGTTCCCAAATGTTTTACTTAGTTGTAGATGTAGGGTTGGAGGAAAAGCTCTATTAGATTTATTTGGGTCTTTTAGGAAAATGAATCTTTAACAGCAATTAGGAAAAGTAACACAATTGTTGGCACCGAGGAATCTGGTCCGCATATCTACTTTTAATTCAAGGGCGAAATCACATTAACTGTTGGCTGTAAGGAAAATGGAGGAATTTAGGACAGAAGGAAGGGGGATTTTTTCTTCAGGTGAGAAATGGAGTTTGGTTTTTCTATTGAATTTTTAAAGTGTCTAGAGTGTAAGGAAGCAGCAACCAGGCTCACCAGTGAAGCTCTCTGAATGGCTTTCTGCATTGTCCCTGTTTCCAGCTCATACTGGTTCTTGAGTTGATCATATTCTTTGTAGACAGCTTCTGATACTGTAAATACAAGAACTTTAATAAAAAATAATAAGTTGGATATAACCTACATTAATAAGTTTTTCTTTATAAATCAGATAATTGGGACGTTCACAAGCATCCTCCGTAAAGCGGTTTATTTACGTTTTTGCCTATCACGTGACAATTCCCACAAATAAATTGTCTGGAATTTGTCACGTAATATGCAAAAATGTAACAAAAAGCTTTGAGGTGGATTTTTGTGAACGTGCTCAATGATACTTATTAATAATGACTGTTTTATATCAAGCGGATGTTTGTAATGGTTTGTAATTTAGTAAAAAATAAGTTGTCTGCATAAAAATGGTCTTTGGAAATTTTGTACGAGAGGTCATATAAATGTAAGTATCTAGAACAAACCAATGTAGCTTATTAGCTTTATTTTAAGTCTTTACTGATTTAAGCGGTCATGCACCTCTGACGTCATGTTTTTATATTGACAGATGAGTGGTTTGTTTTGACTATAAGTTATCAGGTGCTGCACCTTTGATGTCATCAATTTGTTATTGTTTTTCATTGTTATTGTTATTCATTCTAGATTTCTTGCTCCATATAATCTTTAACACTGTTTTATCTACCACAAACTGTTACACAGTTAAATCACAGTTAAATGTCAAACAGTTACGACACGTTTAAATATGAATAGTTCTTTCTTATGATATCAGTATGATTGAATGTCTTCTCACGACCCTGATTCTGGATAAAAATACTGAATGAAGATGGTATTTGCGTGTAATTTGTAAGCTTATTTGTCATAAGTAAACTGTAATTTAAATAAATTTCAACTTTCAACAAATATTTGAACTTTTATAACCGATTGAAATATTACGATGGTCACCCACACTTGCGGAGCTGGTTGAGTTTGGTCTCCCGGTCGGTGAGCTCTCGGCGCGTGGTGTCCAGTTCCTTCTGTAGCTGCGAGTGTTTCCTCTGCAACTCATCGTGCTCTCTGGACACTGCCAACACATACAAAAATCTATACTTATATAATATACTAAGGGGTTTTTTGTATTGAGAACTCCTTCTATAATTTTCAACCTATTTTAAAATTGTTTGTTTTAGAATAAGGCTTGGTCTGTTGTTGTCTCCGCAAAAAATGTAATTGGCCTTTAAATAACAGTGCCATCCATAATTGATATTTGAAATTTTCCCAGTAACAACATTGAGATTGGGGTGAATATTTCAAACATCTGTTAAGGTAAAGCTGTATATAAGTGTATTTTTGGGTTTTGTAAATCTCATTCTAGAAGAAAATTTACTAATGAAATGAAAAGAATAGGAACTAAGTCTGCTTTAAACTACAGACTTTATGAATGATTTACTGTATTAATATCGTTAGTGCTGCAAAACTAAGAATGCCTTATGTGAGGTGCGAGTAGGAGGAGAAGTTAATTATTGCACTTTGATAAGAGAGGAATGTGGAAATATGCAAAACTTGTTTGATTTACTTGTCATCTCCAAAAGCCTCTAGTTGAGTGTGTTCTTATCAGTTTATAAGGTGGAACAACAAGTGTGTTCTCAGGTCTAATGGTTATCTTCTTTTCCCCTTGTTCTACATGTATTGGGAGCTACCTCATTCAATTTTTTAAAATATTATTTTACAATGGTTTAACTAGACCACATTTAACGCTTCGTATATATAGGTTTCCCATACATTCTGGTTTGACCGAAACAGTCCCGGTATTTCGCACTTGTCCCGGCCGTTTTTGCTTTTGTCCCAGTTATTTAAAAAAAATTAGGAAAATAGTAAATTAATAATTAAAAAATTCATCATTTTGTTTCTACATTTTGTTTGATGTAACATTTTATTACATCTTAAATATTTTTTTTATATTTTAACGGCCTGTTATAACAACAATGCTACTTTTAAGAAAAAATATTATTATCCAATGTGTATTTTCAGGCGGCCATTATAAATTTTTAAACTCAAATTTCTCCAAAATTGCAAATTTTATCAACATTTTACAAATGTCAAAAAGGTGTGAAATTAAATTATATAACTAATGACACCAAGGTTGTAAGGGTCTGACAACAAATAACGGAGTTATTGAGATTTTTCAGCACAGATACATTGATTTTGAATTATATCTAATGCAAATTAAGTTTATGTTAATAGAAAAATCTCAATAACTCCTTACAAACTTGGTTTCATTGGTTAGATAATTTAATTTCTCAACTTTTTCGTCATTTGTAAATTTTGAAAATTTTCTATTTTGTAGAAATTTAAGTTTTAAAATTTATAATGGCCACCATAAAAATAGACATTGGAAAAAATAATTTTTTTGAAAACTAAGATTGTTGTAATATAGGTTAATGCCAAATACAAAGTAAATACATTAATCTGTTATGGAAATAAAAATTATTAAGTGTAAAAAAAAGGGACTGGCGGGTTAACAAAAGCATTTTAAGACATACTGGAGATCGCCTCCTGATCGAAATTCGATCAAAATTTCAGTTTATCTGGACCCAAGAAATTGAAAACATTTTAGAACTAAAACATCTGTTCTTCCTAATTTTCTAGCAGTTGATATTACAACAGCTGTCGTATGATTCATCCAATTCTCCTTTTTCCATAAGATTAACATTGGAACTTTGAGAGACTGTGGGGCGTAGCCCTGGAGTCCGATGTGAATTAGAATGAGATTCTGCTCATCTACAGGACTATACCTTTCTAACGGTATGCTCGGATTTCTCCTACGATGTACATGAGCTGAGAAAAAAGGAGGAAATGATACATGCTTGCGTATTAATATATAGAAGATGTTTACATGGCCTTTTCGCTTATTTTCATGTGTAGAATCAGCTCTCGAAATTTCCGCAAACCCTCATTTTTTGTTGGGCTGTTTTTTTTTTGTGTCAAAATTTCGCGGGAAAGGGGGTGGTTTGACACCCTGACTCTCCCCCCCCCCCCCCCCCCACCATTGGCTAAGGCCTTGCATACCTAACTATCAATAACAGAAAAACCTCAGGATCCAATCGAAAGATGCCATTTAAACTGTAGCAGTGTAGGATGAGGAAATAAGCCGGACAAAGCGAGCGGTCGCGAGATTAAGAAGGCAGACAATCAGGCAGGCATGACGTAACGCCATTAGCCACAATTACCCGCGCTACCACAACCAGCAACCGGCTGTAACAGGAGCTGGAGGCAGCACATGTCACAGTGACGTGCAGCCTGATGTGCACTGGAACCATTGATAACACTTCAATGTGTATGTACAACATTGCGCGCGATGGGGAAACTAGAGACGTCCTCTCGAAGGTGTCATGTAAGACGAGCTGCGAGATTCAGAAGATAAGAGTAAGATTACATGTGTTTGTCGTCGGCGCCCGTCAAGGTGATGGCTTACATGACGTTCGCTTGACATGGCCAAAGTCATTTTGATAACACGTCAAAGAAACAAGTCAATAATGGCAATAGTTAAATTTTATTCATAAAATTAGAAACTACTTTTTAAATGATATCAGATCGTTTTGGTAAATTACTAGTCTACTATTGTACTACTACATTTACTAAACTCACACGAATGGTTTGGACTAAATGTTATTTTTTATTAATAATAGTACATTAGAGAAAGTTTTTCACACTAAATGATTCTATCCAAAGCGCCCCGCTGCTCCTATTGCACACATTGACAGATAGGTCTGCTGTAGGTTACTGAACAAACATGAGTCACACCGTCACCAAATGGTTGGAGTCTTATTTGCGTATTGCAAGCTATGAGCAAGTTTTCAATCATGTACTGCCAATCACTTACCACACAAAAAGTTAATTATTGGGCCAATTATTAAAATTGCCATTTATATTGGTTGTGATTTCATATAAATCACTTAAATTTACTCTGTTTTAAATTATTTGACTCTGTCTCCTTTGTGATCAGGAGGCAAGTTTAAAAAATAGGCTACTCATGTTGAAAACGTTAATATAAATTGACAGTAGGCTATGTAATTTATTGGGATTACTAAAATCAGTACGGTAATCGGATGTACACTGGAAAGAAATTACGAGTTAAATATAGGTCTATAGGCTAAAATACCTAACCCGCTCTCAATCTATATTATGCTAATTTCTAAAGAATAGTTACAGTACTAAAATTCCAATTTCCAATCGTTGTCAATGAACTGTTGAACACGTTGTCGTTGTCTTGAGTTCAAAATCACGCACATACAAGTAACGCAAAAGGACGACACATAAAATAAACATTTGGACAAAAAAAGAAATTTAAAACAGAATGGCCGACCTATGACAAGTTCCCACTGATAAATCAATATACACACATCAACCTAGTACATGCTGACTGACGTAGTTCATCCAATGGCCCACCTGATGGACAATAAATGGACAGTGTAGAATGTTGGATGAGGTCAATCCGTGAGCTTTTACCGAGTCCGTTACTTTGGAACTTTTTTCATTTTGCAGTACCGTACTTTATGCATAAGCCTACAAGAATTTACTATGAATATAATAGTGAATGCTACAAGCTTACGCCACAAATAATGAGGGGTAAATAACCCCCCTTGCACCTTGCACCTCCTCTCCTGTCCTGACCATTAGGATGCTCAGTTCAGCAACTAGATATTTTGTTGGCATCCTCTGACAATCAGTGATGAATTTGAAAAATCAATTTCGAGTTGGTATTTTAGTTTTCATTACGTTACACTTATGTTTCGACGTAGTTAATTGTATTCATCAACCATGTCTTTCACGTCCGGAACAAAGAGCCGAGACTGGATGACTGTCATGCTGATAGCCGTGGACAGCGGTTGACCTCGCCGTGCGGTTTCGGATGAGTCAGCGAGGGTCAGGGTCAGTTTTGGACGTTTCCAGTGACTAACCGACTAACCGAGCTGAACTTATTAGTCATAATCACCTCCGGCAGCCGACCGCTGATCAGCTGTCACCCAGCTCCATCGGCCGATCAGCTGACCGCCGGCCCCGAGCCGGGAAACCGACCAAACCTCAACGTGCTTTCTCACTATGAGTCATAATGGTTTGATAACAAGTTTTGAGATCCACACCAAACATTTTTCAAGTTGTCCCACAGCATCATCTACCGTTCAAATTACCAATTCAAATCACCACATCTGGCGGTGTAAGTTACGGAATGCGCAGAACAATAAAGCTGTCGGCACGCGCCGGGCCGTGTTTCGCCCACGGTGAGCTGATGAGGTATGGGTCCGCAAAATCGGCGGAGCGGAACACAACACCGGGCAGTCACGAGTGGAGGTATTAAACATAACGGGGACCGGTACCGCGCCACGGTCAACCTGAACTTGCATACCATGGGCCACATGCTCGCGGTGTGGTGGCGGTGGGGGAACATACAAGCAAGAAATAAAAGGAAATAAACAGTTGGAAGCAAGTAAAAACTTGAAATTTGTCATATCTCTTGATTAACATAAAAGTGTTTTTGCCTGGCTCATTTTGACGGGCTGTTAACTATTAATAAAATAATCATTGTTTACTGTCGTTCAACATTGCAAAGTGCAATAGTCATGGTCAATAATAAATCAAGCAGTAGCCTAGTTATAACAATAAAAGATGGAATAAATATGGGCCTAATACGCAATGCAATAACTTAATATAAGGCCTAATGCAAAAAAAGATACAAAATGGGCCAACAAACATATAAACATTATGAAATGAAAGTTTATGGTCATATAAACTAGTTATGATTATGCACTGATTTATGGATGGTTTGCATAGTCCTTGATAGTGCACCTTCTGTTGAAAGATAGTGATAAGTTATAACTAACAAATGTTACCGGTAACAATTTGTTCTGCTTTTCAAAAGATTAATCACTGACAATAGTAAAGAAAAATCGAATTTCGATTAACGAACTAAGGAATTTTAAATAAATATAAATCTTAACTCACATTTTCTTACGTCTCCAAGTTCCATGGTTGTGGTTTTTGACTTCTTACATGTACCACAAATAAAACACATCGAATGAGTAGGTGTAGAGAAACCAGAAAATTTCACAAAATCACACTATCAATAAAACATTAACCGGCGCAAAGAGGTGGACAAAAAAGAACAGAAAAATTGTAAACATCAATTATTAAAAGCGGAACACTATAAACGTTATTGTACATGAGACAGTTTACCGTGGCCCAAGTACGCAACACAATCATCCAATATGGGAGATAAGACGCGACCTCTTGTTTGTTATCTTTGTCATTGTTGAATCTTCGCTTCGTGGAAAATGAATCAGTCTGGTTCATGAGTAACCACCACCACGCATATGCAAAATAGGTTACAATTTGTAAACACATATAAACTGTTACAATCCTACGATCCCGTCCACTGCAAGTGAGTATGATTTGTGTACATTAGTCAGCAAGGGGGACATTTAGGCTCTATGTACGCCATACCCACGCCTGCCTCGAACAGCGATGCGTTTGTGGAAATCATCAATATTGATACCGTCCATCGGATTTCCATTTTGTTTAAACACGTGCACGAAAGACGCACGTGCGTGGAAGCGATTGAGATGGGTTCAAATATTGACGTGTAATCGGGTTAAACAGAACAAGGCATGATCAGTTCGGAGTTGATGATATCGGTAAAATAGTATAAATACTCTACCGTATTTCAATTGAATATGGCAAAATGCATTTGTAATTGGAACAACGTCGCTACAACGGGAATGTGAGGAATTTACATATTATTTAAGTACATCAGAATTTCGACTACTGTACTTGAACGAAACTAAATTCATACTTTATCAGTAGGCTACAGCTAAAATTTGAACCTTTAGCTTATTTTTATGGCATAACGGAATTATGAGTAATTACAGTAAATAATGAATGAATTAATGTGATGTACAATGATTCATTTACATTGATCAACTTTGCTCCAAATGACAATAAGGCCTACCCAGTGTTAGACATACAAGTCACAGAGTTCACAATGTCGCAGGGTTCGCAAGTCAGACCAGACTGTAGATACCGTGTATGTTTCACCATTGACTGTAGAACCGACTTTAACAAATCGTGAGATTTTGTTCCTGCGTCAGAGGGTTCTGGTCCAAGCGAAAAAATCAGCGACAACAATCTGCCATCATGGGCCACTTTAAACCCTCTAATAGTAAATAGATTAAGAATCTGAGAGACATGCGAAAGAAATTTAAAGTCATCATGCTATGATAAGAGTCCTCCTGAAAGCAGCTGAATATCCTGACTTGAGACCAAACTGAAGTCAAAGAATTCTATAGTAAAGAAAATATTACCCAACTCTGAAAAGGGGATGCAAGTTGGTAAACACTGAAAATTAAAATACGCTGGAATATCTCTGGACACGAAAATCAAGTAAATTATGTGCTATAGGTGTACGAAATCTTGAAAGAATTTGTCGTTATGGCCAAAATACATCTCTATTGTCAGCAGAAACATTGTAATGTAACCAGTATCAATGTTATTTTCACTCACACTTCTGGTTCTGGGCCAGCAGCGTCTTCCTCTTCTTCTCAGCGTCGTCGTACTTGGACCTCCACCGGTCCGGCGACAGCTGCAAGGGGGCGCCGGTGGGCGAGGTCGCGGTGAGGTTGCCGTTGACGGCCTCGTGGCCTCGGTTGTCCACTTGCTGAGGCTGGGGCTGTGGCCTGAGGCCGAACCTCGCCACGGGGATCTGGGTCCGCACCACGTGACTAGCCCGAGCCTCCGGGTTGCTGAAGTGGAGCTTGAGGTTCTCTACGTTGCTCGGCCGCGACTCTTGGCCGCTGAAGTGCAGCTTCAGGTTGTGGACGTTCATCGTTGCTCAGTTCATCGCAGCAGCGTATCTGTAACAACACCGAGCAAACGCATTTAAAGAGACCCCCTTTTTGAAAAGCTGATTTTGAATCTTCCGTGCTTGCAACTAAAAGTGGCTTGCACATGTTTGTAGACTTTATCCATTCTCCATACTCGAACTTATCTTTTCTTAAGCACTTTTCAATTTTATATTCCGTTGTTTTACCAAAATAAAAATACCATTTTGGACCATCAGATCCAGCAGTCGTGAGATGTTTCCTTATCAAGTTTGGTTCAGGCTCTGATACAACACTGATCATAAAGTAATATAATCCTGTGCAGGAATTGTGCGACCTGCTCAGGACTTGATACTACACCGCGGAAACAGCTTGACAGTCGGATATTAGCTTGTGTAGGTTACTAATCACGAGTACACCAGGCCCTGATTCAAGACTGATCAAGAAAGGTTCCGTAACTGAATTGCGTAATTCTGAATGCTGATCCAACAAATCTCCATATATTCCCCATTTAGAGTTAACATGGTTAACTTGAGGCGCTGCTAAAACGTACTCGTGTATTGTCACGATTTAATGAAAAGCTCAAAGATTACAATGGGACAATTTTTAAAGTGATAGCATTTTGATTCTTGAAAAATATATGGTAAGCAACAATTATGTGGAAAAGCAGGAGGAAAATTACTTTAGAAAATAGTTTGCTGGATGAAAATGGGGTGCTTAGGCTACCTAGGTATATTTTTACAAGAATAAAAATTCTTATCGCTTAAAATATGTTATCTTATAGAAGCATTATATTTTGTGTTTTATAGTTAATTGCTCGTCGTATAGTCAGTCACTGACCTAGTTGAGGCGAATCGCCTCAGATAATCGCAAGGCGCAAGACATGTTTGCTCAGTAGACCGAACCTAGTGGCAATCAATCCAGAGGTTTGGCATGATAATGGCTTCATGGTACGATAAGACAAGTGCCGCTGTGTTTAATTGGTCGGCACAACACGTTTACAACGTGGCATTAGGTTTTCAACACTGCCCCGCCTAAAAACGCTTTCTAAGAGACGACCAGAAAAAATATGAATGTGTCATGAGCCTGTGACTAATTACTTCCTTGTTTAATTAAATTTCTAATTAATCACCACCGCAAGCGGTAATCCGGATCTAATTAAAACTACTAGAAGAACTTTAATTGGATTCCTTGGGGCAAGTTGAATTTTGAGTGTTGCTGGTACAGAGTGTCTTCAGTTATATAGAAAATCATTTAACCAGCGCGGTTCTATTTATAAATGTTATTTAATTTAATAATTAGCTATTTTCAGGATGGATCTAGTAGTATAATGTTTTCTCCGGAAAATATTCAATGTAGTTTTTATTTAGCTCATTATGGTACAGATAACACGGAATATCTTGGCCTGTTATGACCGTTTACAGTTCAAACAATTGGAGTAGATCGACGAAATTGCTGACTGTCGCAGACTGTTTTTAGTGCCATGTGTTTACCAATTTGAATCCAGAAGTGGAGTATGTCAGAGGCCAAGATATTCTGCGATATCTGTACATGTGAACAGAAAATAAATATACATACAGCACTAGTACGTAAAAATACAATACCGTACACTTTAGACTTTAGTAATTATTTTAGTGTATTGAATATAGTCTGTCAGTCTCAATTACCTCATCTCCAAATGAAGTCAAAGTTAATCCATACATCTCTTAGAGCGAGTCTTGGGTTCCAAAGTCAGTTAAGCACATTACATTAGCACTAGCAGTAAACATAACATTTGTTTCTGAGAAAAGAAGGCAGTAAAATAACTGGAATGAATCAGTTTCAATACACTTGGCACGGTCCCGGTGTGAATCATATGTTAACTGATGAGTAACCGCCTGAACAGCACGGCCGACAATGAAGATAGGCTGCTTTATATTCATGATGATTAGGCTAGGTTACTGCAAGCAAGTGCGTCTGTCCGACGTGTCGGCACACATTCGAACCTGCCGTTCAGAGAAACTAGATAATTATTTTAAACACCGCTTTCATTTTGTTCGCCTTTTCCAAGGATGTGAAATGTGGAGAAACATTTGAAAGAAAGGTATAAGCATGAAATGAAGGAAATAGTTATTGTAAACTACCCAGATTTGTTCATGAATACAAAATCAACACATACCGGATTGAAAACTAATGATGATTTCTTGGCAAAAATGTCGAGTCCGGGTAGAATAAATCGCTCTTCTTAATAATTACTATACTGCAAGTTCTAACAGTTTTGATCTTGAAATTATTCACTTCAATATCAAATATAGGTTTCGTTCGATTGGATTATTCCAGTAACCCAGTGGAAAATTAGAGAGCCGAAAAATTTTCGGCCCATTCGGCCCTAGAGCTCAAAAACATGATTTTAGTTGTTAGAAGTGAGGGTTGAAAACAGGCGATATTGATGTAGCCTCTAGTATGAAGAAAAGTTTATCGTTGCATATTAAATATTGTATTTTATTTTATTACTCCTGCGGGCATGTGGTGAACCCCTTTGTTCTCTGTGGAAGCACGCGCGGGTGGCGGAAGTGGGATTTATCGGTTCGCACGTCTTTGGCACAGCTGGGGGCGATATGCCAGTCCATCGGTGGTCCTTGACCTGAGCCCGTGACCTCGCGCATGCCTGAGAGCGGCACCAGCACGTACCCGACTGTCAACACCCACGACCACGACCACGACCACGACCCACCGGCCACCGAGCATCTAGCGGCACCTACCACCGACCGCCGCGCCGGGGGTCCTGCAATCACCCCGGATTGAGATAAACAAAATGCATTCCATAGTATTTTAGATAAGAAGTCTTGAAGTCTACTAAGTATGGATTAAGGGTTTGACAGCTGGGACGTGTAATGGCGTGTGATTTTTCATATGCTGTTCCTTTTAACTACTCTTGTTGCGTTTAATTTACCATTAGTACCAGGGGGACCGAGCTTAAGCTCGGTAAAATTATTGCTTTTGTTCTCACACAATGCTCGTTCGCTCCGCTCACTCGTCCTCTTCCATTTTAAAGACGAGCTCGTTCGCTTCGCTCACTCGCCAAGCCGACGGGTGTTGCACTTTGGTATAATTGTTTTAAACTATCAGCTGATTTTTGTAATAAAATCTCCATACTTTAGATACTTTATTTGAAACACCGACGCACTCTGTGGTGCGTATTTTAAGGTGAGTATGACTGAAGGGGTGAGTGTGATGATTGTAAGGATAACATGGAAACTTTGAAGGGCTCTAGCGCAAAAACCGGATTTTTCCCAGCTATGGGACCAGTTTCAATCGATTTCTGGTGGCAAAAACCCCCATATTCAATAAAAAAACCAAAAATCCTTGGAGCGAAAAAAACTTTGCCCGGACAAACGGAGCTTGTTTAGAGTATAAGATAAGATACTAATTTACTATAAAGAACAACAACAACAAAATCACGAAAAAACTAAAAAAAATTGATAAAAAAATCCTGTATTTAAATACTAGTGATTTTAATTGGTAAATTCCACCTTCTTCCTTACATCAGTTATTAAATTGCTTTTAACTTTTTTATGTTATTATAAAAACCGATTTAATACATTTTAAGCTGTAAAATATTTCAAGTAAATTGGGTAAACAATGGGAAAATGTTTCAACTGGACAGTGGGCGGTCTCGCACAGGAATAGTCAGTATAGTATGGTACTTATTTAAACGCTAATGGGGGTTCTTTGTGTTGAGAACTCCTACAATTTTCAACCGATTTTCAAGTTTTGATGTCGTTGGGTAAGGCTTGGTCTGTAGTTGTTTCCGCCAACAATTTATGAAAATCGGACATAAATTAAGGGTGCTATACACAAATTAAATTTGAAAATTTCCCATTAGAACAACATTGGGTTTGGGTTGAACATTTTAAACATCTGATTGTACAGCTGTATATACATAGTTTTTTTGTGTTTACTGATATTCACAATATTGGATTGGTCGGATGTCGTTGATTCAGAATAAATTGCTCGATTTCGACCAACAAGACAAGACTAGTGTCAGTTAAAACTACGACACGTACAGTCCAAAACGCCAATGATCAATTCATTTTACTCATAAAGTAATATGTTGATGAAAATCATAAAAATCAATGACATAAAATTTATCACAAAAAATATATCATTACATACATGACAAAATTTCGACTTAATTTTGATTTTATATATAAACAGCTTCACGGAAAGAAAAACAGAGGAAACGGAACAATGCGGTATTTTGTGATCTTAATTTGAATCTACCAATTTATACTCATAATATTCACATTCGTTTTTTAACTATGATAAATTCTATATTGTTTTACAATTAAAATAAAACTAAACGGTAATACATAATTATGCCTAGGACAGATATAAAATGCTCCCAAAATACTTGAGTTAAACACACGTTTCTATTGATATAGGCCTAAGTGTTTGTTGCGTCTACTACCCGTTTCAGGATTGGGTTTAGTTATTAAACAAGAAAATAATTACGATACTGTAAATAAATACAGAAATTTGATCAACAACATGGAAGCAGAATTAATTAATTCAACCTTTACTCTCGAGCAGGTTCCAGAGTGTAGTTTTCCCAGCTCCGAGCACGGCACGAGCCTCGACGAGGAAGCGCTCGTCAGGGGGGATCCCAGCCTATTTATACCCGGGATCGGACGGAAATAAGGAGTGAGGGGAGACCGGAGACTAGACAGCAGACACTTGACGCGGAGGCGGAGGCTCACCAGAGCACGGCGGGGCCGGGGTAAACATTCACCTCCGACCTGGGCGGGTGATGGCCGTGTCAATCGTCACCCGGCAGGCAGGGGGGCAGTGGAGGCACAGGTGAACGTAACGTTTGTGTTTAAAGATTTGTTTGTGGTTAAGGGAGCCTACTGTAACTACCTATACCATAGACACGCCTGGTCTTTCTGAATAGGGCGCTACATCAAAAGAATTCTCACACTGCAAAAGAAATGTGTCTGGGTCCTGGAGCGTCTACACCACCTGGAAAGCTGCAGGGATGTTTTCAGAGCATTTAACATGAACGCGTGTAGCTGTGAATGCTTATGCTGAAAACAGACGGCTTACAGATAATTTTCTAACCTCAAAGCAAATATTTATTTACTGCATTGTACAAGAATAAAGGCTATTAGGCATACGTAATAAAATACTGTATGCCGTGGTTTAAAACGTTTGTGATCTTTTTTATAGGTTTTGGTTTTTAATGTTTGTGTTGTTAACATTAGGTGTCAGTTTACGCACCGAAAACCAATCGTAAAACAGCTGTTTACTGAGGAGCGAGCGATAAAGTATTTGAAAGTCTTTGGAGCGGGTGTTAAGGTTTTCTTAATGGTCGCCACCTGATTACAGTACATTGTTACTCGGCGCCAACGACGTTAAATAGATCTGATATGAGTGCTACACAGATAAGGAAAATTGTCCCCTGTTGATTTGCGCCATTTTACCCACGATTTCCGCCGTTTCCTTGGTAACCTGTCCTTTGTTTACACTTTCCCGCCATTTATTTACCATTTTACCCCCACCTATCCAACGTTTCTATAGTAACCAACTTCAATAGCCTGCTCAGAGACCATGAAATCAAATTAATTTTAAAACCAACAACAAATAAACCTATGTTTAAAAAGTATCACCTGTAATTTTTGAAGCTTTGTAGCGACCAATCAGAATAGCTAAAACTAATAACCAAGGAAGAGAGGGTTTAAGTGTGGGATGGTTGCAAAGGAAACGGCTGGAATTATGGGTAAAATTGCGCAAATCAACAGGGGACAAAAAATTAACATTTGTTGAGCACTCTATATCTATTTAACCATGTTGCTCGGCGCTCTACAGCACTACCTTCCGTTTCTGACAGAGCTCCACTTTCAAAATCATAACTGCGCAGCTAAAATGAACTTGAGTATGCCTAACTGTGATTGTATTTATCGTTTGGGAATTAAAACTGCAGTTGTACGAAAATTTAGTAAGTATTTTACTAGTAATCCGTCTTTCACTCTCTTCGCTAACTCACTTTAGCGAGAAAGACCTACTTTACGCTCTTAATACATAAATAACTTTTAAGTCCAAGTAAAGCCCCCTTCGAAAGACCATTGAATCGGTTCAATACAGTCCTGACTATGTTTGTTTTAGCTTTAACCCAGGGGTTAAATCTCAAACCCTCATCTTACAAATCTCTCCAATTAGAAACGCCGGATATTGATTTGACCCCGCGGTCAATCTGCCATGTATCCTAATTATATTTATTCATCGAAACTCCTCCGTCGTGGATCTTCGGACACCAGGCTCCAGCACTGCGTCAGATGGCTGTTGGAGATAGAGTAAATGGAAAAGGAAGCTCGGACCAGGAAATGCGACGCGTGGCCTTCACTTTCCCTCCAGCTGGCACCGATCACAACACAACACTGCCGCTTCGACACTCTACACGAAAACGCTACAAGCACTCCGCTTGCTACTGACACACGGTGAAACGCAGGACCATGTAGGTTACTCTATAATTTTTAAGCTACCCATGTTTTATTATGAGCACCTTAGATCACTTTTCCCTTCCGTTATCGCGAAGAAGAGTTTATCACCTGCGTGATACATTTAATAGGCATTCAATAGGCATCAAATATCTTTTAGAATAATTCATTTTATTTTGGTTTTTTGTTTTTCTTGTTAAACTTCCAATGTTTCTTTTTCACTTTTGATTACCCAACGCTCATGATTTTGTTGGTTAAATTTATTTTCTTTTAAATTTTGTATTTAGTTTTTATTATATTATATAACCCTTTACCCTTTACTGTACAGACTTTATGTTGTGTGCCCCTGGTGGCAAAACCAAATTAGCAAGTTTGCAAACCTTAAAAAATCGCCGAAACGATTCAAGGCCCGGGCCGGTATCGCTTACATACAAATTACGATGTATACATTAAAGCATTGGCTTGCGCCAACACAGAACAAGTTTGATATATCACTTTAGATACGCACGTTTTGCCATTTTTATTACAGCGGATAGTTTGCCAACAACATGGATGGAGTCGTTCGGCGACGCCGACGCGAAGACTTGCGGTACGGGTCGTGGAGGCAGAAGTCTACACAAGTTGGCGACCTTGGAAGGTTTCCCTCGTATCAAGGACCTTACTTGGAGTCCTGACTCACGCGCCGGTATAGGACAACAGACAACAGGACCTCGGGTCTCTCCTACCCGCACTGCGGGGGACTAACTGTCCGAGCGCGAATACAACGGCGCGGTTGTACAGTACTGGTCCAACTGTCCGTAGAAAACTTAGGAATCCACATAGCCACACGACCACCGTATTCGAATCCGAGTAGGCTTATAGGAACACAAATGTATTGGATGCATGGAATGTTCAGTTATGTTACGAATTAAATCTGAACTTCTTTTTAAATAAATATTATGTCACAAAAGAAAGTGTACACGAAAACCAAGTGAACCCTCAAATCAAAGAATTGAGATAAAAAATTCTTGATTGAATAGTTAGTTGATGCTTCCACAGACGATATCACTACCTCACTACCTGTCGAGATGGCTTCTGGATTGCACCGTGTTTCGGAGTCGATGAGGTTCGCCGGCGTTTCAGAGACATTGCAGTCTTCCATCTTCAGGGCGATTCACGTAGTTTACACCACAGCACAAACAACTTGAATGCCAGAGCAGTCCTTGGTCGAAGTTTGTAAAGACTTGCGTTTCTACAATTTTCGGGGCCCGAATGGGATGCAAAAAATTCTTTCGCAACATGATAACTGGTCTTATACAAAATAACAAATAAAAATTTTTACCTATAGATATTTTGGTAGTTTTTATCAAGAAGATTAAATTATTCCTTGTTGACAAGACTAAAGGAACAATACATAAGTCGCGAGTGCGCTCCTTTACGCGTATGTTATTTACGCAATTATTTTTATTATTTTCAAACCATAAAGTCATGAGAATGGTTATTTTATACCATCGAAGAAGAGATGCAGCCGGGAGTCGGCGGCGAGATACAAAACCAGTTGTGGTACAACAATAAAATATTGATGGCTTCCCTGACCCGACTGCGACTGGTAGAGCGCGCGGTGCGGACTGCTCCACATGGCCGCTATGTTCCCACACTTGGAGCAACAAAACAACTACATGATGCCACCACTGTGGTTAAAATAAAACGATTGTAATCTAATTACTACATTATGTACAGGAAGTTTACAAAATTACGGAAGAAAATTAATTATAATAAGGATATAGTACAACAAGTCCTATTTTGTTTATTTAAATTGTACCCTATTCGTGGGCGTAGTTTCAGAACGTTGTTAGGAAGGCAACATGAGTTGCGCAATGTAAAATATATACTTATTTAATACACTTAGGGCTTTTTTGTTAAGAGAACTCCTCCTACAATTATTCTCAAGCGATTTTCAAATTTTTGGTGTCGTTGGATAAGACCTGGTCTTTCGGATGAAAGACGAGGCACGATATATCGTTGCTTAGCATTTATGTTGAATGAGATGATCAACGAGTTATCGTTCAATAGTTGTTTCCACCAAAAATGTATGAGAATCGGACTTTAAATTATGGCGCTATTCTTAAATTAAATTTAAAAATTTCTCATTAGAATAACATTGGGATTTGGTTGAGCATTTTAAACACATGTTTATGTACAGCTGTAAATATGATGTTAATATTTATATCAGTATATTTAATTATTACTGTGTTCACCAGGGTTGGTGTCGTTAATGCCTAGAACTAAATGTAACTTTTGTATTGTATATAAATAAATTGCTCGATTTTGAGCAATCATTAGCCTACACTAGTGGAATATAAAACTACATAAAGAACATAGTTGTGGAATACAAAATTATAATTAAAGATCATGTTAACACATCCCCATCACAAAGGTTCTTCAGAGAGATTCAGTCCACTGAAACTCGTACTTACTTAAATTTTTTAAAATATCTTTATTACTTGTTGCGGTGAAATATGTCCTGCCCACCCTTGCCATACGCCAATGCCTTTTAAATGATCCGCTGAATGCTCAAGGAGAATCTCCTTGAGCAGTTTCTCCAGCAATCGAGACTCCAGTAGCGACACACCTCGAGAGATTGCCCACCTCCGCGCCTCTTACCGGATAACAACTATGTTTTGCACCCAACCCATCATCAACAGGGTTCGATCGGTTCCCGCGTATATCATCACTCCATGTGTATATCATCAGGTGAGCGATGTCGGCCGATTTGGGCGAGCGATGACGCCGCTGCCCAGCAGGCCCGGGCCGGTATCGCTTACAAGCGAGAGGTAATCGCCCCGTGACAACACCAGCCCGAGGCTCCGGTTACACCCACGGCGTCCGCCGGCCACCGCAACCCAAATTGGCCGCCCCTGCTCATTAGCGCGGCTAACTGCCTGTTATGAATATCGGCCTCAAATTTGACGAGAATGTCGGCTAACTAGTTGCCAAGGAGTTATTACAAATTTTGCGAATTTTTGAAAAAAAATATGGGCGTTTTAGGTTTTAAAAGGACACTTGGCTTCTGGGATGGGATTCACTAGCATCAATGTACAAATTCGATGGGCTTGTTCATGATGGGAACGTTACGAGGCTTTTCTAGGTCACCTCGAGAATTTGCGGGTCTCATGAAAATCCCCAAGCTTCATACAAAGAAAAACCTCATACGAATTTTTTATATAGTGCCGTCTCGTTGATTTTCAGTTAAAGCTTACCATAGTACCAATATTTAATGGTAATGAAAATTTCAAACTAAAATAACGCTATCAAAAATCATAACTTCCAACCCAATTAATTCAAACACAATGTTTTGTTTAATTTGCCAAAATTTGTCGTAATTTTTTGGGCGAAGCATTAGGCCTACGACTAACATTGCAAGTTCGGAAGAAGGCAACATTTTAACGATTATAATTTTAAAATCAAGCTTTTATGTGTGCAACATTTAAGCCAACATGAAAGTCTCTCACAACCTAAAATTGAAACATAGGCCCTACTATTTTTAACATTAATACATCTTTTAGTGTAGTAAAATTAAGCCAAAATATGGCTGGAAAATGAAAAAATTTTTGGACAGCCAATTTTTGCTAAAACGTGTTCTATGTCATCCCCTGACCTCTCTCAGAAAGTCCCCTGAAATCCCCAGTGGGCAACATGCCTAAAAATGATGGATGGCCCTCGTGGAGTCAGAAATAAGTTTTTCGCCGACCAATATGTTTATGTATATCAAATTAAAGCTCTAAAGTAGTAGAATTCAATGCCGCAAACCCCATCTCAAAAGGTTGTTTGAGTCGAAAATGGCAGCCTGTCAAACTTAGAATAAAAATCAAATTTTAATCAAAACGCTTAAAAATGTAATAATATTAAGAAATACTTGACCTTTGAGGTCCGGTTTGTGGCAAACGTTTGCTTGTACAATTACCTTGGCAAATACGGATAGTTTGACATATGCCCATCATATTACCCTTGAACCACCCTCTACCTGGACGTCCCAAAGAGGGAGTTTTAAAAAGTTTTTCTTAGTCCATAGCCATGCTACACATAATTTTAAAGGCCTTAATAAGGAGAGTACATAGCCGAAAACCAGACCTCAAAGTCAAATATATCGGAAGTTATTGCATTTCAAAATTTTGATAGTATTATTTTATTCTAAATTTGAACGTCTGCCATTTTTCTCTCGACCGTTATAATTTAGGTCGGGTTTACGGCATTGTGCTCTACATTTTAAGACCTTTAATTTGATATATATAAAGCTTTTGAAACTTATTCAAATTTAGTGTGCTTAATTATCAAAATATATTTTAACTCCTTACAGGACAACCCCTCATTTTTGGGCATGATCCCCACATGGGATTGTAGGGGACTTTTCGGAGGAAGGTCAGGGGATGCCATAGAACACATTTCAAAAGAAATTAGCTTTCCAAAAATTATTTCATTTTTCCCGACTAATTTTTCTACACTACTTTACTTTGATGTTACAAGCATGGTAACTAATTTTGAGATCAGAAACAAAGGTTTACTCATTAATACAGCTATAGATAGATATCACGGACAGTAAAAAAGTTGGAAGGAAATGCAAGGCGCGACATTTACCAATCCTTGTCCTAGTTTGGATACAACAAACATTGCGAGGTAACACAACAGTACACATTGTCAGCTGTTGACAACACCTCGTCCATTGTTGGCTGACTCAACACGCTATCCGACCTGTCGATCAGCTGTTTGCTGACATTCGCATTTGCCGCGACGATATGTAGTGAAACAACGCCGACAGAGACCGTTGCTGCCCACTCACAGACACATTGTCACAGTGTTCGCCGGCGTAAAGTAATTTGGAAAAGCCAGCAAAAAAAAGGATTCACTTTTCGGTGCTTTGGGCGGATGTTGAAATTTTATAATTATTTATAACTTATTAGTCAAACTAGGACAATGTGTACAGAACCAAATAAGTAGGGATTATGGGGAAGTGAGTATGACGTCCCCGAAACACAGATAACACCACCAAGATGGTAAGAATAAACAAGGTTATATAGGATATAGAGTGCTCATGTTAAATTTTTTGTCCCCTGTGACTTGCTCCATTTTACCCATAATTTCCGCCGTTTCCTTGGCAACCACACTGCGTTTCCTTATGGTTACCAGTTTTGGCTATTCTGATTGGTAGCAACCAGCTTTAAAGATTACAGTTTATACATTTAAAACATCTGATTATATGTTGTTTGGTTGTTATTTTTAAAACCACTTTTATTTTATGGTCTATGAACAGGCTGTTGAGTTTGGTTACCACAGAAACGTCGGGTAGGTGTGGGTGATATGGCAAATAGCAGATGGGAAAGTGTAAACACAGAAATGGTTACCAAGGAAATGGCGGGAATCCGTGGGTAAAATGGCAGCTATCAATCGGGTACACTTTTCCTTATCTGTTGAGCACTCTATATTATGATGATTGGTTGAATGGAAACAGATGATTAGAAAAATTGTACTAAAGTTTTTTATTTTATTGATTCTTTGTAAACAAATATGCTCATTTTGACATTTTAAGGGGTAGAAAGAGCGCTTCCCGTGACAAATGGAGATGTAATCCTAGCATCAGCGCTTTATTTTCCTCTGGTTTTCGAGGGCAAACAAAAAAATTTTAACATGGGATGTGCCTACTTATTTGGTTCTGTATGCATTGACTAGGACCACAGGCACCACTCACATCCTGCATGTCGCTGCTGTTTTGGCGATCGTCGCTGACATGACGTGACGGCCCCGGGCTCTGACGTCAGCAGAGAGCAAAAACAAGAGGCGGTGGCTGCCAGTTCCTGGGAAGGTAGGCCACGATTTAGGCTGCTTGCTGCCTTCAGTACGG
>CM061534.1:149969897-150128812 GCA_030545055.2 Neoaliturus tenellus | reverse complement strand
TTTTCAAATAAATACAGTATTTTTCTCATGTCAGTGTAGTTTTTAGTAACATACCTATAGTTGAGCGGAGCGAGCGAAGCGAGCGAAGCTCCTATACTACACTCTGGCTTTTTATTTACAAGTACTCCTCCTGAACGGCTGGAGTGATCCTCACGAAATTTTGCTCGGTCATAGTAACCATCTATGGGAAGGTATAAATCTGAAATGGTCCAAATCGGGCATAAGGGTTCTGCCCTACGGCTCTTTAAAGTTACCATGTTATTTTAATAGGAGAAATATTTGGTTTGATTAGGCCTACTGTGTGTCGATTATACAGCTGTTATAAGAATCAAATTTAACTGCAGACTGTTACTATCTATCAGCTGTTTGTGAATACAGTAGTTTTTATGTGGAATTGTTGTTTTGTTTATTTTAGTTGTTTGTTTACCTTTGTACAAATGAAATGCAATGTTTACGGAGAGGAGGTGCAAATCTTGGACGATGCACCATTTAATTAATATCTTGTAAACACATAATACCCCGTCGCAGTAAACCTGCGTAGTCAAAAATTATTAGAGTATTGCAGACTTGTGGCGAGTAAGTGCAGCGAACAACCTAAATCTGGCGACGAGTGTGTGCAGCGAATGAGCCGACCCAAAAGGTGAGTGAGCGCAGCGAACGAACCAAATTGACGGCGAGTGAGCGTAGCGAATGAGCTGACCCAAATGGCGAGTGAGCGCAGCGAACTAGCTAAGCCCTGATGGCGAGTGAGCGTAGCGAACGAGCTCACTTGAATTACCTATAAAACATTTGCTATTATCTTATATCTTATACTCTAAAACAAGCTCCGTTTATACGGGCAAAGTTTTTTTTTCGCTCCAAGGATTTTTTATGTTTTGTTTGAATATGAGGGTTTTGGCCACCAGAAATCGATTAGAGCTGGTCTCATGTCTGGGAAAAATCCGGTTTTCGCGCTAGAGCCCTTTAAAGTTTCCATGTTATTCTTATGGAGATTTTTGAATTGAATAAAAATCAGCTGATAACTGTAGATATAAAGCAATGTATTATATCTTTAAAGAAAATTATACTGAAGTGCAGCACCCTTCGGCCTGGCGAGTGAGCGAAGCGAACGAGCTCGTCTTAAAAAGTAAGAGGCGAGTGAGCGGAGCGAACGAGCTTTGCGTTAGAACGAAAGTAATAATTTTACCGAGCTTAAGCTCGGTCCCCCTGGTACTTGATGTAAAAAATAGTCGCTCCGCTCAATATTGCAAGCAGACAACTGCATTGTATACCTAGTTACATAATAAATTGTCTTGGTAGACAAAGTCTGAATAGATTAGAAAATTTGGGTGAGGCTTGTTCACACTTCTCGTCGAGGAACACATGAGGTGCCTTCCTCTTGCATAGACGCACGATGTGTACCTACGTAAAGTGCAACATTAAAGACAAACTAACTAAAATACGTGTGTAAGTTAAATGTTTTTTATAGACTATAACTTTAGAAAATATCGCTTGTAAAAATTTATTGGGCCTAAAACAATTTTAAAAGGTTTAACAACAAGTTAGAAAGAAGGTTTTGTGTCCATACGAAACAGCTGGTAATTTAATAATATGTTTGTAACCGTTACTTTATGATTCTCGTTGAAGCAGCTACTGTTACGATCTAGAAACAGTTTACGAAGAAAATAGGTTGTAACAGCTGATCGGCCACCCGCCAATAAGCCTGTCCAGGACTATAATTACTTCAAATCTTTGAAGTCGTGTGGAGCGGAGCCCTGAAGGAATTTCGCAAAACCGTTTCTTAGTGAGCACCTATAGGCGAAGAGGAACTTCCATCCCAAATTCCAACCCTGTAGGTCCTGTAGTTTTGGAGATTCGTTATTTTCTAGATTCGTATTTTAAGTGCTCCATAAGAATAACATTGTAACGAAATTTCAAACTCGTGTGAGACGGAGCCCTGCAGGAATTTCGCTAAACCGTTTCTTAGTGAGCATCAATGGGTCAAAAGGAATGTCTATGCCAAATTTCAACCCTTCAGGCTGGCTAGTTTTGGAGATTCGTTGTTGCTTTGGTTTGTATTAAAAATCCCCCATAAGAATAACATTGTAACGAAATTTTCAAGTGGTCCGGGGCGGAGCCCTGACGGAATTTTACAAAACCGTTTCTTAGTGAGCGTTTTTTAGTAAAGATGAACGTACATGCCAAGTTTTAACCCTCTAGGCCTTATAGTTTTGGAGATACTCTGATACGTGAGTGAGTGGTATTTGACAAATATATAGTAGATTAAGGTTAGATCTAGGTCCCTCATACCTTATATATGAGTAAATGTAAACGGTATAAGTACAAAAGAAAATCTTAAAAGTAAGAAAAATCTAGTTACTTTGCGACGTCACAGAGAATAATATTTGTTAAATTTACAAAATGTTTAGGTATGAGGGATCTAATATAACTATTTCAGAACTTTATTGTTAAAAATACTCTCAAATTACTTTGGCTGTAGTGTTTTTAGCGGCCAATGTTGCGGTCGAATACATTTCTAAGATTTTCAATCTGAGTAAACCTGATGACCTCCTAGACTTTAAATTGTCGGAAATTGATACATTTAAAAGTTTCACTAAGAATGTTTAAAAACACAAGTATTGTTTATTGCTTGACAACTTAGATTAGGTTAACAATTAGAGTTTGTTGAGTTTGTGTCATTAATTAGATTTTTTAAACTTTTTAAAATTATTTCCCTTTTTTAAAGGATAACCCTTAAAAATCCCTATTCTTTCGAGTAAGGCCAATTCGGTGGTGGGGTGTGTATTTAAAAATCACGCCAAAAAGTATACGGTACCTCATATTATTCTTTTAACGACTATAAAACTCGTTTGATACTTCACAGTCATTAACGAGTCAAAAAGTGAGCGGTATATGTAGGTATTTACTACCCATTTCAAATTGATATTATGATTTCATCATAAAGTTAATTTCGGTTGCCAAACATTGATCACTGAGCATTTGAACATTTAATCACCTTGAGTTCATATGATTGGGGCGATCTTACTTCAAAAAAGATCTTTATTTGAATGCTTATACAACTTACATATAGAAAATACTAGTTGTTTCCAGTTAATGATATTAACTACATTTTAAAATACAATCTCATAATTAAATAAACTAATTGTCACTCCCTAATACTCTGAATGAAAACTGCATGTTAATAAACACTATCCCATTTAATCAGTCACCTTGTTTGAATTTGAAAGTAAACTGATAAGTAAACAGAAAAACTAAATAAATAAAGTAAAATGACAGAAGGGAGACAGATTATTTTTATGAAATGATTCATATGTTAGGTAACCTTACCCATTTTGTCTTAAATTTAAAATACATGGAAACTTTAAAGTCCAATGGTTCGAAGCACATTGAACTGAGGGTGACAAATTATTCCATGACGTCTACGAAGAATTCCCTTTAATTTGACACCTCAATCATCAAAATCGGTTCATAAATAAAAGAGTTGGTGCTCACAAGAAATTCCTTTCAGAAGTTAGGTTAATTCTAAACAACGAGTTTAAATATAAGGCTGTATATGTTTTATATTAATCTAGCTTACCCGGTATGTTTTGTAATACCGACCTGATTAGTTTTTTGTTTTTTTTTTTTTTTTTCAGGTGAGCTCGTTCACTACGCTCACTCGCCGTAAGTCTACAATATACTCACAGTTTTTTTTTTGTTTGTTTTTTTTTTACCAATATTCCCTCAATACTTTAAATGACAACAGCTGTTTATTGAATTAATATTCTGAAATGTAATCATATGTTTCAAAATATAAATGTTACTTCCATACGTTAACATGTTAACTTTAAAAACGTTTGGGGTGGAGCCGGGGCCTCGTAGGCCCCGGTAAAGCCCAATGAAGGAATTTGAATAATATCTTGTGTTCTTCCCGAAGGGGGGTTGTGTTACCCCCTCTCCTCCCCATCGCCAATTACAGCTGTTTTTGACATCCGTCAACTAATGTGGCAAGACCTTAGGCTATACCTCTCCACCAACTTTCAGTTAAATCGGTCAAATCGTTCCTGAATTATTGTGTAACTAATATCACGTTCTTTTACTTATACTGCATAATTTATTTATAGATTGAACTACGATTATTTCAAACGCATTTGACGATATCGTACCTCAGTGAACTTCCATTGTGCCTACAACTTACAAAATCGATTTATCTTTATTTAAACAGTCTAAATAAAATATATTATGTAGTGTAGGCCTATCACAAGAGAAACTAATCGAATTTTATAAAAAAAAAAAACTATCATAAACAATATATGCCCATAATTTAAATTTGAGCCTTCTCAAAACGTTATGATTGGTTTTATAGAGAAAACGTCCAACATGGCTATTGGTAGTTGGGGCATCAGCAACGAGGTTAAGTAAATATAGAGTGCTCACCAGATAGGGAAAAGTGTCCCCTGTTGACTGGCGCCATGTTACCCACGATTCCCGCCGTTTCCTTGGTAACCAGTCCTTTGTTTACACTTTCCCAACAGTAATTTACAATTTTACTCACACCTATTCGACGTTTCTATGGTTACTAACTTCAACAGCCTGCTCACAGACCATCAAATCAAATTAATTTAAAAACAAACAACAAATAAACATATGTTTTTAAACTATCATCAGTAATTTTTGTAGCGCAGGACTGGGGAAAATTGCTGTAATGTAGCTACCAATCAAAATAGCTAAAACTAGTAACCAAGAAAACGAGATTTAAGTGTGGGATGGTTGCCAAGGAAACGGCTGGAATCATGGGTAAAATGGTGCAAATCAAAAAGGGACACAAAACTAACATGTGATGAGCACTGTACATCTATTTAACATCGTTGGGCGGCAGTGAATGATTTTCGTGGGACGGCCGCGTATTTGTTTAGCAACAATGGCGGCCATTCTGCGTGTCTCGGGGCCTGGACAACGTATTTTTATCCGCAGCTCGTCCGCCAACTCCAGCCGCAGCCGCAGCCGCCGCCGCTGTACGGCGCCGAGAGGGGGCGCTCCGGCCCCGCGACGCTCAGTAGCCTTAGCCCCGTGGGACCACCACGTCCCACACTTTACACTTTTTACTAATATTTTCATTTTCATGTAACATAACAGTGCAGTGAGCCGATCTTGTGAACATTCGGATTCGGGACAGTGGTCAAGGTCAACTCGCTAACAATGAGTTCGGAATCAGCACCGTGGAGGTGAGTTTTGGATTTCAACGGGTTTTTTTCATTTAGGGGTGTCTTTATCACCGGTATGGTGTTTAGAAGTTGTTTGTACATAAACAAGCTATCAAACAAATATATTTGCGTGTACAGCAAATTTTTTATTTCTTCTTTTATTTTTAACTTTATTTCTCTTGATTTCTGTAAAATGGTTTTGTCCGTTGATGCAAATAAATAAATAAATAAATAAATAAATTAATTAATTTGAATGTTAACAAATAACTTTGAAAGATTTTTTACCGCACCAAATTGCTACTTCCAGAAAGGCAACTGACGGACAGCCCCTGTGTTGAAAGTGTTAAGATCACCCTTGTCACGCAGCTTCTCCGCTTAAGTCCCTAGTGGCCTATTGTTTTAAAGGCGATCTATAATGATTTCTCTCTAATGATAACTGTAGGGAAGGTACTGATAAAACCACTAAGATCTGAAATAACATACATAACTTAAAATGTGACAAGCTAAACAAAAAGTTCTAAGCACCGAGTGCGTTAAAATTACCAGTATTAGTAAAAAATAAAATTAATTTTCCACGTTTTATGTTCAGGGTTTAGTTTTATAAG
The DNA here is from genome assembly GCA_030545055.2 of Neoaliturus tenellus. Taxonomy (NCBI): domain Eukaryota; kingdom Metazoa; phylum Arthropoda; class Insecta; order Hemiptera; family Cicadellidae; genus Neoaliturus; species Neoaliturus tenellus. Next base: position 150,123,024 of record CM061534.1, on the reverse strand, counting down.
GTTCTTTGGTTCTGTGGGGTTTCTGGGGTTTTATGGGGTTAACGGGTTTACATACGCCTACTTTTATGCATCTACTTGAGGTGAAAATTTTATGTTTTTAACATAAAACTGAATTGTGCAAAGATATAAAGCGATATGTAATGAGATCTATCATTCCAAGATTATTTACGTCGATCACGAATCATATGCTAAAAGAGAATTAATCATAAACGAAACAATAATAGTAGTTTTCATCACTTGGACGGAAAGTGGCTTTTTCTAGCCGAGCTCGTAAAACGCCATTGGGCGCTGAAAAAACACTCCTTCCAAGTGATGGACAACGTTTCTCAGGCGTCACAAAAATGCCGTCAGTGTTGCCGATTTGCGCCGACTCGTCCAGCTTTTGGCATTTGTTTTCTACAAAATTAGGAAAACATGGAAACAAAACAAAACAGACAACATTGCTAGGTAAGACTAATGTAAATCAACTTCCAGCCGTTTAAATTTCCAAGCTCGCAATTTCGTCGCGTATAGTATAATTTAAAATGCATTAATAACAATTTTATCAGTTTATGTATAATATACATATTATGTAGTTTAAGTAGTTGGCTTGCATCTCTCCTTATAAACAACTGACTTGCAATGAAATACATGTCACACCCTTGCATTGAAAAATATAGTCTGCAAGTCGTTTATATTGGCATTATTTGTTTTGTATTGATACGACTTTAAAGTTAAGTAAAAAAACCACTTTTCATCACACTGTACGGAAAACAGCTATATTCATCACCAGCTGAGAGTGTAGAAAAACCGTTTTCCCTCTCTAGAGAAGGAAAATCAGCTGTTGATTTTCCCACACTAGTAATTAGTTATGATTACTGACACAAGTAGCGCTAGCAGTGCTAAGAGTAGCCTATATTGTTCCCTAAATCAGCTGTTCTCAATAATGTAATCAGCTGTGTAAAACAGAATCACTGTTTTCATTGTACTGCGGAAATCAATTGAGCATCCATAGGTGGTTTCTTAAACTTGCATTATTTAATTAATTACTATTATTAATTATCTACAGTGTGATGAAAAAATATCGTTCATAACTCGAGTAGAAAGTGTTATTCCGTGCCTTGATCGAAATTCCGCGCTCGGCTAAAGCATCGCGCGTAAACTCGATCTCGGCCCGGAAAAGACACTTTCCACTCTTGTTATGAAATATACTATTTCATCACCCCGTATAGAAAGTAGCTATTTTCGATGACATCTTATATCAACGAAAATAATTCTTTCCGAACCACTAATTATTTTGAGGAAGGGAAAAATTTACTTTCGATGCTCAATTAGTTTTTTCTTTGCCCAATAGGCCTACCAACACCTGCTACTAAGACAGGTGGTGTTGCCAATACGCACGCTCGTGTTTCTTCATCGTTATTTCATATAATATAAATCAGCTGTTGTTACTGTTTAACGATTTAAATGTAAACAGAAGTAGGAATAATTAGTTTTGCTGTAATGTTAGTTGAGAAATACAATAGTTTTAATTTTATCGAGGTTTGTTATTCTGTATTTTTTGCGTCGTGATGAAAAGTATCGTTCACACCTCGTACCGAAAGTGATTTTCCGATACGCGCTCGAGTTTCAAGTCCGAGGCGAAGCCGAGATACGGAAAATGCCACTTTCTGTACTTGTAATGAAATATACAGGGTGTCTATAAAAAACCTTTACAACTTTACTATCCTCCCATCCTCTTTCCATGTAACATACAAGTTTTCTAAAAACAACATATGAAAGAGTGGCTCAAAAAGTTTTAATCAGTATCATTTTTATCAGCTTATTGGTTTATATTGTTGCCTGGTAAACAATAACAAATAAATTCTGAGTCCCATAAGAATCGCAATGGAATTTCGTATTGAATCGCAGTGTATGGAGTGGTTTATTGAAACCAAGCCTTATGTTGTTGTTTAACGGAGATTTCGGGCAAGATACAATAGGAATCCTCCTTCAAGACCAACAATTAAGGCTTGGTTTCAATAAAACACTCCACACACTGCGCTTTAATACGAACGTCCATTGCGATTCTTATGGGACTCAAAAATTATTTGTTATTGTTTACCAGGCAACAATATAAATTAAACCAATCAGCTGATAAAACTGCTACTGATGAACACTTTTTGAGCCACTCTTTTATGTGGTATTTTTAGAAAACTTGTATGTTACATGGAAAGAGGATGGGAGGATGTTCAAATTGTAAAGGTTTTTTATAGACACCCTGTACTATTTGAGGTTAGCGCACGGAAAATTACACAAATTTTTCGGCACATATTAAAAGGCTACAGAAAACGCCAACTTTGCGGACAAATTACAGCCGGAAAATAGCTGATCTGCGTGCAGTGTGATGAAAACTAAATTATAGGCTAATATGTGGATAAAACCAAGCCTAAATCTGTATAAGTTATACATAATTTTTTCTTTCACTCGAAAGAAATCTTCTAAACTAACAAATGCCTGGAAATAGAAAAAGATCGAGTATTTTACACGTTTGTGAGGAAACACAGTTTTTTATGAATGTAAAAATAGTATTAGATTAATTAAAGGCCCATTTACAAATGCAACTGTTAAAAAAATAATTTTTATCGAAAGAGCTAAATGAAATAATTTATAACCATTTAGTACACGTACTGTCGTATTAACTAATATATGTGTGAAATTTGGCAGTTCAATAGGAAGCAAAATCTGTTTTCCTTTCTACAGTAAGAAATTTCTGTAAATTTAAAGATTATTTTTCATGTTTGATGTTATTTTCCTTCTCAATTCTGCCCATGAGCAGACAACAGAGTAATTGCAGTCAATGGCAACTATATGACATATGGAAATTGTAGGCCACAGGGCCACAATTGAAATTTATGTTACCCTCCAATTCGCAAGCGCTTGAAATGTATTTTCAGGCGACGATGTTGTCACAACTACTTTATAAAAAGATTTTTTACCGTTATAATGGAAACTTTTTATCAGTGCAATTAGCACTGTATTTATATATAACATTTTTTATGAGACTGCAGATATTCATTTAATGTAAATAAACGTTCTTTTCAATAATTAAATAGTTATTAAAAAAAATCATTATACCGTTGGGTATTTTGTGGATATTAAAAGCTAATACAATAATAACAATTTGTAAAGAACCTCACATTGACATACCAAAATGTATTTTAATAACTTGCACAATTTTCAAATGTAATTTTTTAATTTCCATACATTCTTATATCAACCCATAATCTATTAATAAAATAAGTAGTAGAACCTAGTGGCGCCCATGGGTAACAAATCGAATGTGTACTTCCTTACCGACTTTGATTCCTGCTTGCTGCGCGATCCTGTAACAACTCCTGTATATAACCTGTAAATTTATATTATACATTTTAATAAACATAACTTCAACTGTTTCTAACTTTAATAATTTGATTGTTTTTTTCATACATAAAATGTGGTAAAAGTTGAGTAAAGTGTGAATAAACGAGGATTCAAATTTAATTCTCATAGAAAATGAATCGCTGCCAGTGTTGCTGTTTATAATGCACTTAACGCAACTATGCTCGATTAGCCTACTATCGACAGATTTCTCTTATTGGTTGGCAGTATAGTATACGAGTGTAATATCAATGGTAGGATAACCTTATTAAAACTGCAAGGAAAATTATTTTACCCATTGAAAAGTTGATATAAGAAGTCAAAGGCTATTGTCAAAGCTATTAAAATACATCTTGCTATAAAATACTATCAAACAATTTTGAACTACTTATTTTAAACTTAGATAGCAGTGTCTTTAGCTTAAAAAATAAAGATTCTTTGTTTATTCTTTGTAAAGAATAAACGGAAAGCTAGAAAATTAATGATAGTGAATTAACGGAAAAGTATCAAATTTTAATATTTCATAGCAGATTATCAGTACAATCGTTATTGTGTTTCTGCCGTTTGCCAAATCTACATTACCGACCATCAAGGGCATACCATGGTCGGTACTGCAGTACACTTCCGCGCCCCGACCGAGCTATAGTTAGTTCCAAGGCTGGCCGTCTGGCAGCGCCACCGAAACGTCATTATTCCAACACCTCGGCCTCATTACGGTTTAATTTCGCTTATTGTCTGTGCCACTTCAACTAAATTTATATAACTAATTTTTTTATCTAATTAAAGAATGTCTGTTAGTTTTCCAAGAGTTTAAATTGTAATTGTGCTGAGCTTGCAATAAAAGATCTCTTTTACTAACTAACCCATTTTAAATGTCATTGTCATTAAATTGTAAGAACTGTTTCTTTCAATCTTGACATAAATTTGCTCAAAGCTAAAATTAAAAGCTAAGCAACTGTACCTCCACATACTGGATCATATCGCCCATTTGAAGCCACATTAATGCTCTACAAAAGGGGAAATAAAGATGGAAAATTTTAAAAATTTCAAAGAGTTGACCGATAGATTAAAACCTTGTTGATTAATATTGATTTAAATTTACTAGTTTTTACTAAAACAAGTTGTCAGTGTTGAAATACCACGTTTTGGAACATAACAAAATAAATCTAACAAGACCCAAATCAATTATAAAAGTAATTTCAACTGGCATTTTTAGGATTCGAGTTGCTGCAACTATTTTCATTAATTAAATCAACATTTATTAATGTTTATATTGCCTTCCAACTCCATTTTTAGGTCAATGCTTAATTAACCCCGAAAATAATCAAATATTTTTTATTGACAAAACACATTTTTATCGTGTTAAATTTATATCAAATAAAATGCGTAGGCCTAATGCATTTTATTCTGTGTCAGTCAAAAAGGAAGGCGATGAGCAGTGTAAGCTGTTTGTAAGTAGTAAACTGACCAAGTGCCAATATTTTTTGCTTTTAAGATTAGTTTTAGACATCAATCAAAAGTTCAAACTGCTTTGTCAGAGTCTATTTTCTCTTGTCCGATCAAAGAATGAGTCATACCTCCGAAACACCACAGACGTGTTTGCATAATGATTCAGTACCCTCTGTTAAAATACTTTTGGAACTATTGAAACTCAAACACATTAGGTTCATGTTGTATTTGTGGCGGCCGTACCCGAGGCGCCAAGCACAACACTGGTCACGTGACGAAACAGTTGGTATGACGTCATAGGCTAATGGCCATCACAAACCACATTGTTGGCAAATAAATTTATTTATTTAATTTAGCCAAAATGTAAAACCAATAGCATCGCGTGCGGGATATAAGTGACTAAAGTAACATGAATTACATAATTTAACCCCTTACGTCCATTGATTATTTAAACCTGTTGTTTCTCCATATAGATAAGGAAAAGTAACACACTTTTATTAGGTTTAAATTAAAGACAAAGAACAGAATAACTCTCGTTGCCCCGATAATGGTCATTTATTAATTTATCATAATTTGTCATATCGTATAGTAAGTTTAGTAGTACGAATTATTTCAGGTTCGCATCAAGCACAGAACTATAAGTTGGTGGTATTTTCAACTATCGGCGCAATTATTCAATAATTCACTTTTTATTCTGCTCCTTTGTAGAGAACGGAAATATCGGGCAGGGTCGAGGTGCGCCGATGGTCAGTCAGGATCATGAAAACCAGGGTTGAGGTGCGCCGATAGTTGGTTTGGGTCTCTCGGGAGGTAGGGTCGAGGTGCGCCGATGGCCAGTTTAAGATTTGCCTTCAATTCGTTGCTTGTTAGTGTTAATAATTATTACATTTACTGTTTAATACTGTATCAATATTTAAAGTCAACTGAAGAATAACAATTTGGTACGTCGTATGGATATGCAGTTTTTTGAGCGAAAAACATTTGCTCATTTTTCATACGACTGCAATCTAAACAGCCATTTTCTGGCCCATTAGTCAGTTGGTGTTTAATTAGTCCGAAAAGGTGGCATTTATTATAGCCAACGAGGTTAAATAGATAAAAGAGTGCTCAACACATGTTAATTTTTGTCCCCTATTGATTTGCGCCATGTTACCCATAATAAACCCGCTTTTCGCCCTAGTGATAAAAATTACTATTTATACAGGGCTTTTCCCACAGTTTAAATAACAACATACCGTACCTAACACTTATATTTTATTTGGAATGAATTAGTAACAGCGTGGCAGAAAAACATGGGGTAGAGGCCAACCGACTGACCATCGGCGGATCGGCGCACCTCGACCCTGCCCCTCCGAGGGTAGACGGTAATCCGCTGTGGAATGCCCTGACCATCGGTGCACCTCGACATCTCCCGGAAAGATCAATTATTCAGTTCCATCGCCAGAGGGACACAGATAAAAAATATTAAATAAATTAAATTGTTTCATAAAATGTTTAGTAGCCTTTCTTAAATTAAAAAAAAAAAAAAAATGGTGTGGACACAAAATAAGATTTTTTATTGCCTATAAATATTAAATTATTATCGCATAAAATGAAACTAATAACGACCAAACCATAACCCATGCTTAATAGCGCAAAACATATTCTTACTTGAAACCTTTACTTTTTTTCTATCTAAAATCAGACTTTATGTGATAGAAAGTGTTTAGTATATCTCTAATTTGTCCTTTCCAGTATTGGGAAAACATTTTATAACAAGACAACTTTAACGCAACAAGACAAGGATCGCTGAACTTATATTCCTTGCAGGACTAATGCTCCTGTGCGGAATAGCTTAACGACGTAGAAAACGACATATGATAGCCTCAAACAAACTGCATGGATACGCACAACGCGTCTGTACGCGTTGCTCCGTAACAGCAAAACACCAACGTGTCAAAATAAATACAGGCTGCAGCTCCACCGGAGTGCGATGAAACTCAGCACTGCGCTGACTTGAGCAACCAGATAACGTACAGCTGTAGACGGAGAGGGTCATAAAACGGGGCAGCGCCAACGGTCAACAGGAAACCGCGCCGCTGGAAGTTATCAACTCCTACTGCATTACAGATTTGAGGCCAATGGCGAAAATATCTGTAATTTTAGGGTAGTAAGTTATCGCGTTGAGGCGAGGTGTTTGCGGTTTGTGTAACGACTTCTAATCCATCGTCCAAGCGACAGAAATATAACTGGACATGTTTTCGATTGGAGTTCCATGATTTATTAGTTTAATAATCTACTTGAGAATTATTTAAACACTGACTCCATTGTGTTATTTAACGCAGTATTCTATTCTTGTTTGGAGTTAACTAAAACTTACACAATATAGGTACATATTTTAGGAATCCGTAATACATATTGAAAACATTATTGAATTGCTTGTTTGGTTGGGTTTTACCGAATTTCTCTATAGGGAATACGCTATTACGGTAGTAGTCATAAGCCATGGTAAGACCTTAGCCATGGACTATGTTACTTTTTCGTTTTGAGGTCCTCAGAAGCCAAAAACACCACAACTTTTGACAGAGGCCTTCGATTTTGATGAAATTTGGTATGAAGGTGTAAGACCAGGTCTATTTTCATGAGTCTGCGAACCAGCATTATCGGGATGTGGGAACGGGGTTATAAGGGGGTTAAAAAGGATCAAAAATAGGTTTTTCGCATTTTTTTACCTAAATTTGCAAGATTCGACATTTTAAACTAAAACTTCTTAAAGATCTTGAAGAAACAAACAATTTAGTATTTTTAATGTGTAACTTGGCTAAACAGGTTATTGAGAAAATCCAAAAATAGGTTTTCCGTACTATTCTTATAAGGAATTAACAAAACCCTGAATCTCACATATTTATTGACATAACTTGATCAAATTTGGTATGTACATTCACTAGTTAGGGTTTAACTTATATTTACTTACAGCACCCATATGGCGGGTTACCTCACTATTCACCCCCATAGGTTTTATGGGGAAAATTAAAAACTGCAGAATTTGGAGTAATTTAGTATGTACGTGCACTGGGGAGGGATTTTCCTATATCTACTAACAATAACCCCATGACAGCAAATCTAAACAAACTCCATCCCATGATGTTTATGGGGGAAGTTAAGAAAACGAATAATGTTGGAAATTCACTGAGTACGCAGGTCTGCTGCGACAGGGGGGAATTTCGAATGTATGATTTTCTTCTAAGCATGAGAAAAGATGTAATCTCCAAGTGTTAGTTACATTTATGGTGATCCAATACCCTGAGGTGAAAACTGATCCTATACATATTCTGGATCTCACTTTTCAATCAAGTGGAGATACATAAAACTTCTCGCATCTGTAAAGAATCTAGGGAGCAATTTGGGTGAAAGTCTCTCAACAAACTCGAGTAATATATACGACCAGCACCTGAGATTTCCCGGCGCGGCGGACGCTGACAATTAAGTTTTATTACAATCACCTATCAGAGACCACGCCTCCCATCAGAGTGGGGTCCGATCTGTTAGCATCTGTGGCTCCGTGGGCCTGGAAAGTTTTCCGCCCCTCCCCCTTTATTTATTTTGTAACCCTAAACTAATTAGGTATTGAGCTGAAAGTAATTACCGATGCTATCACATCCCATTCGCCGAACTTGGGATCCAGGCCAGAGTAAACATTAACGTGTGGCTTTCCAAAAAACTAGTCTGCGTTTAATTGTTTTGTTTATTAACCTATACTGGACCGATTGACGGACAAGTTATTAAGCAAATGCGGCTATTCAAGACAACAAAAACGTGTTTAATATTTGAAATCCTACACAATATCACGAAAAAAATTTTTGTTGGTAAATAACTTATTTGATTTGATTACAACCGTGATAAAACTAATAGTTACATCGCAATAGCAATGGTTTTGTTTTATAAACATTTTACCTGAACAAATCAAGAAGGTTACCGGTATGCGGCAAATATGCTGCGTAGATTCGTAATAGAATTTTATCTCCACTCAAAGACGCAATTATTGAAAACGCAAAGCAGTTCCCAGTGTTGGAAAGCATTTTTTATTTACCTTATATACATGTCGTTTGCTAAAAAATGTCCTTACCCGTAAAAAATAAATTTTAATTAACAACACGTTTATCATGCACAGTAAAGCCGCGTCCGCACTGGCCGAACGTTCGTGGCGAACTTGTTCGGCGAACACAAAAAATCAACAAACATTCCTAACGAACAATTACCGGCCATATGATTTACATTCTAATAGGTTAGCAACGAACAAACAAAAGTTCGGAAGAACTTTGTTCGGCGAACATGTTCGGCCAGTGCGGACGCGGCTTTACATGTTTATGCTACAGTTGGGCAAGAATCGTGTGTTGAAATTTTGATTTCTTGTTCACTTACTATAACATTATACATTTCTTTAGGTATTGCATTATTAACTTCACCAGTATTTTGTGCACGAGTTTATGAACAATTTATTATTTTGCTCCGTATTTATTGATGTTCTCTATTTTCTTGAAAGCTTAATTTTGTTCAGTAATGTAAGATATTTTGAGTTTAGCCACGCATAATCTGATAAACTATTGAACCATTTATGACAGGCAAGTTATACGCCTACTTTACACAGCGTTGTGTGGGCTGACTGGTGTTTCCAAAACTCTCGTGTTTTTTCAAAGTTGGCCAATGTTGTGCGGGGAACCAACCATGGTGCCGTGGTTGGGTCGGTTGTGGTCGTAACCAGATAGCAGCCGGTTCTGTTCAGGCCTACCCACGGACTTTCTCATTGACCCTCCACCGTCTGACCGTGGTCACCCGAGTGATTCATAATGGGTTGGGAAACATCTTGGCCTATAGTATGCTGGATAGGCCCTATATAGGGTAATTAGAGGGGACAAAGCTGCTTCACAAACGTCTGGATTGTAGCTTATTTATTTTCCCTTTAACGTAAACTACAAGATATCGAAACAGGAGTTTTTCATGTGAATGTAAACATAAACAACAACATAAACAACATAACATAACATAACAACATAAACCGAAATACCCAAAGAAAAAATATTTTTTCATTGATTGCTGTTACCATCTTTATGTATGCTGAGTATTTTTGATAGCTGAAATAATAAGGGTTAAGGAAGTTGAGTGCTATAAAACTATCTTGAGTACTCGAACTTAAAATACGTGCTTTACTTGTTATTTTTAAATGCATGTAAAGCTTAAAACCAAATCGAGGTAATCAAAAAGCTGGTGAAAATGTTCATTTATGAGCGTCTTTTTCTGGTGAATTATTTAGTTCGCTTATCTAATTAAAAATTAAAATAACCTAATATTTACAAAATTTTAATGCTAGTCCTAGGATAAACAATTATAGTCTAGAATATTTAAAACAGATACATGTCATTAGCTATTTTAAGCAACTAACTTTATTGCTTTTGCTGAATTTGAGGATAATGTTTAATTCTACTAAGCGGAAACCGAGTTTTAAATCACTGATAAGAGTGCATTAATTGGTGATAAGCGGTTACCGATAATGCCCTGGGACGGAGTTTGTTTAAAACACAGGTTTATTTAACATGTTGGATAAAGAACCTTTTCATGTGAAGGATGAAATGAAATAAGAAGTTGGTGCTAAAAATATCTAATAAAAAATACAATCTAACTTTCCAGTACATAATATGTTTATTTTTTAAGAGTCATCTTCACCCCTGGGCCAGTAGCCCATTGTTGCGCAGTCGGCAATGTTAATCATACCGCTTTTATGCTAAAACATGGTTTTGTATTCCCCTGTTTCGGACGCCGTTTTTCAACCGATTTTCTTTAAACTTGGTAAGTGTTTAGTTGGATACTTATATTAGGTTTCTCATACCTCGGAATTTTGAAAATTTTACTGAATTTTGAAATATTAACTAAGGAAAATCGAGTTACTTTGCGACGTCACAGAGAGTAATATTTGTTAAATTTTCAAAATTCCGAGGTATGAAAAACTTAATATAACTATTCAACTAAACACTAACCAACTTTCAAGAAAATCGGTTGAAAACGGCGTCCGAAACAGGGGAATACAAGACCATGTTTTAGCATAAAAGCCGTATGATTAACATTGCCGATTGCGCAACAATGGGTTACTGGCCCAGGGGTGAAGATGACTCTTAACTCAAATCCCCCAAGTAAAATTAACTCGGATACAACAAAACCCTGAAATTTAATAAACTACTATTACATACAGACCAACAACAATTCCTCGAATTTATATGACTAGTGGCTCATAGGGGCAAAAGCCCCTAATCAAAAAAATAAAATAGCATGAACCATAGCGTATTACCATTTCTTCCACAACGAAGGTTTCCAGAAAATTTAATTTTAATTTGAGGTATATAATATTTTAACAATAACGTTTGAACAGACCATTCGCCCCCAAGTACTCTTAACAATCCTGTACTATTAGGCGACCCGTTTGTAAATGCTCTATTTTGTCTGTTGTTAAACTCATGTTGATCTATGGAAAATAAGTTTTGAAAGAAATCGTAGTCCCTTAATTGAGCTGTGATGGCTTTTTAATATAACATAGAAAAGCAGCAATGAAAAAAATTGATTTTTTAGCTCCTGTCAGTTTTAGCGAATTTCCCTATAGGGAATACGCTATTACGGTAGTAGCCATGGTAAGACCTAAGCCCGGGACCACTTTAATTTTTCATTTTGAGGTCCCCAGAAGCCAAAAAAACCATTCGCTCATTTCATATATATGTATATATATGTATGTATATCTATATATATAAAAGCGAAATCCCACTCACTGACTCATCACGAAATCTCAGGAACTACCAAACGGATTTACTTGAAACTTTGAACATAGGTTCGTCTTGCCTCCTAGGTGCTCACTAAGAAACGATTTTGCAAAATTCCTTCAGGGCTCCACCCCACACGTCTTCAAAGTTACCATGTTATTCTTATGGAAGCAACATTTTTGTATTGGAACATATGATTACATAAGAAATATTAATTTGGTAAACAGCTGTTCTCATTCAAATTATTGAGGGAAGATTGGTAATAGAAAACGATAGGAAATTATAGAATTGCGGCGAGTGAGCTTAGTGAACAAGCTAAACCTGACGGGGAGTGATTACTGACTAACTCATCACAAAATCTCAGGAACTACCAAACGTATTTACTTGAAACTTTAAACACAGGTTCGTCTTGCCTTTTAGTTGCTTACTAAGAAACGATTTTGAGAAATTCCTTCAGGGCTCCGCCCCACAGACCTTTGAAATTTCAATATAACGGTATCCGTATGGACAAATTTAAATACGAATTGGAAACTTCGGGGTTAGAATTCGGAGTGATCTCTTTTCTCTTAGGTGCTCAATAATAAAAGGTGCTTTGAACATCCCCTTTAGGGCTCCGCCCCACAGAAGCTCACAATTAACTACTGTGTAGCCTACGTGTTGAAATTTGACATGGATGATTTTATTTGCTTATAGATACTTATTAAGAAACTGTTTTACAAATATAGTTTTTGAAGCACTTTAGGGCTCCTCCCCACTAGACCTCAGAGTTACTTTAGGGCCTCCGGGGTTGAAATTTGATTTTGCTTATGGGTGCTCCCTAAGAAACGGTTTTGTAGTTTTCAAAGTTCTTTAGGGCTCCGCCCCACTGGACTTCGAAATTACTTTTGGGCCTCCGGAGATTAAATTTCAATCGCACGTTCCTCTTTGCTAATAGTTACTTTCTAAGAAAATGCTTTGCAAATATAGTTTTTTTTTTTTTTTTTTTATTCTTTTGGGCTCCACCCACAGGTTTGAAAATTACTATAAGGTCCATGGGGTTCAAATTTGACATGGACGTTCCTCTTTGCTCAAATGCTCATAGGTGCTCACTGAGAAATAATATTTCAAATTTCCTTTAGGCCTCCGCCCCATGGAACTTCAAAATTACCATAGATCATAGGGGGTATAAATTTAACGTGGATGCCCGTCTTTTGCTAACAGGTGCTCACTACGAAATGGTTTTGTAAATATAAATATCGATGTTCTTTAGGGCTCCACCCCACATAACTTAAAAAATGATTGTAGGGCCTACTTTGTTGAAATTTGACGTGGACGTTTCTCTTTGCTCATAGGTGGTCACTAAGAAATAATTTTGCAGATTTTTTCAGGGCTCCGCCCCATAGAACCTCAAGATTACCATAGATCCCATAGGGTATAAATTACCGTGGATGTTCCATTTTGCTAACAGGTGCTCACTATACGAAATGGTTTTGCAAATATAGTTTTTGACATTCTTTAGCGCTCCGCCCCACATGACTTCAAAATGACTATAGGGAATACGGGGTTGAAATTTGACATGGTCGTTTCTATTTGCTCATAGGTTCTCAGGACCTTTTCTATTTAAGAAACCTTTTCTCACTAGGAACAGGTTTTGCGAAATTCCTTCAGAGCTCCACTCACACGACTTCATTTTTTTCAATGTCATTCTTAAGGAAGTAGTTTTCGTTGCTCTTAAAAAAGATTTTATTACCTATATAATACATTCAATCACGGGCGAAGCCGTGACGGGCAACAGCTAGTATATATATATATATATATATATATATATATATATATATATATATATATATATATATATCTATGTGTCCGTGGTACTGATAACTTTTGAAGGGGACCTCCGATTTTTATGAAATTTGGTATGGAGGTGTAAGAACAGGTCTATTTTCATGAGTTCGCGAACCAGCATTGTCGGGTTATGGGAACGGGGTTTTATGGGGTTTCAAAGGGGTCAAAAATTGGGTTTTCGGCATTTTTGGACCTTAATTTTTTAAATTCATCAATTTTAACTGAAACCATTTAAAAGAGCTTAAAAAAAATTTGGGATTTTGAATTTTTATCATAGCATAACTGGTTACGGGGCAAATCCAAAAAAATATTTTCCATGTTATTCTTATGGGAAATCAAGAAAACCCTATATCTTGCTTATTTATTGACATAACTTAATCAAATTTGGTATGTACACTATCTATATAAGGTTTAACTTATACTTGCTTACAAAACCCATATTGTGGCAAACCTACAATACCCCCATGTCGTTTATGGGGAAAATAAAAAATTGCCAGAGTTTGATACATTTTTGTGTTTACACTCACCAATTATTGATTAACTTAGATTTTCTAACAACACCCAATTGCAGAAAACCTACATACTCGATCCTATGGTGTTTTTATGGGGAAAGTAAATAATCTGAAATTCCATTGGAAATTCGCTGAGTATGCAGGTCTGCTGCGACGGGGGTATTTTATTTTTTTATTTTTTAGTCACTAAATTTTAACACAGCACCTCAAAGTGCATCTTTACTTGCTGTGAATATTCATCCCTCCTAATCAAAATTCTTAATTTTGTGTAAACAAAGCAGATTTTTTTTAAATCACTACATGGAGAATCTTTAAGGAGAACCTTTCAGAAAATAATCATTCTTATATATTTCCCATTTTGTTGTATAGTTTTTTACCTGCTGCATTTTCCTCTAGTATGTAGGACAAACGTCTTTGATTTTAACTCGTCTTCTATAACCCTACAATCTATGAAATGACTAAAAGGTTTCTCGGAAAATTCTTCTAACAGAATACCAAAACTTCACTGACTGATACACTTTAAGTATCAATTAATGTGTCATCGTCATTCAATATGATCATTTGACACTTTTCGTCTTAAAATAAAACCAAAACAATGGAAATAATGTGGGTGTTTCTCAAACCACAATTCATCATCGCCCATTGCATCTCTATCACGATCAGAAAGCATTTTATGATTTGCATACACGCCCAGTTTTTTTTTACAATTTAAATTATAGTAACAACAGTAAAATCAGCAGTCAATTTTTAATCGTATGTAAGGTTAACTCTTCTAGTAGAATTTTTAATAGCTCAAAGCAACAAAACGTCTTATTATAGTATTACCACTCAAGGGTTAATTTTGTCATTTGGCTATGAATAGTTCTTTACTAAATTTTATCATCTGTCTCTCGTTTTAAAATAAAACCAAAACATATGTTACAATGTACACAAAAAAGACATTTTTCGAATCCCCATGCTGGAGGACGTTTCACTATATTTCTCATTTCCTTGTAACTTTATGGATACGTTTTATGGGACCGAAACCTTTAATTGGAAATTCCTACCATCTTCCTGCGATTTGCAAAACGCTCACAATTTTGCCTAAGAAATTTCGCTTACAGAATTATTATATAGATTGCTTCTCTTGGTTTGAATTATTATGTTATCTTCACTCAATGTTATCATCTGTGTCTTCATTTTGAAATTAAACTATAACACATGTTTTAATGCATACCAAGCAGACGTTTTTTAAATCCCCATGCTATTCTTATGGAGGACGTTTTACGTGATTTCTCATTTCCTGTTAACATTATGGACACGCCGATAGTTTTCCCTCGTGCATGGGACCGAGACCTTTAATTTGAGACCCTTCCCATCTTTCTGCGATCTGTATGACGCTCACAATTTTGCTCAAGAAATATCGCTTACAGAATTATATAGATTGAGCAACCACATGTTCGGGTCTGTAATGTCATACACAGCCAATGGCATTTCATCAACATTAAAATTGCATTAAGGCCGAAATAATGGAATACTTATTGCACTTCATCCACGATACTGGTAGTTAATGGTGTTTTTTAGACGGTGGGTGACCTAAAAATTTGGCCAACCTGAAAAGTCCGTGATTTATTTTTACAAAGACAAATGGAGTATTTGCAAGTGGGAAGTGGGTCAGGTGTTGGTCCCCTGGCTGGTTGTAGTTGTGCGACACTGATGGATTTCGGTGTGGTCGGTAGGGGAGGTTGGGTGGCGGTGGATGAAGGGGGGGGGGGGTAGGAGTTTGGCTGGCAAGCGGTCCACCAGGCGTCCGTCGCTGGCGTCGAGGCCGCGCACAAATATAGACACACACTCACTTGCACACGTCGACATTGATGCGCACATGCTCAACATTTTGCTTGGTGAAAGAATTTAAAATTGCCTCCTCGGCGCAACCACCTGCGTACGCGGCAGATATCTAATATAATTTTGGGGGTTCCTAGTATTCCCATGGAGATTTTCATGTACTTTCCAAATGCAAATTTTTTTCGTATATTCACACGAGAAAAACTACTGCATGCGATTTTGCATGGGTGTTCCTTTCAACGGTATGGTATAAAAATGAGTTTTTAAAAATGAATAAGTTAAGTGTATCTTTAGAGGTAGGGGAGTAGATAGTTTTACGCCCTTGCCGCTACCGTCTATGCTACAAAAACATGTCGTGTGTGTCCGGCGTGTACTGCAAACATTACACGAAATAAGGTGTTTCTTGCTTCTGTAAATATCATAATATCATTGCCCTGAGTCTCGTCCTTCTGTACCGAGTACCGTAATAATAGCGTATTGTGTAAGAGGCGTATTCCCTGTTTCAATGTCTGTTACAATCTATATATCAATAAACATTTTATGTAAAATCAGCATTGTTTTCGCTTAGCCTAGTATTTCAATTGACTTAATTGTCACTTGTACTGTTTCAGGTAAGAGAAACAGTCTATGTTCGGTTGGTGTAGGGTTCAACATACAAATGGGTAAGTACTGTACACATAAGTCAATAGTATAAACAAATATTGCTAACTTTTTTTTACACTTCCACATAACAACTTATCATTGTGACACATCTTCCATTCATAATGGGTAAGCGTTGTATGGTTGTTGTTTAAAGATGAATCTAGTGGGAACGGCCAGATAGCTGCCGATAGGTAGTTGTGGAACAATAACATTGCGAATACTGTTCTGCTGTATCAGATATTGCGATCAGAAAGCCAGCCGCCGGCAGCTTACATGCGCAGGCCTGGCTGGTTTCAGGGCGGGTACCACTGGGTAATAGCGAAATTAATCTTTATGGAATCAGTTAGCTCGGTTTGTAAGATTTAATTTAACTGCATAAATGTTTAAAAGTATAATTACTTGTTTACTTGCTATTCTTTGAATAATCATTCCCATCGTATTTTTAATCTTCGTCTTCTTAGAAATGATAAATTGAGTCTCTACCGATGTACACGTACAGGTCTTGAGAGCAACACTGTACCGATGAGTAAAGCTATACAATTATATCAACTAAGAAAACTTTTATTTCATCATGGGAAGTATTCCTAACATTTCGTAGGCCTTATGAGTGTTGTACGTTAAGGAGGGGATCGCTTGTGGAAGGTATCTTTTCTTTTCTCCCAGTTACAGGTACCTCTGAGACAGTTTTCGCAAGCATATCGAAGGTAACCCCTCTCCGAGGTAACTGGATCATCTAACCTAACCAACCTAAATATTATATTTTTAGTGTTACCGTTACCAACGAGAAGTTATCTGCCAAAAGATTTCCTCATAAGAGGCTGATTATTTCCTTACAGAAAACCAACTGCAATCAACTCCTCCTTTTGCAAAATAATGCTATCAGTCCATGTTTTTATTTTTTTTTTATTTGTGTATTTACGCCAGTGGCATTTTTTTAACGTTTTGACGGGGAACGGTCCAAACCCCATTTATAAGAAAATATGTTTATTTATAAGAAAATTGATTTTTAAGCAAACTTTCGCCTTCAAAGAAATGACTTCTGAGCATGTGGTTATACAAAATTTTTTGACATTATTAAACTAAAATGTAAAGACCAAAATAATCTCTCTTTAATAATCTCTTTCTAATAATCTTTCTCTTTAATGGATTTTGTATGAACAATTGTATAATTTTGAGAATAAAGATAATTTGACTTTGACTTTAAATCTGAAATAGCCACAGGTATTCAAATTGATCATATACATATTTAAATACCTATGAAAAATTATTAAATTATATTGCCCTATCGAAGAAGACATGTTGTTGCTGGATTGTAAAGTATGTGGTGTATGAGGAGAAAGTAAATGGCAGTGATGTTTACTAATTCAAGGTAAAAATCCGACACAGAGTTGTTCTAGGATTACCACCACTTTCACTCTCCCTGACACCCGGAAGAGAGTTCGGTAGTCGTCTGGACTCGTGTGTGAAGGTGTTTATCGTGGGGTCATCTTATCTTCTCCTCTGATAAGCTACTGCTGTACGTGGTCAATCACACTTGTATACCGTCTTCTACAATGAGGAAGTACCGGTGGTGTCACATGCTTGTCACTTTTAGATGTGTGCCATATATATTACGGTCTTGTTTCTTCTTTGAACATTTTAAATGACGATTTTGAACGTAGAAAAGTTCTATGCCTATTTAAAGATTACTAAAGTATTTTAGCTAAATTGGTTGGAACTGCAACAATAACAAAATACAGTAGGCCTATCAAGAACACTTGTTATTTTGGCCATTATATTCTTGACTTTCTATTTTTGTGCATAAAAACGAACCTTTAAGGTTTTTTTTTTCTTAAATACATATAGATATACCGTATTAATTAGCTCATATGGTTTTTAGTGGAAAAACAAGTCCTCCTTAAGCTTCATTATACCTTAAATATGCTTATTTTCAATCTTACAAACAACAAAAGTTACGAAAATAATATGTTACATATATATTTATACAGCTTAATATATAAATATTAACGAAATAAAAACCAAAACGAAATGCCAGCCTTCCTGGCAAGTAAATATTTTTTTCCGGCAACCTTACTCATCGAAAACACTTATAATATTTTTGTTAGGTTAGTTTATGTGTTCAGAGCCTTCGACATTGAAGTACGGTTCAGTTGACTTTTACACACTACCAAAAGTATTGAAGTCATGATACCCATCACTCATCAGCACTGTTGTCGTCCAGTATATAACTGTGCCCTGTGACGCAGTAGCTGTTAAAAACAAAAAAGTAATAAATAAAAACGGAAACATAAATATAAAAGAAAACAGTTTTTTACACCGAATGAAAACGCCCCTCTTCTTACTATAAAGCCAACGAAGCAAAAAGAGGGCCGACTGTCTCATTGAATAGTCGAAATGCAGGTCTCAAGTCCCTGAAATTCCAGTCGCTCCGTCGGAAGAGACAACAAAAACTGAGGATGACTCACGCACGATCAGAGGCGCAGACAGAGCAACGGCTTGACCAGCAGGAATGTGGAAAATGAGTCACTTGAAGATGGACTGGGTTCTATCAGGGATTGACAATAAGCTGGCGTCTTCCTGACGGCAACGCGCCTCTCTGAATATTACCGTTGTTGAAATATTGAACTACTATGTTATATATATACACAAAGCCCTTTTTCACATAAGATGTAGCCTGCCTGATCATGCCCATCACTCTTAGGTTTTCTAGAAATAATTTCTGTGTATGCACATTTTAATGGAATGATTACATATGACTTGTAATTTGTTACTCGTTCTGATAGTATTGTCATTCAGTACTTTAAGTAAAAGGTGTGTATATCAATTCAATAACCTTAATCGGTTTCAGGATTGTTACTTAAAGATATTTGTTCAAATTAAAACAAATTTAGTGAGTTTCCGTCAAATTTTGTTCGTAAAGTAAACCTATTCTTGCAGTATATTCAACAACATTTTCTCTGAATTGGTAAAAAGGAGACTAAACAAAGCTACAAACCTTGAAAAGTCAAAGCAAAGTTCTAAATGCGGACACTTCAGTGCAAATATACATCTCGTCGAAGGCACGAGTAAAATTGGCATGTTGACTGCTTTGTGTACCAGTACCGTAGGATACCAACAAAAACCTATCTAAATAAAATCATCGGTGTTAAATTTTTCCTGAGAACTAAGACTAGAATGACGTCAACATTAACTTATACATATAAAACTTACCCCTAAAACCCTATTTTTTTATTGATCCAAAGCACAGAGCATGTGGCTTTTTCATCTATTCGTATTTTGATGTGAAGGTGTTTCGTATTTTACGAGAATTTAAAATGATTTCTTGAGAGTTGAAATGAAACCACTTAAAGATTGTATGTTGGTCAAAGGAAATTTGAGTCAAAAAATCCTAAGAGACAGGGTGAAGCAGCGACCACAGAACTAAATAAATTAATCTAGGCATAATCCTGTGGTGGCTGGGGTGAAGTCAGACCTACTATCTCGTAGGAAACTTTACCATAAAACACCATTAGTCGATTGCTATACGAGCAGCACGTAACAGCCAGCTAATGGCTAATGGCCCATTGTAGAGTGGAACGCGTAGCCTACGCTGGAGAGAGAGTGTGTGGGCGCGCGCGTACGGGAATGAGTCATTCTACAATCTACAATCCTCACATTACCATAGGCTACTGATTATGATGACGCATCCAGAGGCTGTTAGGCTATCTGTCTATTGGCCATTGAATCTTTCAGGTCTTGTACTACCATGATTGGGTGATTGTCAAGTTATGACATGGTACCAAACTAAAGAAAGGCTGTACGTTGGCCTGTAATAATAAAAAGTATAATTTATGAAAATTATTTGGCTCTTGCCTGGTGGAGTACCAACACACACAAAAATTACACAGTTTGAGTGTGGGGTTTCCTATAAATTTCTGTGAGTAGACTACTACTTTAGATTAGGCCTACATGTTACGAATGATATTAGAACATCACGCAAGTTTATGTAACGATGAACTTCATCTCTCCACTATACTGTCCCTAGTGAAAAAATATGGTTCTGGGCCAGATCTGGGCCACTTCCAAAATTGGCCAGAACTGGGCCAGTTCTGGACCAGATCTGGGGTACAAATTTTCTGGTTCAGAACTGGGCCAGACCTGGCCCAGTTCTGGCCAATTTTGGAAGTGCCCAGATCTGGACCAGTTCTGGCCCAGATCTGGGATGGACTGGTCTGGCCCAGAACTGGTCCAGATCTGGCCCAGTTCTGGCCAATTTTGGAAGTGCCCAGATCTGGACCAGTTCTGGCCCAGATCTGGGATGGACTGGTCTGGCCCAGAACTGGTACAGATCTGGCCCAGTTCTGGCCAATTTTGGAATTGCCCAGATCTGGACCAGATGTGGTAAACTTTCAGGTCCAGGTGAGGCCTAGTTTTGGAAATTTTGGAAGTGACTAAATCTGGGATAGGAGTGGGTCTAGTGAGGTAGGACTGGGGTAGGTCTGCAGAATATCGGGGTGAAATGTTGAGAGTTATCTGGATGACTAGAATTTGATATAATTTGAATTTTTTCAAAACATGTGGACATTTGCTGTTTCCCTGATCAATTTAAAAGCGTATTGGTAGCTTAAAACTTTAGAAATTAAGAAATTATAAATCTAACCTGAATCAGTCATGACAAAAAAAAAAACTTTTGAAGTACTATTTCAGTCTTAACCACTCTGAGGGTTTGCGAGCCATCACAGTAAAACCTACCATGTCTGACTACGAGGAACTGGTTAAAAATCACAATATTTATAGATATGTGTATAAAATCATAAATGGTGTGTAAAATAAGTATTTCACATTTCGACAGGCTCAGCAACGACAGGAGAGTGGGAATCACAGATAGACGGTAAGACACTAGTTAGGTCGGATATTGATCGGGAGGAGATAGTTATCGGAAGGTCGGATATAAGAGGTTTTTACTGTATCTTTATCATATGACATGATGAAAATATAAAGAAATAAAGAAAGAGGTCTAAAATAATATCAAGCTATATAGATCGACTTACCACTTTGATAAGCCTATGGGATTTGGAGAGTGTTTAGTTTAGCGACGCCTAATGATGATTCCATCAATTCTTCTTCCTTGTCTAGGTCTTCCTGCAGTGTACACGTCACTGACTCTCTTCTGAAACAAAAGTAATCTACATGTCGACTGGCCTTAACACAGTTTCAATGGGAAAATTCGTTATCCAACCTTGTTGCTATTATCGCTGGTTAGATAACCTTTTGATTTTATTGCGAGTCTATAGTACAAAAATTAATAAATGTTACCGTAGGCCTATTATGTTATACCCTGATGTTAATACCTGATTTATACCCCATACAAAATAAATGTGCGGTCGAAAGACAAAATTTTATTTCCCACTACAAAGAATATTCCCTTAATACCTTCCCGAATTCCCCAATTTTCTTCACAATCGGATGTTATTTTAATTTCACCCTTAAAATTCAGAGTAGAAAATAGCGCTGATGATCGTGTTACTTCCTTAACTTGCCACTGAAAGCGCACCTTGTTACATCTCAAACGTCAAAATTAGAATATTTGTTTACGAAAAAGCAAAGCATTGGCTGAAAGTAACATGAGGTATTATTGGCTGAAAGTGACATGAGGTATTAAACAGCTGTAGTAATTCTCAGTGATTATGATTGGTTGGATTCTTGGCAGCGGGAGGAATGGGAAAAATTGGGGAATTACAATCTGCGTTTCGACCGCACATTTATTTTGAACGGGGTATAGTCAGTGACAAAAATACCTTGTGAATAATGAAATAAATAAAAGAATCGTTAAAAAACAAACTGTAATTAGGCCTAATTATACATACTGTATATTAAATTAAATTAAAAAAAATTACTGATTGACATGAAATTGTTAAACAAATGAGTGACGTAAGAACGAATCCACTTTAGAAGTTATATACAACCCTTTTCAGACAAGCGTTCTTCAGGACATATTAACTGAAATGACGGATAGCAGAAAAATTTATTCATAAAAAATAAAATAACTAACAAATTTTTTATACTGTACAGTCAACCCCCGGTTAACGAACCCCCACATTGCTGTGTCTCAATCACATGTGCCTTTAGAACCCTCAATCGTTGCTGTGCTGGTGTTATATCAAAATATAAAACAGATACACCGTAGAAATACCCGATGTATACAGTAAGCTCCCAAAAAGCCGGACTACGGTACTGAACTCTGGGTTTGTGAGAGTTAATAAGATAGTAAACACATAAGAAAAATATGAATCTGCTAGTTTACGTTATTATTATAAAACATTTAACCACGGTATTGCATAATGTACATAATGCAAAATCTAAAACTTAAACTTCATCTGTTAAAAAAAAAAAACAACTTAAAACACCACATTTTTTTGTGCTCCGCTGAATGTGAGCGAAAAAGCTTACAATCAGTAATACACCACAATATTGTGATTTTCATTTACAATTTATAAAAAATATTTATCTATACAGTACTGATAAAACAGTTCTATTTTGTTGACAAAGCAATAAGGATGAGAATGGATTTTTCTCGATGGTAAGAAAAGGTCGGTTAAACTTATAATTTTTAATATTCAGGGCAGATACACTTAAACGTTCTAATTTTGTGCCAAAGAGAAGAGGTTTGTCCGAACCACAATTAATCCGGGGTTGATAAGAGAGGGTCCACTGAATGTATTGTAGGCCTCGGCCTCATATTCACAGGCTCACCAATGATAACAGCGACGAAGGCGGATCACCATCTTTCACCGTTTATTTAAACAGATACAGAAACCAAGAAATAAACAGAAAATAATTAGGCCTATTTTCAGATAGTAATGAT
Source organism: Neoaliturus tenellus (assembly GCA_030545055.2). Classification (NCBI taxonomy): domain Eukaryota; kingdom Metazoa; phylum Arthropoda; class Insecta; order Hemiptera; family Cicadellidae; genus Neoaliturus; species Neoaliturus tenellus. The sequence goes on along the minus strand of CM061534.1, from coordinate 150,099,769 downwards.
GGAGATGGATGAAAATTAAACCCAATTTAGTGTTATAAATTATATCAAAATGATTATAATCGTAATTCAGTTTAAATTTAATGTCCTTCAATTATCCTGACTCCACCGTTATTGAAATTTTCAATTTGCAATTAAATTGATATTTAATCGATACTACAATCAAATTAAATGCTTATCTGATTTAAACACCTGATTTAGTGGGCTAATTTAGTTTACCTACAGTAGTTCTACGATAAATTAAATTACCTTTTGACAATAAAACACATGGGCCTAAATTTAAAACAAGTTACTGAAGTGTACCAAAAACAAGTAAAAATTTTAACTAATGCAGCATACAAAATTATCAAAGAACAACACAAAATAATTTAGATAACTGCGTTTATTTTGTAGGTGTTTAAATCTTGCCTGCGTTGTGAGAAGTTACAACCTCAATCAGTCCTCAAAATGTATTGCATAGCCTAAATGCTTCCAAATACAAATTAAAGAGATATTTTTTATTTTTTTGTATGTAAGGGAATAAGTTTAGTAGGCCTATGTGTTTGCATGAACCCCATAAACCATTAATTTTGTTGGTATAAACATTGCTGTCCATAAAAGTGACAAATGAATGGTTTATGGTTAGATGGTTAGGTTAGATTATTATAATTTGTTTCTTACCTGAATACCATTTTTAATATGATTGTTTTCATCTTAAAATAATTTAATCACAACATCAAAATTCCAACCATTAAATGAAGTAGAATACAGTACGGTAACAAAACTACGCCAGCTAGCCTCAGGAATACATGCAAAATATTCTAAAGCACTTTGGCCCACCCAATTAGTCTACAAGCCACAACATTTAGCAATCTAAAAAATCTTAGCCAAGGACCGACTAACTCTCATAACCTAAACCAAGGTCAATCTCCATTGTTATAAAGAACCAACTTGTGGCCAGGAAAGTTTAAAAATGTGATGAGATTAGAACGTATTCAAAGTAGGCTAGGATACATAAGCTAGGTAATTGTTTCTCTTATTTAGGTATTTTATTTTGTTAAGTTGTCATTATGATTAGTAGAAATTTTACATTGTTGATCTAAATTATTTTAGATTAGCCTATATAAGTTATTAGTTTTGAATGATAGAATTGTGGGAATAACAAGCTAAAAACATAATATAGGGGTAGGCCTTATTAGTTACAGTGATTGTCTTTGTTATTTAGAAACTAGACTGAATCAATAGGCTGGTTGATATGATATGATAGATATATTGATCAGATCGATTAATCCGAATCTTATTTTCATTCTTTTCATTCGATAAATATGGTGTCGGTAGCCCAGTTTTGAAAGTGCACCCGCCAGAGCCTCTAAATACTAGTTTGTTCGTTTTGTTTATTTAGTCAAACATGTATTTGGCACACCAAACAACAATTCTAAAAACGTATAGGCCTAGGCCTAATAGCCTGTCATAAAAAAGTTTGTACCATGACATAACCTCCAATTGCCTACTCTATAAGAAATACAGTAGGCCTCCTATTTTAATCGTGGATGAAACATGATGACACGTAAAACTAATATAGCATATATGGCCTAATCACTTTTATTGATATTCAATTAAGTTAATTAACTCACCTTAATAGCCTATGTGGTGTGAGTAGGATTATAACCGTGTGAAGGTCTATCGTCTGCCGACTTAATTGAAGTATATCTCGACGAAAAACATAAGGCCGGCCACACACTGCAACAGACGAGGCGAGGCAAGGCAACTTGAGGCAAGTCACTTGACTTGCCTTGTCTTGAAGCGGACACACACAGCAGAGGGCAAAGAGGCAAGTCAATTGGCGCGATTTCAAAGTCCATTCAATGGGAGTTGTTTCTTGCAAACAGGTGACTACCGTATAGTGTCTCTGCTGTAAATCGTTGTATGATGGATGAGGAGGAAGAGACTATTATCATGCCCAATCAGCACGAAATGTAAAAATCGCGTTTTTTACGAGAAAAATATAAAAATTATGTAAAATTATATATAAAAAAATATTTTTTCACGTCAAAAATAATGTGAAAATTTTAAATGTGAAAGAAAGGTAAAAAGAATATATTTATGTGAAAATTACGTTAAAAACGTAATTATAAAAAACTGATTATAAATTATTATTTTTAAGTGGAAATTATGAGAAAAAATATGAAATGAGAAAAAAGGAGAATAATAGAATATTTTTCATGTAAAGTCTACGTGGAAAAATGGATGTATTAAAAAACTTAGAGGATAGAGAAATTGAAAGATATTACTTAAATTTACTTTAAAAGAATAAATAGTCGTCTGATACATAATTATAGTTAGTTAAAAAAAACTATAGTTAAATATAATTAATTACAATTGTATAGGCCTAGGTAATTACAACTGTTGATCCAAAACAATCAAGCCAAAACTGCTTGTAAACAGACAGACGACAGCTGGTGAGTGTGGGGTGTCACGTGACTTTGCGCATGCGCAGGACGCTTTGACTGTTGGTGACTGTCGACGAAACGAAATTTTTGCCTGTTGCACTTTTTGACTAAAGACGCCTGTCCGCGTCTTCGCGCCTCGCCTCGCCTCGCCTTTTGCAGTGTGTGGGGCTCCATAAGCGCCAATGCTTCCTCAATCACTCAAGACGCCTTTAGTCAAAATGCCTCGCCTCGCCTCGCCTCGTCTGTTGCAGTGTGTGGCAGGCCTAATGAAACACTAAAATCTAGTTATAAAAGAGATATACAAAAGTTTCTTCAGTTAAATTCCCATTAATGAAAAAGTATTTTAACATTGAAACTGTAACAACAACACAATACAATACACAAACGGAGGTGACACGGTGACAGACGTTAAAAAACAAACACGGGTCAACGGGAATGATGGGAAGCCACAAGCCAGCTGTATCGGCTCTGAACCAATCGCTGTCGCTGAACGTGAGAGCTGTTCCCGCCAATGTTTTGAATTTGAATTTGAACCAGTCTAAAATGCAGTATACAGAGTGTTTCAGAACTCCCTACCAATATTTTAGGGCATTGTTCTTGGGTTAGAAACATATCTAAATATCATATTTAAATTGTCCGGAAGTCTTTAGTTACTCACACAGCCGCCATTTTGTTTTTTTTTTTCACATAATAATTTTTATTTCCGTAATGGATGGTTGTATTCAGTTCATATTTGGTATGGATATTTATGATACCAATGTATGTTTCCAACTAAAAAATTAATTTTTTGCACTGTATATTTTAAAAACGGCGGCCATTTAAAATTTTTAAAACTTAAATATCTCAAAATCGGTAAATTTTATAGAATTATTACAAGACAGAAAGAAGTTGACAAATTAAATTATCTAACCAATGGTACCAAGTTTGTAAGGATTTGTCAACAAATAACGGAGTTATTGTGATTTTTCTTCTTTTTTGCCCTTAAAATGGCCTTAATTTGCATTCAATGTTTTTATGAAGAAAAATCACAATAACTCCGTTATTTGTTGTCAGATCCTTACAAACTTGGTACCATTGGTTAGATAATTTAATTTGTCAACTTTTTTATGTCTTGTAAAATTTCTATAAAATTTACCGATTTTGAGATATTTAAGTTTTAAAGTTTTAAATTGCCGCCATTTTTAAAATACACAGTGCAAAAAGTTAATTTTTTTCTTGGAAACGTACATTGGTATCATAAATATCCATATCAAATATGAACTGAATACAACCATCCATTACGGAAATAAAAATTATTATGTAAAAAAATGGCGGCTGTGTGAGTAACTAAAGACTTCCGGACAATTTAAAAATGATATTTAGATATATTTGTAACCAAGGAACAATGCCCTAAAATATTGGTAGGGAGTTCTGAAACACCCTATTGCAGTGCCTTTAAGAATTTCTGAAAACTGTTTCATAACTGACTAAATTGTTATTAATTATTAAAGCTTCAAAACTTTATAAATGTATAAACTTTATATATCAAATATTTTGTTGTTGAATAAATAAATAAATTAATTATCTATATCTTCCTCCCAACCACTAATTAGTTACCTTGTTCTTAAAAATAACTGTTCATCAAATAATTTTATTTTCTTATTTTAAAAGTTGGATGACATGTTAATACAAATACCGTCCATAATATATTATTAAATCGGTAAGTTATAATTTTGTGTGAAAAATAAGTTAACTTAAAAAATATGATTTAAAAATTCTAATTTGTTAATTTAGTAATTTAAAATTTGTTAATTTATTAATTTAAAATTTAATAATATATTTGATTAATTAAAATTAAATCTTTTATAATGACGTGATTCTTATTAACATAGAATATAAAAACTGGATGGAAAATTGATGATATAGCCTAATAAAATTATTATTAAATGAAAACCCATTTTAAAATGCACACCATTGATTCAATGATTAAGAGTTAATAAAATTCCCACAGCTACTACCCAATCCTCTAGTCCAGACATCTCATTTCTAGTTCGTTCAGACATCCCAGTTCTCACCATCGCACTTTTGGCCAATACATTTCAATTCTGCCCCAGACATCCCAGTTATGGTAAAATACACCCCAGTTCTGGCCCAGGCATCCCAGATCTGGCTCAGTTATGCCAGGTTCATCTGGCCCAGACATGTCCAGTTCTGGCCCAGACATCCCGGTTCTGGCCCAGACATCTCCAGTTCTGGCCCAGACATGCAAGGTTCTGGCCCAGACATGTTCAGTTCTGGCCCAGACATCCCATTTCTGGTCCAGACTTGCCAGGTTCTGGCCCAGACATGCAAGGTTCTGGCCCAGACATCTCCAGTTCTGGCCCAGACATCCCAGTTCTGGCCCAGACCTGCCCAGTTCTGGTCCAGACATCCCAGTTCTGGACCAGACATGCAAGGTTCTGGCCCAGACCTGTCCAGTTCTGGTCAAGACATCCCAGTTCTGGCCCAGATGTCTCCAATTCTGGCCCAGACATACCCAGTTCTGGCCCAGACATCTCCAGTTCTGGCCCAGACATCCCAATTCTGGCCCAGACATGCAAGGTTCTGGCCCAGACCTGTTCGGTTCTGGTCCAGACATCCCAGTTTCTGGTCCAGATCTGGCCCAGATATGCCCAGTTCTGGCCCAGACAAACCCAGTTCTGGCCCAGACATCTAAATTTCTGGTCCAGATCTGGCCAGGTCTGACCCAGAACTGGTCAGTACTGGTCCAGATCTGATCCAGGTCTGGACCAGATCTGGCCAGAAAACATTTTTTCACTAGGGGTATTAGTAACTTTACAACTGCTGAGAACATTGATATACTACTTTGTACACAACTGCTACTGGGTACTGTTAGGTACTAACCGGTACAAGTTATTGTAGTAACTTCAATGAGTCGACCTTAAATAATGAGAGGTTTATAGTGATACAATTTACAGTAGGCCTATCTATTCTTTATGTTAATTGCGAGCATATAACATTTCTTGTTCAGCGAACTCCAACTTTCTTGATTGCCTCAGGGCGTCAACCTTTAGCTAGAAGGCGAAATTACTATCCAAGGGAGGAGCACCCCGGCATGCACGGCCTTTAATGAAATTTCATTCTGCCAGGTAAAAAACTGCTATTCACCAATTTTTACAGGGGATGTAGGTCCATCTCCCCTTACAAGAAATGTCTGGATATTCGAATAAGAAACTAATTGAGTTGAAAGTTACTATATCAGAAGTAGTGTTTGACAAGGAAAATCTCTGTTGGCCGACGGCGTTGGTTCCATCTCTTGATTTACGTAGGCCCAATAACTCACCAGGACTTTCTCCTAATTGAAGCCTGACGCGTAGTAATTTATAGTTCAGGTACTCTTGACCTAGCTCTCTTTCAGCCGACACATTCCTCTTTAGAAAAACCCCTCGTATAAACGTTAATCCCATTACCAAGAACGGAATGTTTAGATCCTCGGACATTTTAGTTCTCTAGGCTGATGGGTACGTGCATTTTAACCTGAAGAAATTTGCATCACTCGCTGTTCATTTGCAAGACGGGATCGTATTGATGCTTTTCACACTTTACACTAAGTATGGTTATCTTAGAAAGCAAAACAGGATGTGAGATCTGTTAATGCGTATTCATCAGCGGCTATCTAACATTGGGAGGAGAGTCCATGGACATGACGTCATGTATAGGGACCCGCGAGCCAGCTGTGAGTCATAAAGACACCGGAATTTGACGACTTTCTCCACTTAGAGTGCAAAAGACTAATGTGAAAAGTTATATGGATCGTTACTGGGCGTCGTTCTCTCAGTAAATTCAAGGGTTTAAAATTTTACATCTAATTGAAACGAGCACATCAAATAGTTATATCAGCAACAGTTATTTATGTCTTGATTATTCACTTGGGAACAATTAATAGATTTTCGTTTTTGAATTTTTAATAAACCCAGTTGCCATATTCTGTCATTGGGCTACTATTTAAAGATGTTTTCATAGACAAGGAAAAACTATAACTTATTTGCATAAATAAAACTTTCCTACAGTAGGCTGATAGGATACTTTCCGCTTCTCAATGAAATTTGTATTATTTACTTTCCTACTGGCAATAACATTGATAATCTAACACTTAACAGTTGGCCGTTCTATACCGATAACTACTGATTTGCCATACTATAACTGATTATTTCAATCTTGTTTTGCAAACATGGATGGAATTTGGCCCTCCCATTGTTTACGGAGGATGATGAAGTCGTAATGATGAAGTCATTGCAGAGACGAGCTGTCTGTTTGGAAGACTTGATAAGGACTGATAGCAAATATTTTCGCATTAAAGCAAACTTCCGGCCTTCTAACTTGACACTTCTAGAGATCAATGACTAAACCGAGTATTTCCCAGTAATAATATATTAAAATCAGTACCCTGCAATTTTAGAGACTTTAGATACTTTATTTGATACACCGACGCACTCTGTGGTGCGTATTTTAAGGTGAGTACGACTGAAGGGGGTGAGTGTGATGGTTGTGATAGATTAGATGTGGTGTAGCTTTGTTACTGGCAAATATCAGCTGTTTCATTTGTCAGGATCATTAATTTTACTCTCAACCATATACTATTACTTATTTAATCTTTGCAGTTATTTCAGTCGTAGGAAACCTATAACATGATGATTTTAGGGTTAATTACGGTTGTAGTATCATAGTATTATCATAGTAGGCTGCTGAACTAGTGCAACCAGTTGAAACAATTTGTTTATTGCTAAGTGGATATTTACCGCGAAAGTATGGTTTGAAGAGAAATGAATTATTTTGGTCCCATTTCTCTTTGCATACTATTATGTTTTTAATTTTGTAAAAAGTATAATTTTTATAGCTTTCAAACAACACAAACTGTTCACTACTTTTGCATAATTGGAGATATATCACGACCCTTGAACAGCTTTACAATACCCAATACTTTGTATAATTCCAAAACTCAATAGCTGTATACATAGAAAAATCACGTAGAATAAATAATTTATACATACTCGACACATTCATATACCCATTTGTACTTTATCTGGAGACCCCCACCCACATCCACTCTATTTCACCGATAAGGAAGTGGAGGTTGCAGTTGCAACACATTCTAGTGCACTTATCAGGCCCCAGAGAGCGCTTTGAAAGGCGTTGAAGGGTAAAGGCCAGAGAGCAGGAAACGAACAGAGAGAAAGAAAAGTGTTAGAGGCCTTGGATCGAATATTTCACTGTGATAGACTGCGGCGATCATGCGTTGTTTAACCTCTGGAGCAGACGGCCTTCCCGCCACATTGTTGAACAGCTGATTGTTTTGGAGATCAGCTGACATTTGCGCGCGAGACGTGACCATGCTCAGCTGACAACTGTGGTGCCGGGTGCCGTCATTTGCTCTCTCGAACTGTCATTTGAATGCAAACTGCAGGGATTATCTTTGCATAAGCTCTTCAATTACACCAAACAGTGAAAGTAGACCAAGGCGAAGGTGAATGGTGATTAATTAAGATGTATTTGATGAGAGAGGATGAACATTGACTGTTTGGTTTATCTACTCTTGATTATGAAAGTAGCCTACTTCTACTTAGAATTTTTACTTTAGGGAAATTTAATCACAATCACTAAGTTGTTTATTCTATTTTTCAAGAAGTAGTTTTCTTAAAACTTTATGTTTTTCATTTCCGTAATAGGTACTTTTACGACGTACGTTTTTTTTTTCGGAATATACATTGAAAAAAACATACAGTTTTGATTTTTTAAGTTTTCTAAATTGAGTTTATAGTTTTTAATCCAGTCATTAAAAAGAATCCCTGGACCACCAAACCGATAGCTTTTTTGTTTACTTTTCCAGTTATGTTTTTTGAATCCTGTAATCGCGAATCTACGTACGGGATTTCTCTATGGTTCAAATTCAGCCTGTGCATTAAAGAAAAAAGAAATATAATTTTATAAATGGGCACTACATTTAATTTGTTTATAGCAAATACATTAACATTTATCTAAATCTAAAGAATTCTTTTAGGGCTCGATTTTAGTTGATCTTAGACCTAAATGCTATTAAATACTAAATGCTATTAAATGTTAGACCTAAGACTGGTACTTTGTAAGACTTGAAAGGTTGCAAGATTTTCTGGTCGACATATTTACTAATATAATTCAAATTTGGATTCATGCTACAGCTACAGAGCACCTAAGTAGGGTCTTTTAAAAGGTATATAGATATAGCCTACAGTTCAGTTAAGCATCACCTTTAATTGCCTTTAGGCATTCACCAAAGCTCTAGAAAACACCTATTTCAAGATTCCACTTCTTTAGGTTAAAATTCTCTATTAATATTGATATTTGGTCAATATAGTGATTTATTATGTCAAATGATTAAATAAATAAACATTGAGTAAGGTACCTAATTTAAGGGTAGGTTTACACGTGAGAGTTTTTCACTCTCGGAGAGTAGTTAGTTACTCTCATAAAAATCTCAGACAGCTGTTGATAGTACTCGCAGAAAACTGTCTGGGATTAACAATCTTGGAAAATTCGCTGGTTGTGTAAACACCTCTGCGAGTACCTGCTGAGAGTACGAAACTCTCTGATAGTGAAAAACTCTCACGTGTAAACCTACCTTAACCATTGAACGTATTTTATCTCAGAGAATTTACTTGTATTGCATTTCCAAAGTAAAAGTCTAAATAAATCAACTAAAATAAACTTGCTTTACTTATTTATTTTAAGCATTAGGGTGTTATTTTAAGGATGTTTCATTTGTTGTTGTAAAAACAAGACGCTACCGTAACCAATATGTTGTACCCATGCTTAACATCAGTCTTAGAAAAAAGATTCTCGGTTTTTTTGTGTCTTCATACATTCAGGATTTTAAATGCATTTGGCAAACCGTCTTAATGTCAAATAAATATTCAATAACCCGGGAGAGGATGAGTTTTACACCTTAACAACTTCAGACAATTTTTGACAAAGAAAGCGGCGACGGATTGGCTGCCACTTTCTTCCGGTTTTTATACAGTAGTCCCATAAAAACTGGACCAATAAAACCCCGTCATAAAATGAAACCGACAGAAACATAAGTGTTTCTAACGGGACATAATTTACACCCCAAGAAGAAGACAATTCAGTTCTATAAACATTTTTAAAAACTTTATACAATAAAATGTCCGTTAATGAAATGAACGAAAATGTAATCAAACTCATACTTATTCAACGACTATTTTTGAAATCATGTTGAAAATAATCTTTTATTTCCAAAGTCTGCTTGAATATTTTTGGTACTGCTTTAATAAGATAACTTGTAAAATATCTAACGATTAAATCCATTGTATAAAGAAGTTTTATAATATATCATTTAGTAAAAGACAGCTTTTACCCTAATTGAGCCATGCAGCCCAAGTTCATTAAATCAATGTCAGGTATTGTTACATAAATAGTAATAATGTAAATAAAGATATACAAACAACTCTAGTTGAGTGCTACAACAACGACCTGCCCTATCAGCCTATTTCCAAACCGGCAGCGGGTCTGGTCTACGACAATGTTATCAGTGTCCAATCACTTTCCCCAAATTAACAACCACTCCAGTGACACCTTGGAATGTACGACACGACAGCCCAATTACCACCGGCACCGACTGTACACCAGTGACGTCACCAGACTCTCTGATGACGTCCCACGTGTGACGGTGGCAGCGGGGGAGGGGGTGACTGTACCGCCGCCGCCGCGCCGGTACCCAACTCCCAACATCCAGCGGCCGCTAGTGTAGTATACCCCGCGGTCGACCTTCAAAGCGGCAGCTACTCCACGAACGAGCGAAGTGTTTGTTTACGTCTGTTTAGTTTTGTAAAAGTGACATTGTGCTCCAGTGTTGAGGGTAATTATTGTTGGTCTTGTTTATGTTAACGATTTTCTAATTTACCTAAATTTTTGTCATGGAGGCATGGGCTAAGTAATTCACATAACTCACATTTTGCACTTCCATAAGTACGTATACGGTAAAATAATATTTAATATGTATAATTACTTATATTAAGTTTTTGTGATTTATTGGCATACTTAGTTATTGTGGTTGGGTGAAAAATTAGGCTATATTTTAAATTTAGGCTACCGGTACCAAAAACACATATTTTACCAAAATATGATTTTTACGGGTACGTTCAGTTACAACACCCAATTTATTGTTATTATTATTATTAATATTATTATTATTATTATTATTTTACGTTGGTTTCGTTTCTCCAACCAGTATGGTATAATACCACGAGATTAGTTTGTAAGATTTATAGACAAATTTAATTTATAAAAATGCTATATTGTACAACGAACGATATACGAAGTAATTTTAATAAAACTCCATTAAGACGCATCATATGCTACAAAGTTAAATATTAAAAAGACATTTTTTACCAACTCAATTTAAACCATTACGTAATGTTAATGATGCGCCTCTGCGATTATGCATAGAAATAGCATAGCTTACAGAATAAAGGCGTTCACATAACGGGTGTCCATAGAGTCTTGCCCTGATAAAGAAACCGAAGAGTATAAAAACTATTGGTGGTAAGATAAAGATTAATTTCAGTTTTAACAAGTGACTTCTTAATTTTTTTATAGCTATGCACATCAAACTAAATCACTTCAATGTGTGGGCCTTGGGGGTTACTTGTAAATATTCTAGGCGACTTTTCAGTTAGTTTTTTTTTTAAATTAAAGTACCAAAAAGGTTTCGGTTTCATTTAACATTTTCTTAGTAATGGACGTCATTGCATTTATTATTTTGTCTTTTATAGTTTCAAATTAGAAACTCGGGAAGCCTAAATCAAATCCGTGACGAATCAGAGAACATAAGAAATACGGAAACGGAAGATTTCGGAAGAATTCCGGCTATAAATTCTGCAAGAATATTAAATTTTAATGTATTTAAAAAAAAAAATCAAATTTTAATTGGATGTAGATTTATTTGTCTAAATATAAATGTTCTCTGTATGCTATACAAATATTATGAGAGTTTTCTACCACAGGAATTACTGTAGTTTACTATTCAATAAAACATTGTTACTGCCCCATCATCAGATTAGTCGCCATTATTATGTTTTAGCATCCATTACAGAGGTGGTAATTAACATTCCAGCGAGCTGGCACTCAACAACGGTAGCAGAGTCGTTATCAGTGTTTACTGCTGACACCATCTGGTGATAATTGTTATCAGTAGATGTGACAACTCTCAACATAGACTGAATTGCGCCTCTATAGCCGGCTCTGGCACATTCTAAAAAAAAAAAAAAAAAAAAAAAAACTATTATAACGGTAGCCTAGATAAATATATAGCAATTGGCATAAATCGGATATATTCCTGTGATAAACTCCCCAAATCAATTAGGTTAACGTGTAATTTATGGAGTATGACAGTTTTTAAAATACGTGCCATAAAATTGAATAATGATTTTAGTAAAGAATAGTTATTTTCACCTTCACTTGTAACTAATGAAAGTTTGCTTTAGTAATTTCATAAAAAATGTTAATTGGTTACTTTATACTTTCTTAACTAAGTAAAATTATTAAACAAGACTCGGTCATTTGATTTGAGGTTTGCATTGTTTTGTGGTTTGCATATCATAGAAGGAAAAGGAAGAGGAACTTCTCCTTCCTCGTTAAAGCAGTCACTTGATAAGACCTATCAATTCAGTCTCCGAGTCTTCTTAAAATTATAACATGGCAAATTCTGATTAATGAGTCAATATATGTTCTTAAAAAACGATGATCATTCAATTTAATCTCGTAGGCCCTAAACGTCTAATTTGTGCCGTGAAACAATACTTCGTATTTTTTCAAGGAACCGAAGAAGATTTTAAAACTAATAAATAACATTGCACTAAACAACATACTTAAATCGCACATAAAATGCAAGGAATCGACGGGAAAATGTGAGTTATAGACAATATCTTATTAAAAGTAAGTTATTACTATCCATGTTAACTTCAAACAACAAAATTAAAATTACGCAAGAAAGACACTCTCTTCAGTGTTCATGAAAATACAGGGTGTCACTAAAAAGTGTTCCTGGCTATACAGGACCTGATTCTACATGCAAAAATAAGTCAAAAATAAAGAATAACAATTTTTGGATTTCGGCTTAGTTTAGCCGTAATCCGCCATTTTGTTTTTTATACATAATAATTTTTATTTCCGTGGCTGTTCGTTGTATTAAGTTCATATTTGGCATGAACCTTTATGACAGCAATGTCCATTTTCAGGAAAAAAATTATTTTTGTCCGATGTGTATTTTCAAAATGGCGGCCATTTTTAATTTTTAAACTCAAATATCTCAAAACTGGTAAATTTTATCAAAATTTTACGAGAGACAAAAAAGTTGACAAATAAAATTACCTAACTAATGGTACCAAGATTGTAAGGATCGAACAACAAATAACGGAGTGATTGCCATTTGTATGCATAAAATCATTGATTTTCCATTAAAATACATGCAAATTTAGGTTATTTTAGAAGAAAAATCTCAATAACTCCATTATTTGTCATTTGATCCTTACAATCTTGGTACCTTTAGTTAGGTAATTTTATTTGTCAACTTTTTTGTCTCTTGTAAAATTTTGATAAAATTTACCGGTTTTGATATATTTGAGTTTAAAAATTAAAAATGGCCGCCATTTTGAAAATACACATCGGAAAAAAATAATTTTTTTCCTGAAAATGGACATTGCTGTCATAAAGGTTCATGCCAAATACGAACTTAATACAACGAACAGCCACGGAAATAAAAATTATTATGTATAAATACCCCCCGTCGCAGCAGACCTGCGTACTCAGCGAATTTCCAAATTAGTAATATTAATTTTGACCAGCTAAACTTGTAAACAAAATTTCATTAGTGCAAAATAAATAGGGAAATAAATGTCTATTCTCCTTAAGATATAGGGAAAGAGTATGCAGGTATGCTGCCATGGGGGACACTAAAAGTAGGTTTTTAGCTTAGAAAAAAATTATTTCGACCATATAAAGCCATATAGAAAGTTTCATCAATATCTGTCCATAAATAAAAGAGTTTGCCTATTCTCCATATGATTAACATGGGAACAGAGTATGCAGGTTTGCTGCCATGATAAGAAAAAAAACCAAGATTTTTACCTTAAATGGATGAGTCTCAACCAAATGAAGCTAAATACTAAGTTTCATAAAAAAATATTGGTTAATAAGTGAAATATTAACACATCCTTATTCTCCATAAGATTAACATTGGAGCCCCAAAAGACAATGTACTGTCTTTAGACTTTGTAATATCTCGGTAACCAATCGAGATAGAGCAAAGCTTCAAAATACTAAATTGTGTGTTTTTTTTTAACTAAATCCAATGGTCAAAATAAAAATTTTTTAAATTTACATATGAAAAATGCAAAAAACCCATTTTTGGGGTACAAAACCCCCCAAAACTACCCCTTCCGGTAGGTCGATATGTCTGGTTTACGAACTCATCCGAATAAATGTAGGATTACACATCTCTACCAAATTTGGTGTCGATCGGACCATTTTTACGAGAGTTATCGTGTCTAGGGACACATATAGGCCTATACATATATACATATATATATAAAAATTTTAATGACTATTATTTTTGGTCTCTGGGCACCTCAAAACGAAAAAGTAACATGGTCCCGGGCTTAGGTCTTACCATGAGACCTACGGTAATAGCTTATTCCCTATGGGAAATTCGCTAAAAACCTGTAAAATACCAGAGGGACAGCCATAGGACCACTTATTCAAACCAAAATTAATGTATTGATCTATACTGTACAACTATTTACAACTTTTCCACTATGACACTTTCTAGTAAAATATTCATGTTATATTGAATCTGTGAAAAAATGTATTGTTTTTTTTTGTGTGCATTAACCTTCAGTTACTTTACACTTTAGAAACATGACACTTAAAGTATTTCAAGTCTGGTAACAAGCACATGTGAGAAATGAACTTACATAAAATTAACTTACATCATGCATGTACATATAAGCTCCTATCCCTAATATACAGGGTGCTCCTGAACTATCTGGAACCCTTTTGTATATTTGTTCCTTACAATTGAGACAAACATTTTTAACAGTATAACCATGGGTCTCTGGTGTCTGGTTTACTGTCTGTTCATCTGTCTGTTCATCTGTAATTTTGGCTTTCAAAACTCATGGGATCTTTAACATATATATATATAAAATTTTTAATGACTATTAATTTTGGTCTCTGGGCACCTCAAAACGAAAAAGTAACATGGTCCCGGGCTTAGGTCTTTCCATGAGACCTACGGTAATAGCTTATTCCCTATGGGAAATTCGCTAAAAACACAATAACATTTTTTTCTTTTCTGGGATTAGCCAAATAATATTTCATTATGTCTTTTTCGCAAAAAAGCCAAATGCCAAAACCTCATCACTCCTTTCCTGTTATTACTTTAATTTTATAAGGCTTACAATATCAATACAATTAGCAATCACTGATTTTATAACAACTTGTGGATCTAAATACAATAAAAAGGGTTAATGTCAATACTACAAAAGAAGTTTCAATGGAGAACTGAATTAAATACAATATTACTATAATACAAAGAAAAACAAAATAATAATAATAATAATAATAATAATATAACGCAAAACAACAAAAATAACCTATATAATAGGCGTCAACCAATATCTCAAAAAGTGAGTAAAAAATTCTTGTATGGGACGGACATCGGAGCGTATTCCTAGTATTTATATTGCAATAAATGACTTTTTTAACAGTAATAAAAGTGCATAATCCAAAGCTTCCATGCAAAAGGAAAGATTTGTTTACAAAAAAATAAACATTTCAAATTTGACAAATATGCAGAAGACAGCTGATCAGCTGATTAGGAACAGATACCTTATCTCCATCTCTCTTGCTCCCATTATACAATTATTTTCCATGAGAATACCATGGGATTTAGCATGTAGGTTTGCTGCCATGGGGGTTTTTGATCAAATCTTAATTACTCACTACCTAGTGAAGGTTCATGAAAATTTTTATGAAGATATGTTGATAAATAAGCGATATATAACTTTTTAAAGATTTACCCATAAGAATAACATGGGAAACTTGATTTGAATTTTCTCTGTAACCAGTTAAGCTATTTGAAAGATTCAAAATACTAAATTGTTGGTTTTTTTAAGCTCTTTCAAATGGTTTTAGTTAAAATTGATGAATTTCGAAAATTTAGGTCCAAAAATGCCAAAAACCCATTTTTGACCCTTTTGAAACCCCATAGAACCCCATTCCCATAACCCGACAATGCTGGTTCGCGAACTCATGAAAATAGACCTGGTCTTACACCTTCATACCAAATTTGATCAAAATCGGAGGTCCGCTTCAAAAGTTATCGGTACCACGGACACACATATATATATATATATATATATATATACATATATATGAAAACGAACGAACGGTGTTTTTGGCTTCTGGGGACCTCAAAATGAAAAAGTAAAGTGGTCCCGGGCTTAAGTCTTACCATGGCTACTACCGTAATAGCGTATTCCCTATAGGGAAATTCGCTAAAAACAAAATGGCGGATTACGGCTAAACTAAGCCGAAATCCAAAAATTGTTATTCTTAATTTTTGACTTATTTTTGCATGTAGAATCAGGTCCTGTATAGCCAGGTACACTTTTTTGTGACACCCTGTATACAGTATAAGCTGAATTATGCAAAAGTATTGGAAAGTAAAATTTGATATGCAGCACCTTGAGCCTTGAGTCCCGGTTTGGTTTTGGGCAGGACCAGACACAACTGCCGCTTTGTGGTTTCCGAGATGTAGACTGACTACTCGTGTATAAAATGAAACCCAATCTTCCGTTCACCGATTCCTGAAATTCGGCCTCAGAAATCTATTTTTGGCACTGTTAGCGAGTTTTCTCGCAAGCACCGTCAAGATACACAAACGGAGGTTTACTATAAACATTTGTCCCTAAACCTAACGCTTTGCACGCTTCTGAATTGTTTATTGGCTACCAAACTTCTCTATTGCGAGGACCTGGTCCTGCTCTACTGCTCGAAAGAGTCATCTATAAATCTATTTATTTATTGATTTTTTGTCACATATCAAATGTCGCACTTAAATTTATAAGTGAAAATTGTTTGACACATAAAAATATATAATATCGTTAATATCTAATGTCTAATGTTGATGTCTAATGTTAATGTCTAATGTTGATTAAACATTACGTGTTGCTCGGTTGGTAAGAATGAAATATTTACACCTGTTGACATCCGGGGTATCCAGGAGGCGGTGACCGCGTGGTTCCCGTCAAATCATCACTTATCAGCTGTTTGACGCATCAGCTGTTGAGGTGGGAACCAAGGTCACTGGCGTTGGTTCCCAACAACGCGTACTAATGGCTTATTGCACATACTTAACCTATCCTATCCGTAACCATGTGAATTTTCTGCTCGGGTACTTTCTCCGCGACATTTGACCTCGTGTTTTTACTGCCTTATTGTTTTTATAATACCCCCCTGGTTGAATAAAGATGAGTGCAAATTGCCCTGGGAACAGTGTTTTGGAAGTAAAAAGAACTGTGTTGTTTGTACCCTACTATCTTGCAAGTTTTTTCTTAACTAAGCCGTGAGTGAACAATTTTTTTTATGTGGAAATTGGAAATACCTTTAATAAATCGGGGAGGGGGATATCTTATTGAAATTTGAGAGAGTGTAATGTATTTAATCACTCTATTAAGCTCTGCCGTTACAGCCCCTGAGTTATTTTACTGTAGGCTATTGACGAAGGCGCTTTCTATTGTTAGGCCTAATAAAATAAAACCTAAATTCTTATACCCAACAATTTTAAAATTTATATTACACACTGATGCTCATACTGTATTTAGTACCTAAACTAACTGTATAATACTAAACTTATTTTAATTTCTGTACAACATTCCCAAAACCACTTATTAAAAGATTTAAGTTAGTTTATTAGCAAAAAATATGGTTATTCCCATAAAAATATCTACGATCTCCAGATACCTTAGAACTCCTAATTTGTCTGCCTTTTAACATGCTTGCAAAATGTTTTCCAACGGAAAGTCTATGCCTCCACCTAAGTCTAAGTTGGTCTCCAAGTCCATGCCTCCACTGGCTAGCGTAAGTTCCCCTCACTACTGGAGTGCCGCGGTGTCCGCAGATGTCGTCGGGCGGGGTCAAGGTCGACCCGAACGACCCGCAGGTGCGTCGCCTGGTGTACAACATGTACCGGGGGATCCTGGGGCAGTACAACGACAAAGCCAACAACATGGTCAACAGTCTGCCGAGACACTGCGTCACCGAGGACAAGGGCATCTCCGGCAGGGTTGAGAGCATGATGTGAGTAAACAACAACCATTTTACATACCACGCGGAATCGGGTACCCGCCGTTCCGTTAGAAAATTTGCCTTCAGGTCCTGATTGGGTTGAACCAGGTCCTGATCAGGCAAAATCAGGTTATGATTAGGCAACACTATCAGGTCCAGATCATGTAATAGGCCTGGATCAGGGTTGTATCAGGTTCTGACCAATTTATCAGGTTCGTATTTAAACCTGATGCGGAAATGTGGTGGTTAAAATCCTGTTTTAAAGTTTTGTATTGCTCGTACAACGCACGGCTCAGTCGCTTTGTGATATACTACGCTTTTCATTTCGATCTTAAATAATATTTGCACCGGCAGCGATTGTTTCATATTTCCTTAATGTTAACTCCACTCCTCCCTTTTCTATCTCCTCCCTTCTAGCACTTCCCTTTCGCCCTCAAGGACAACATAGTCGTGCTATAACCACCCATGAGCGTCATATTACACTGCTCGCGTGGCAACATCTATCCTGTGTTGCGACTAATCGGATGGCAAATTGAATCCCCTCCGCCGCGGAAAACAATGCCATGACATAACTCATGTGGCCGTAGGTCACTCCGGCATGCAATACAAGATGGTCGTTCCCACACGCATAAATAAACGCGCGGTGTCACATGGTCGAGTGGTTGGTGTAAATCAGCGGCGGAATGCAGGCGAGTGCAGAGTGCAACGCTGCAACTGCAACACTGCAGCTGCAACGCTGCAACTGCAACACTCGAGTGCATTGTCCAGAGCCCGGGTTTCATATATCAACTCCCACTGTCACACGAGGACTATGTGTTTTTCATTATATATCCCCTTGTTTATTTCAAGAATAGTTTGAATGAATTTTAATCCTTCTGGAGGTGGAATATAATACTTTTAGTATTATAAGTGTATGATAAAGATTTGAAGTTGCACTCTATAGAGCGGCGACCGTGACCGCCCGGAGCGTCGCTGGATGCTGGACACCGTGAGAGAGTCGCAGCCGCGCTGAGAGGTGACCGTAATGCCGCACCTTTCGCCCACGCACTCACAACACACACACACACACACACACACACACACACACACACACACACACACACAGATGTAGACAGACACACACACACACGCAAGCAGACACCGACGACGATATCGGCACACAGACACCGGCGGCGGCGAGGGGGAGGAAAAGCCGCTCAATCATATTCATAACAACGTATACGATGTCATAAAGTTCTGACTTTACTAATATAATCTACCATCCACTTTCGGTGGATCATTGAGGAGCGCAAAGAGAGATTTAATTTGTGTGTGTCGTTGTGGTGGTTAGAGATAAACAGGAGTATTGCGGGTTTCGCTTCTAAACTTATTCTAAACTTTATTATTATTTTAATCTATCCCACATATTTCCTGAGCCGAATATTTTTATCTCGGTTGTTAAGGTGTATTTATGTACATGCACTGAAAGTCTAACGAAATTCGAAATTTAACCTTTGATTGTTAGAGACGTCTAGTAGATGAGAAAATCTATGTTACCGCGTCTTCCAACGGGGTAGACGCCCTTAGATAAAGTCGAAGATGAAACTCTATGGGCTTATGTCATGGTATATATACATTTAAAGGTCTTTGAATGTCGGTCAAAACGCCACAGAAACTATTTTAAAAAGGTCCAAAATGTCGTGAGTTATTGTATTTTGAAATTTCGTTAGAATTTCTCTTTAACAAAAAGTTGACTGCCTGCTACTTATGACTTGAATGTCTATTTGAGGTCGGGTTTTCTTCATTGTTTTATATTACTATCGTTCTTTCATTTTAAAGCTGAACCAGATCTTTAATCATAAATAGTGAAATGTTTTATTTACTTGTAACTCTTCGTTTGCCGTCGCCAATTGGTATCCCAAACATGCAGAGGTGCCCACCCCCCCCTTGGACCAGGACTCACCCCCCCCCCAACCGAACTGACCCCCCCCCCCAGGAAATGTCCTGTTATAAATATAAATTATTCTTGTGTAAACTTTCTGTATTTCATTTATCAAGAAATGAATTTAAATGTAGGTTTTGCTATTTAAAGTTATTAGTTAAGCAACCTGTAAAAAAAAAGAAAAACAACTGCAAAAGTTTTTAAGATGTCGGCTTTGGAGTACATTTTTAAACATTTATAGGCCTATAACTTAGCAAGTTATACAATTGAAACGCTACGTTCTTAGTAACTACTAAACTAATTTTCATGATTTATGTATCAATTATTAAGAGTCATCTTCTCTTTTGGGCTAATACAGTAGCCCATTTTTGCGCAATCGGCAATGTTAACCATACGGCTTTTATGTAAAACATGGTATTTTATTCCCCTGTTTCGGACGCCATTTTCAGCTGATTTTCTTTAAACTTGGTAAGTGTTTAGTTGAATAGTTATTTTAGGTCCCTCATACCTCAAAATTTTGGAAATTTAACAAATATTACTTTCTATGACGTCCCAAAGTAAATCAATTTTACTTAACTTACTTTTAAGATTTTTTTGTAATTATACAATTCATTTTTATTTATATATATGGTACGAGGGACCTAGATATAACCTTAATTTACAATAAAACATAAATTTTACTAATAAATATCCAAAAAAAAAAAAAAAAAAAAAAAAAAAAAAAACACGGAATACGACATATTTTCAGTGTTATTACAAGGGTGAAGATGACTATTACAAGGGTGAAGGTGAAGATGACAACGTGAATAGGAAGACACGGCGTCAAGACTAAACTTGGTATTTAATTGTTCCGTTTGTTTTGGTGTTTCATCAATCATCAGGAACACATGAATCTTTATAATTCCATTTTTGTGGATGTTTTTAATGCGATCTAATTTAACTCAATACATTATCAATTTTTAGAATAAAATTTAATAATTGTCTGGTTTTGAATCACAGAAATCTTAAATAGGCCTAACTTACCAACTAAACGTTTTGAGGTTATCGCGCACGCACAACAGTCAGATTTCTGATTTCTTTATCGTGAAATTTCATTGACCAAGTCTATGAAAAACGCTACTTTACGGACAAAATAATTACAAACAGCTTAATGTGTCTGTTTCTGGTGTTGTTGCATAAAATAAAAACAGATATTACGAGCAAGTGAATTTTGGCATCGAATTCCGCCGCTTCCGCGAACGACATAGCGCGCGTCATTTTCAGCTCGCCCGTTTCCATAGCAACCATCGTGTCGTGTCGTTTCGTCCAGTGTCGTTTCGGACAAGTGTTGTTTCGTACAAATTCCACGAACGATATGGTGAGGGGTTACTCTCTACCTGACAACTAGTGACGTTTCGTCCAATAATCCTATACTATTGTTCACTTGGCAGGTCTACAAAAACTAATTGAAACTTTGCCTCGCTGGATTGAGGGCTTTAGGATATGTCGAACACTTATAGTTACAAAATAATTAGTTATAAGTAAAGCGTGTTCATTATTTCAATTTATAAAAAATTCTTACGAGTATTATAGTTGGTAGCCTATATTTTACGCAATTATTAGCTAGTTTCACATACGTAAAACTATTCTTCGTGATTGAAACAAGGGATGTGGAATCGGAATGTAATGGAATCCTTGCACATTTAGTTTTTCGCCTTCCCAAAAGACTTCAAGAATTAGGTGGTTAAAATAAGTAAAACTATTTGTCCATAATTCAAAACCAGGGTTAGACGGTCAGGAATTCCCAATGGTGAACAGAGGCTGCCGAGTCGAAATTTAACTGCTCAGATCAGCCAACCATACCAAATGTAATGGGGTATACCGGGTGAGGTTACATATTGAATAATGTAATTTTTCAATAAACAGACAAATTAACTTCGGGGGAGTTTGTTTTGAAGTCCAATACGGCTGTCAAAACTGGGAGAAAAGTAATCTTCTTGTCGGTGCTCCTTTTCTAGGCTCCATGATGTAGTTCAACCACTGCTGTTGTAATGTTTCACATGGAGTCTTGTGAATATGAAGCCTGTGTCGCGTTCCTTATCCCTTGTCAAGTTTTCTGCTGTACGAAACGACACTAACTAATGTGTTTAATCAACTGTAAAAATGAGCTGGCCGAAACAACACTCTTTTTTATGAAAAATGGGCTTTGGACGAAACGACACTGGACGAAACGACACTACACCGCAACCATAGGCTTCTAGATTCCGCCAACATTTAGAGAAATAAATACAGAGAGTCACTGTGTTTGTTGACCAGTTGGGGAAATTTGTTGGTAAATCCTAAGCTGTACAGTTTTTGACGGTCATAAATGATTTGTTTATTCAAAAAGAACTTTAGTTTTAATACTACTCGTTTAAGTATACTTTAAAAAATCGCCCCCCCCCATCTCGGACAAAAATACCCTTTTTTCGACCCCCCCCCCCAAAAATTTCAATGACGCAGTCTGCGTCGTAACCCCCCCCCCCCCTTGTGGGCACCCCTGCAAACATGCAATATGGACATCCTCCTGGGACAGTCCACGAATATGTCAACTAAAATCTTTAACGCAAGCTTTAAGGTCCTAACCACACGGCGCACCGAAACTGCGATCCAAAACCCAGGCAGACGCCGAAACTGCGATCCTGGCACGGAGGCCGCCCCCGGGACGATACTGTACGTAAGACGATACTGCTGCTCTTGCTCTCAACCTGAGAATGACTGATATATTTGTGGGGGAAAATAAAGAGGGGATGTACACCCTGAAAGTCTTCGTTTATTGGTCCAGGTTAAGAGTCATCTTCACCCCTGGGCCGGTAGCCCATTGTTGCGCAGTCGGCAATTTTAACTATACGGCTTTTAACGCAAAACATGGTATGGTATTTGATTTCCCTGTTTCAGACGCAGTTTTCAACCGATTTTCTTTAAACTTGGTAAGTGTTTAGTTGAATAGTTATATTAGGTCGCTCATACCTCAAAATTTTTAAAATTTAACAAATATTACTAAGGAAAATCGAGTTACTTTGCGGAGTCACAGAGAGTAATATTTGTTAAATTTTCAAAATTTCCAGGTATGAGGGACCTAATATAACTATTCAACTAAACACTTACCAAGTTTAAAGAAAATCGGTTGAAAACTGCGTCCGAAACAGGGGAATCAAATACCATGTTTTGCATTAAAAGCCGTATAGTTAACATTGCCGACTGCGCAACAATGGGCTACTCGCCCAGGGGTGAAGATGACTCTTAATGGGGTGGTATGTGCGAGTTTAGTACAACTTGGAAGTCCCAGTTCATTGGCATTACAGTAGTTGAAAAGTGACTTCAGCGACACGTCGGACGGCGAAACATTCTAGAGCCAGCCTATACACCGGACGCTGGAATACCCGCTGGACCCTCCGCTACCTGCTGATGGGCCGCTGTGCCAGGATCGCAGTTTCGGTTGTGGGATTAGCGAACCCTTTTGAGGATTAAAACTAGGATCGCAGTTTCGGTGCGCCGAACCACACCGGTCGATGAAAGTTCTAAGCAGGCACTAAACTTTGCATTAAAAGCATGTCACAGAAGTTTCTAAATGCAATAGCTCGCGACATATACCTTTTAGGATCGGATTTGTGGCGGTTTCCCCTACATTCAAAGACCTTTAAATTTGTATACAACATGACATAGGCCCATACAGTTTCATCTTTGACTTCCTCTAGGGGGCGTCCCGCAAGTTGTGCCCACGCTGGAAAGATGGCAACATCGATTTCTCTTCTACTATATGTACCAAATAATAATCGGAAGTCAACCTGTAGTGTATGCATGCTCAACCTGACTGTTTAGCGCCTGCACTATGTTGTCATCGAGTTAAAGCCAAATAATGAAGGAAAACCTTCATATTTTTTTACCATAGCGTCACCAGTCTTTCGGTAAAAATATGTCTGTAATTCTCACATAATTTTTCATGTGTATCATTTTGACCCCTTATTTTACTAGTAAACTGATCGAACAACTATGGCCTGTGATGTTTTTGATACTTACGTCCTCATAGATCACTTACAACAGCCCATTCCACGCTTTGTGCTACACAACCGAAGAGAAGTTTAACGATACGGCTAATCTAAACTTTTCTTAAACACTTTTTTCAAAAGCCTGAAGTTTCAGGAACAAAATTTTCATTTCGGCCAATAGTTTTACTATTTTTAACAAGTTCTTTTTCATTTATGTCGCCAGTGGGCGATCCCCCATGACTCAGTCTCCTCGGCCCTCCGTTTCGTGGAACGCCTCACACCGCACCGCCGGCCACGCCGCGCCGCGCCGCGCTGTCCGTTGCCAGCGGCCCGACCGCAGCCCAGACCCAGCGGTGACACACACTCCATTCATATCAGCAGTTACGCTCATCGACGGGCTCACTCATTGATGACGTCACCAGTCACACATATCTACTCTTCATTCACCAACAAACAATGAACCGATTCCAAGGTTTCGATTGGGACGGGACCAAAATTCAGTAATGTGTGATTCATGAAATATATAAGATACTTTTTTATCATTGACTTTTACGGTTAATTTTTTGATGAGGCGATTTTAAATATGTAATACTATCTATTTATTTGTACTTATTTGAAATATTGTACCACATATTTCAATTTAATAAATTGTGGTGTGCAAAATTTGTTATTTAAAAACGCATTTTTTAAAAATAGTTCATACAACTCAATAGGTTAGCTTGAATCTTACATGCAATTATAAACCAATGCAAAATCCTATCCTATACTATAATACAATCAGTGTCTGAGGGGATGTATTTTCAACGATCTTACATATAGCGGGTAGATTTTGCTTAAAATTTGCTTTTCAGGGTATTTCGGTCCAAAAATAGGTTTATAAACAGCCCCCGCAACCTCAGGAAAAATCTATTTAACAAAAGTGAATTAAAACACACGAGCAAGGCTCGGTTAACCCTGTACTGTAGTATATGTCACAAGTAAACCATGAAGTTGTGTGAATGTTTAACGGAATATCTACCATCCTAATAAAATACATGTCTATATTTTTTCGTCGTTTTCTGATAACGATATTGATTGTCAGTGAAAACAATATCAGACCCAGTGAAGTTTACATATTTATTGTTAAAGAGGTTAAAAGTATAACAAAGACTACTGAATTTGTTCTTAAAGACTTGAATTGTACATTATTTCAACCAGAAAAATTAAACCGTTAGTCCAGATAGCTAATTTCTTACATCATTTCATTTAATGAAGGATCGAATTTCATTACATACTCCGATTAAGAAATAAGGCCATTTAAAAATCCAATCTGTGAATATTTCCTATAAAAGAGAGTAGATAACGAATGGTAATGACGCCCGCGCTCTTGAAAAGTGTGCGGAGTGCAAAATCGGACACCTGGAGCCGGACGGTGTAAATAAAGTCGGCAGTCTGGAGTCCAGAAATATCGGCGCTGAAACAAACTATCCGCATCACAGCTAACTTGGGCGCTACGGAAATAAACGATCTATGTGGGCCGATCGGTTTGTATGTTTGGTTCTGGTTCGGACTTGTTGAACAAACTGTCGAGTGGAAAGAGTTCAACCAACCCCGTGGAACGGTCAACGTTCACTCAGGCCCGGGTCGTTGACGCGGTACAGTCAGTGGGATTTAGACAGACATGATACAGGCCGATAACAACTCGACTTCAACATTTGGGATTAACTTATGTAAAAATAAAATGTTTAAATTTGGACACAGATTTGGTCTATTATTTGTGATGGTGGTTATTTATTTTTAATAAGTAAGTTTTAGTGGTCTTAACCAGTAACAAAATTTGTAGAAGGCGTCACACTCACCACACCATCTCTCCAAATCTCTGAGAAAACTTGATTGGCGTAGACTAGTCATTTGCACAATGCAGGTAATACGCCACAACCTGATAGAAATCTCAGATGTGTCATAAGATTTTAATTTATTTTTATTTCGGCAGTCTATTTATCCTATCCAGTGGCACGGTCGTGTCACGTCGCCAAGTCCCACCCAACCAAGCAGACGACGCGTGCCTATATAGACACGAAGCAGAATACGGCCAATTTTCACTCCTGAAAAGGGCACAAATAGGCCATAATTAATTCGGAAATCGTTTTCAATCCGTTTAACTCGGTCAATAAGCACTAAAAATCACCAAACTTACTTTAAAAACCCTCAGTGAAATAAAATATATGCGTTCAAAAGTAGCCTAAAAAGTTAGAAATGTAGGAATGTAGTTTCCTACGCACAAAAAGCATTTTTAGACAAGGCTACAGCCTTTATCACTGATGGGAATCACACGAAACTTTGTAGGAATCTTCATATATGTACGTAGTGCAAACCTTTGTGTACAAAAATAAAGTTAATTCACTTTAAATATAACAAAATACATAAAATATAAGTTTTATAAAACAACATTGTTTACATTTCGTAACTTTTTAAAGGTAAACAAAACAGAAGACGTTCAATAATACAATTTAGACGAGATAAAACATCTGTTACCCTATTCATTTAATTTAATCAGGTGACATTCTTAGATTAAGTTGGTAAAGTTCACTCTACTGGCTTTCAATAAGCCAGTTTATATAATAATCCTCTTAATTATAATAATCCTTATGAGTTTTCTGAAATCCAGTGGCACGGTCGATCGTATGTCTCACGGCCAAGTCCCACCTAACGAAACAGACGGCGCGTGCCCAGACACGAAGCTGAATATGGATGATTTTCACTTCCTAAATTAGCAAAAAAAAAGGCTGTAACTAATCCTTGTTTTCCATCGGTTGAACTCGTAAAAATCGCTGAGCTTACCTCGAAAACACTCAGTGAAATAAAATATATGCATTCAAAAGTAGCCTAAAATTGTTAGAAAAATAGTTTCCTACGCACAACAAACATTTGTTTAATTTTTAGACAAGGCTACAGCCTTTACCACTAATAGAAATTCCATGTAACTTTTCACGGAGTTTCTTATCTCGACGTAGTGTATACCTCTGTGTACAAAGATCAAGTTTATTAAATTTAAATATCACAAAATAAAACAAATATGAGTTTATCAAAAAGCATTTTGATTACACTTCGTAAATTTAAAAGGTAAACAAAGCAGGTGTTTGGCAATGCTATTTAAATTCGTTTCAAAAGAAGCTAACTCAAAACACTGCTATCATATTCATTTATTTCTACAGCTCACATTTATACATTAATTTACACTGAAAATTATTTTACTTAAAATTGTGCTGGCTGTCCTCCAATCCAATAAATTGTTTCATTGCCAATATTGATTTGAATTATCTGTATATGTACATTCGAAAATAAAATATTTTATCTTCAAAACTAGTAAATTTTTTATGATTTCAACTGTTGTAGCTTTGGTAATATTTGGTAACAATCTGATGTTATATTTGCCAAATCTTCACCAAATTAACAGGCGTAATTTTAGAGTTGCACCCTAGAGTTGCCCATGGAATGTTTGGACCAATGCATTTCTTGGTTAAAAAGTAATCCCGGTTCGCAGGCCCCCTAAGTGACAGAAAACTGATAGCCCCATAAAAAATGCAATTTTTGTGCAGTGTTGATGTAACAAATTTTATTGCTTAATCTGCCTAGTGTTCAAAAAATGCTTGGTATTCCTACTTATTGTACACCCTGACAAACTGTAGGCTACTAGCGGAATTTTTTAACTAGAAACTGTGGGAGTTTCATAAATCGCAATGTACAGGTGTTGCTGCAGTTAGTTATTAAAAAAATTCACAATATGCTATCATTGCAATTTACCTTTATCGATAATTTTTAGTTAGATGATTGACTAATGTTTAGATTAAATAAAATATTACATAATATTCGAAATAGAGTAATATAATGGAAAAGTCACAACAAAAATCGTATTCGTATCATAATTGTTTCAACCCTTCTTTTAATCAGCTCTGCAATATTAAATCAATATAGCTTGACTTTTGTCTTAAACCGCTTCGTAACCAGAACACAAAGAAGTTATACAACAGACATGTGGTATACTAGGCGCAACGAAATAGCGAGCTCGGAAATTTAAACAACTGGAAGCTGATTTAAATTAGTCTTACCCAGCGATTTTGTTGGTTTTTATCATGTTTTCCTATTATTGCAGTTATTAATAACAGATGCCAACTGGATAGGTCGGCACAAATCGGCAACACTGTTTTAAATTCAGGTTGGCATTTTCGTGACGCCTACTTGCAGTTATTTTTAGGTTGTCTTTACTCAAAGATGTAGCCTATGTAGTCTACTATCTAGTATACTATGTAGCCCAGTTTGAAAATTTCACTTGCATCGTTATTTAGGGAGTAAGGTACCATACATTTTTTTAACACTACATATGAAGCAATAAAACTTGGTACGTCAACACTGCACAAATGTATAACAACATTTTGTTTTATTCCTATACATCTTGATCGTAAAAAGGAATTCAGAGGCGGGTAACCAAAACTAAAGAAACCTTCAAATTAATAACTCCTGTCACTTCCGTTTTCCGTTACGATTCATGGGTATCAGCATGGGTCCATACATTAGTATTTCAATCTCTCAGTTAAATAGCTAAATTCGATCCCATAAACAACTGCAGTGTTCCTCACACATTTTTACCTCCTGTGTAAAAATCAGACAAACGAATACATAGTGTTCTTTTTAACTTTAAACATTTAACATTTTTAAATTTAATATATGATATCATACCCAAAAACACAAAGTGTTGAGGGGTTGCCAAGTCCTAAAAATGTATGATATCAAAATTTCTTCCAAGTCAATGCCATTGGTTTTAGAATAGCTACTCGACAATTTGATTTGATCTTTTAATGCTTGGTAAACATTTTGTAAAACATTATTATTTTATTTCGGGACCGTACTTGGCCAACAGATGTATTAACAAAGTTAGACCTTTTACGAATGGGGATATATTACGATCAATGGGAAAATATTGAATTTACATTTGGTTCAATGATAAAAACGTACATCTGCTGGCCAAGTACGGTCCCGAAATAAAATAATAATGTTTTACAAAATGTTTACCAAGCATTAAAGATCAAATCAATTTGTCGAGTAGCTATTCTAAAACCAATGACATTGACTTGAAAGAAATTTTGATATCATACATTTTTAGGACTTGGCAACCCCTCAACACTTTGTGTTTTTGGGTATCCTATACTCTTATACGAGCAATGTTTGCTTGTTTGCTTGCTTGCACAATTATCTCAAAAACGGCTCCGACGATTTCCTTCAAATTTTGGAATATGGGGGTTTAACCCACCAGAAATCGATTGGAGCTGGTCCCATAGCTGGGAAAAATCCGGTTTTCGCGCTAGAGCCCTTCAAAGATCCCATGTTATCCTTATGGAAATTTTTTAACTGAACAAAAATCAGCTGATAACTGTAGATAAAATAAACCAATGTGTTACATCTTTAACCTGTGGTTTTAGGAAAATCATACCAATGTGCAGCAAATCTTCCGCCTGGCGAGTGAGCGGAGCGAACGAGCTTTGTGTGAGAAACGAAAGTAATAATTTTACCGAGCTTAAGCTCGGTCCCCCTGGTACTGATACTCTTATACGAGCAATGTTTGCTTGTTTGCTTGCACAATTATCTCAAAAACGGCTCCGACGATTTCCTTCAAATTTTGGAATATGGGGGTTTTGGCCACCAGAAATCGATTGGAGCTGGTCCCATAGCTGGGAAAAATCCGGTTTTCGCGCTAGAGCCCTTCAAAGATCCCATGTTATCCTTATGGAAATTTTTTAACTGAACAAAAATCAGCTGATAACTGTAGATAAAATAAACCAATGTGTTACATCTTTAACCTGTGGTTTTAGGAAAATCATACCAATGTGCAGCAAACCTTCCGCCTGGCGAGTGAGCGGAGCGAACGAGCTTTGTGTGAGAAACGAAAGTAATAATTTTACCGAGCTTAAGCTCGGTCCTCCTGGTACTATAACTTTAATTCAACATATGATCTCCCAACCATATCTACTTTCCACATTGGTTATTCATTTAAGGTCGTGTTTGCAGAATTGTACTCTACATATGACCTTCAATTCTATGTACGTAGCTATCTACCACGTGCAACAGTTCACAAATTATGTTGGTAAATAAACAAATAAACAATCCAACCCGGATCCACATGTAAATATTTATTATAAAAATCCCAGGTAACCTATATATTGTATTTAAACTTACCTGTCATAGATATTAATTAGGCCTAATTCAATAATTATATTAGATATTCATATTAATCAATTCATCACTCACCTAAGAATAATAATAGCCTAATCCCAGTAAATATTTATTTAAACATAGCCTAATATAATATATTTATAATGAAAACAAAACTACTTCAAACACATACCAAATTTAATAATTTAAATAAACATGGTCATTCTAATTTTATATAGTGTGTGATTCAAAATAGTGAATTAAATTCAGTGAAGTGTCAAGTGTTTCCAAAGCAAGAATCAAAACCTGAAGAATAAACATGTGATCACTACATTGTTGCTGAGCATCAACTACAATTTCTCTCTCTTGCATTTATGGCCTCATTGTGTTAACTTCATTTTAAACAGGGTCCCAACCCCAAGTGTAAAATAAACCCATAAAATAGTATTTGGGTCAATTTAATCCCAAATTTTAGATAGGAAGAAGAGCCAATACCACTAATAATAATCCCTTTATAATCTGGCCAAAGAAGAAGTGGTTATTGGTGAAGAACAAATATTGGTAATATCCATCCATCTCCAATAGACTAATTTTATCCAGTGATCCTAGAAGCTCAAAGAAATCAAGTAGAATTTTATCAAGAGACTAAATTTATCCATCAACAAACTTTTTCAATTTTACAAGAAGATTCAATTATAATTAACTTTCAAACAGATATAGCCTACAACTGAACCTAGATTGAATGACCATATTTTATCCATTTTAATCTCTTCAAAGAATAATCAAATCTTAATTTTTACATAACTACAAATCTCAATTAATATCAAGAATTATTATTTTACAGTCAATAAATTGGAAATTTTACAAGAGAATGTCCCCACGATCCAACACCCCCTGAGAGACAGAGTCATCATTTCTACCCACTGTAACTAGGCCGGAGCACAAAGACATTAAAGACTATATCAATCAATTAAATTAAATATTCCCCCCAGTAATTGTAAGCTATTGTTTGTTAGCCCCTTCATTTTTGAATCAGAATTTATTTGTTTGTGATCTAGAGTTAAATAAAAATTGTTTGTTAATTGTACCAAGATTATTTATTCAGATACTGTAATTTATAAATAAGAAATAGTTTGTAAGAGAGTGTGGGTGTGTAGCAAAATGGCGACCAACCTTTGGGGCATTCTCTAAAAAATTTCCAATCGTGTTTGAAGTAGTAAGCTAGGCTAGCCTAAGTCAAGTATAACCTAGATAGACATCATGGCCTAGATTAGACATAATCTAAGTTAGACTAAAATAAAACACTGTTAGAAATAAGTCATTTATTTATCCACCATATTATTTTAATTTCCCATTCAATTTTGTACTTGCCATTAATTGCATTCCAATATGACGACCCCATACAACTTACGTCCTAACCCCAAGCCATCCCAGAAATTACGTGAAGTTAGCGGGGATAACGAAAACGAACATGAAACAGATGATAGGGCGGAATTGGAAAACGAACATGAAACCGACAATTCCACTACACTAACAGCTGATTCCATCCCGGAACAAGACATCGACAATCAGACACAACACATGAACACATCAACAACAGAAACAAGGACACTCAGCCATCTTGATATGTCTAACGTCAACGTAGCAACGGCATCATCGTCGTCCGACCCAGCTGATCACGCTGAGCGCGCATCCATAGCCTCGAACCCAATATCTTCACAGCTGACTATGACGTCACCCGGCCGGCAAAACACCGCCCAATCAGAGACCGCCAACAACGGGAGCCAATCGCCGCCGCGTAACGATGACACACCTCCTCCCGCCTCACCTCAAACAGCTGACTTGATCACGCAAATCCAACACATGTTTCTGTCCTTAAAAACGGACATTAAATCTGACATTAAATCTAACATTGATTCGGTAAAATCCGACATGGACATAATTAAATCTGACATTAAATCTAACATTGATTCGGTAAAATCCGACATGGACATAATTAAATCTGATATTCAATCTAACATTGACTCAGTAAAATCCGACATTGACCTAATTAAATCTGATATTCAATCTAACAGTGATTCGGTGAAATCCGAGATTCATTCAGTAAAATCCGACCTCAAATTGGAAATTAAAAACCACTGTGACATCTTGAATGAGAAAATTGAAACTTTAACCAATGCACAGAATGGATTAAAATCCGAAATAAATGAAATACGGGAAATCCAACACACACAATCCTCTGAAATAAAACAAATTGAAACCAAACTGACCTCTCAAATCACGGAAAATGCTTACAACCTCAAAGTTGATTTTAAAGCCAGTTTAGACAATCACAAGACGGAGGTTAATGATGTAATTAACTCACAACATGATCACATTAAAGACCACATTAACTCCACCTTAGCCTCTCAATTGAACCAAATTCAAGATCAAATGCGAGCAAATAACGACACCCAGCAGAAAAACACGGATAAAATTATCAAAGAAAGTGCCAAACAAATTCACAACACATTTGACCCCTTAATCAAAGAAAATTCTGCCAAAATCGAACAAAATCAAAAGACGATTCAAGACCTAACCACCACCATAACTGAGCATAGCGAAAAAATTGAAACACTACAAAACGATGTCAATAACAAACAATTTAGTACACCCACTGTATATGTTACATGCAATAATGGACAATTCCCAGACAACCCCTTACCCAAATTCTCAGGAAGAGAACACGGACCCCCAGAATTCCTCCGAAAATTACACAAATATTACCTCAAGAGCATGCAGAGACAAACACATAAGACAAATACTAGAGATCACTTAATTGACGTAATCGAGGCTAGTCTTGAAAGAAATGCATCCCGATGGTTTTCGTTAATTAAAGACGACATTAAAGAATGGCAAGACTTTGAAAACGCATTCCTCGGCTTTCAGTCATTCTTCTTCGGCTTCAGTCGTGTTGGATAACATATCCGAGTGGTGCTCGACCAACGCCATGAAACTGAATCCCTCGAAATGTAAAGTAATTTCTTTTACAAGGAATTCGATCCCCCTGACTCTAATCTACAAAGTATCAAATCAAGAGGTTCCTCGCTGCCATGTGATAAAGGATCTAGGGGTGTATTTCAACACAAATTTAACGCCTGATGACCATCTTGATAACATCTGTGCAAGAGCTTCAAGAATGCTTGGTCTTCTGTTTCGCGTTTCCCGATCTGGCTTATCTACTGTTTCTCTTCTTCACCTCTTCAAGTCGCTCGTCAGATCCCTGTTGGAGTATGCATCAATAATTTGGGCACCTCATCAGCTTGGCCATTGTAATAGGCTTGAATCCCTGCAGAGAAGATTCGTGGGGTTCTTGGAGCGGAAACTTGGAGATCAATTGAATATTAACACTGAACCTACTTTGGAACTCTTACCCCTGCGGCATAGAAGAGATATTGCAGACCTAATCTTCCTCTTCAAGATTCTTCGTGGTCTGGTGGACTGTATGGAGCTGCTGCAGTGTATTGAAATTAGAATACCAACTGGAACTAGGTCCTGTGAAATGTTTTCCCGCCGTTGCTTTAGGACAAATTACTTAAAGAATTCTCCTTTGTACAGGATGCAACAGCTTGGGAATCAAGTTTCAAGTCTCGTGGACTTTTTCAATGATTCTCTTGTTTCATTTAGACGTAAACTGTTAACAACTGATTTACTTTCTAATAATTAGTTGTAATTATTATTTTTACAGGCATGCAAATCCGATCAATTTTTCACTGTTCGCATCATTGCGTAATGTTATCATTGTACAAATGTTATTATGAATTATTGTATATTCTTATGTGTAATTGTCACCTGTATTGAATGTAATCAATTGTAGCTTGTGTATTTTTCAAGTCTAGTAAGTTGTCCACTGTTCATGTTCATGGCATTCCTGTTCTCTGTTCTGTAAAATGAAGTACGTGTCCTTGTCTCATAGATTTCTCTGTGTACAGTAGTGAGTACCTGCATTGCCTGTTTGATCTTGTCTTAGGTTAGCATATAATTATCTTATCTTAGGTTAGCCATCTAAATTTCCAAAATGTAAGCACGTATGTAAGTAAATGCATGTAATTTGAATCTTGTATTTGAAAAGGCATTTGCCGTTGATGTACAAATAAACAAATAAACAAATAAACAATTCCTAACAAAATTCTGGAGTCGAGAAATCCAACGTGGAATTAAACAGAGGATGGAGAACGAAAAATACAGACCAGGAGGTATACTGACCCGATCCGAGTATTTCATTGAGAGAGTACTCACACTAAAATCCATGACACCCCCACTATCCGTGGATGAGATAATAAATATCATGAGTGACCACTTCAGCGAACTTATACAAGATGCCCGTATCGTACAGAACGCAAACACAATCTCCGCCTTTGAATCCTTGCTACAGCGGGAAGACATCAAGGACAGCCACCGCAGACCCAAAAATCACCAAACACAACATCATAATCGCTCCAGATCCCCCTCTCCACACCATCAAAACAGCCGACCAAACAACAATCAACCACAAAATAATTACCGTCAACCCAGAGACCAACACAACGCAAACTATAACAATTACCAGCCGAGATACAATCAGAACAACCAATCCGCTAATTATCAGAACCCACAATACCCCAGACGAAATCCACCGCACTGGCAGACTCAAACACGCTATGACAGAAACCCACCTCAAGGACACAGGTACCCCACAAATGAACAAAAACAAATATGTACCACCATCGCCGAGGGAACACAAAAAAACCACCGACCACCTGCGTCACCGCCATCCCAATCTGAATCTTTAAACTAGAATGCACTGGGAACAATACTGGCCTGCAAGATACACCTTTAAACAAACCTCCCATTGTCTCTTCAGTGCTAAATAACAAAGTCGGAAACCGTAGGCCAAATAATGATAATAATTACACTATACCGTATCCTTTAGAAACCGATATAGTTTGTTGTGATAGAGAATTTTTATTATCCGAAGAATCAAACCCTAATAATTTTGTAAATGACATTAAACACGTAAACCTCCCAGAAATAAATGTAAAAATAAATCAAATACCAATTACAGCATTAATCGACACAGGCTCAAATATAACATGTATGTCAGAACAATGGTTTCAAGAGAATAAATCTAACTTAGGTCGTTTCGAAGAGTTACCCATTACAAAAATCCACATTAAAACTGCTACAGGAGAGAAGTCCAAGCGCATAAATAGAATAATAATGATACCAATAAATATTGAGAATATTCACACACAACTTCAAGTTTTGCTCGTGCCAAACCTAGTCAGGAGTTTAATAATTGGGAACGACACGTTAGAATTATGGCAGTTTGAAATGAACTTTAAAGATAAGTTAATTAAAATAAATATAAATAATAATAATATAAAATTGAAGTTCGGAGAGGTCGATATTGATTGTGTCACGTGTAACTTTGTATTTGAAGAAAGCCTAAGGCAACCAACTAATATTAATGAATACAATGATGATGATTACTATGAATATAATAATAATGATATATATGCGAACGACGATAATCCTGATCCCAGTACGAGTAAAACTACTACAAGCCTCTCCCCTGAAACAGTTCACAAGTCCCTTGAAGATAATCCACTACTAAATGAACAACAACGAAACGAGTTAAGTGACATAATTCTCAAGTATAACCATACATTTCTGATAAGCCCCGAGTCTGCAATTACTTTAGATGAGACTCAAACATTTGGCCCATACCATATTTCCGCCCTGAAGAGATACATACTCCCTCAACAACCACACCCCCAAAATTAAGCACAACCTCATCACCAAGAATCAAATAGTTTTAAGTAGTTTAAGTTTCCCACAGTTTAAATGTGTACAGTGCAGAGACCTTATACAGTGCAAACCAACAATAGACGCTCAGTGAAGTGATAAACAATTTAGTGAAATACAAACTGTGTCAAACAGACAATAATATAGACCAAGTCTGATAATAAAGACATTAAATAATGTAATAATAATTCATTACACAAATCAAGATGTTATTATTCGTAGTTATAAGTTGTTCTGTTAATCATTATTTGTTAGTTAAGCAAAAGTTCATTAATAGCTCTATATGAATGTGTTCGAACATAATTTATTCACTGTTTATCGAAATGCCATACTACATTTCATTTCATATGTCATTTCTGCGGGGATATTGCAACAGTTCACAAATTATGTTGGTAAATAAACAAATAAACAATCCAACCCGGATCCACATGTAAATATTTATTATAAAAATCCCAGGTAACCTATATATTGTATTTAAACTTACCTGTCATAGATATTAATTAGGCCTAATTCAATAATTATATTAGATATTCATATTAATCAATTCATCACTCACCTAAGAATAATAATAGCCTAATCCCAGTAAATATTTATTTAAACATAGCCTAATATAATATATTTATAATGAAAACAAAACTACTTCAAACACATACCAAATTTAATAATTTAAATAAACATGGTCATTCTAATTTTATATAGTGTGTGATTCAAAATAGTGAATTAAATTCAGTGAAGTGTCAAGTGTTTCCAAAGCAAGAATCAAAACCTGAAGAAT
Organism: Neoaliturus tenellus; assembly: GCA_030545055.2. Classification (NCBI taxonomy): domain Eukaryota; kingdom Metazoa; phylum Arthropoda; class Insecta; order Hemiptera; family Cicadellidae; genus Neoaliturus; species Neoaliturus tenellus. The sequence goes on along the minus strand of CM061534.1, from coordinate 150,063,247 downwards.
AAACATGTGATCACTACATTGTTGCTGAGCATCAACTACAATTTCTCTCTCTTGCATTTATGGCCTCATTGTGTTAACTTCATTTTAAACAGGGTCCCAACCCCAAGTGTAAAATAAACCCATAAAATAGTATTTGGGTCAATTTAATCCCAAATTTTAGATAGGAAGAAGAGCCAATACCACTAATAATAATCCCTTTATAATCTGGCCAAAGAAGAAGTGGTTATTGGTGAAGAACAAATATTGGTAATATCCATCCATCTCCAATAGACTAATTTTATCCAGTGATCCTAGAAGCTCAAAGAAATCAAGTAGAATTTTATCAAGAGACTAAATTTATCCATCAACAAACTTTTTCAATTTTACAAGAAGATTCAATTATAATTAACTTTCAAACAGATATAGCCTACAACTGAACCTAGATTGAATGACCATATTTTATCCATTTTAATCTCTTCAAAGAATAATCAAATCTTAATTTTTACATAACTACAAATCTCAATTAATATCAAGAATTATTATTTTACAGTCAATAAATTGGAAATTTTACAAGAGAATGTCCCCACGATCCAACACCCCCTGAGAGACAGAGTCATCATTTCTACCCACTGTAACTAGGCCGGAGCACAAAGACATTAAAGACTATATCAATCAATTAAATTAAATATTCCCCCCAGTAATTGTAAGCTATTGTTTGTTAGCCCCTTCATTTTTGAATCAGAATTTATTTGTTTGTGATCTAGAGTTAAATAAAAATTGTTTGTTAATTGTACCAAGATTATTTATTCAGATACTGTAATTTATAAATAAGAAATAGTTTGTAAGAGAGTGTGGGTGTGTAGCACACGTTTAATTATAAGGCAGCTATCCTGGATGCTTGTTAGATACCATGTGTTGATAATTTTACAAATATGTAGGTCACGATCACCAGTAATTAATTATTTGTCAATTTTTATATGTCCCTCTGTTTATAATTAAAACTAAAATATGTTATTTTAAAGTGACAGACGCAACTGTCACCCTTTGTGTTCTAAGAGGTACGAAAGTGCAATTTGAATTTGTAGTTTGTTTACAGTTTTTTCGTCCGCTATTGAGTATCACCCGTGGGGGATCACTCCAACTGTAAAGACACTTCGAGTTGGTTGTTTTCACAAAGTGTGGTTAGAGGAAGCGACAACAATAAGATTGTACGCGACATTGAGTAGGCTTAAAACCACGACAGGGTTTCCGATAATGTGGCAGTGGCGGCACAGTTGGACGATCAGCTGATCCGCTGGAAGTAATCTACCAACAGTCCTACCAACCTGGGAAAGACGACGGAATAAAATCATACCAACCTGAGGTGTAAAAATAATACCAAGAGTGACTGAAGTGTCTTCAAGTCATACTAGTAACGAGTGATAATATTTTTTAACATAAAATGCTATTGACATTTTAAGAAAAATTATGATATATTACGTCAGAGAGAAGGTTATCAGCGGTTCTTTCCTTTAAAGGACAAGTTAGTTTATAGCTTACAAGGTATAGTATACAATATTCGACTATTTTTTTTAAATGACTGCAAAAGGATTTTATGATTAGATTGGTTGTATAATGTGTAAAGCGAGACGTTGAAAGTAATTTGAACTGAAAATTACATATAAATGGTACTGACTGTATTTAAAGTTCTTCGGACTGTCAAATGAATCAGGTTAGAAACAATAAGTTCGCTTATGCACTTGTGTTAACACGGGGTTGTATAAATGTTTTTCATTTAGCCATTAGCCAAGCTCATTTATTTATAGTGCATTTTCCTGATTACATGGCATTAATTTAATCAATGCGTTATTTATCATGCACATACACTTACCATTTACCACATGACATATCGTTATGACAAAACCCCTAAGCCATAACGAGTCTTCTGATAACGATTCTTCTGATAACGATTCTTTTACCGTCCTAATTATCATCGGATTCCCCGCAATTATCGGGCCAGATGGTGCAGCACTTCCACTTCCTGCCACCCCAAGGCCCGGGGACCTTCTGTCGCCATATATGGCTGCAAGGTTGCGCTGCGATGGACCTTCCGCGAGTCGAGATGCCGCCGTCGCCTCGCAAGCAGCGCAAGCAGCGCAAGCGGCGCGCAAGTCTCTTCGCCTCCTCGCAATGTACTTGACGCCAACATTCAATCATTCATAGGGGATTTTACTTCAGGTAAAACATGAAAATGAACTGAAATAATAATAGGGGAATACGCACTGTTTACATGTTTTACCAGCAGGAGCATGTCCATAGCTTAGGCATACTCCTGGAAGTGATAATCGAAAGTATGAGCACTACTGATGATGCTGGTATAAGTTATTGGAAAAAACTGCGATTCTCTGAAAAAATTTGGAATATCAAATTAATCTACATATTAATATACAAGCATGTTTATTTTCGTCATTATTCTCAGCTTGAGTGCATCGTATTCGAAAACTGCACATACCGTTAGAAAAGAATCGTCCTGTAGATGAGCAGAATCACATTATAATTCAAACCGGCCCTCAGGGCTTTGCCTTACAGCTTTCAAAGTTTAAATGTTAATCTTACGGAAGTCTTACGCGTAATTGATTAAATTATTAGACAACTGTGGTAATAACAAATTCTATAATTAGAATTCAGGAAATTAGATGTTTTAGTTGTAAACCGGAAGTTGGTTAAAAGAAAGAAAAAAATTGGTCTAATTTCGACCAGTTGCGATTTCTAGTTTGTATTAAATCACAATTAACATTGAAACCCCTTTTTACTTGGGTGCATAATATATGATGTGAAACTCATGTTCCATAGTAGGGGGGGGGGGGGCTTCTTCACTTAGAGAGTCCACGAGGAACTTGTTTGCTTAATCTGCATTTATTGTGAAGATTTAGGCAATATAAGTGTCAAATTCAAACACACAATGAAATCTATCATTCAATTCCAGTATAAACCTTTGTCTTTTACTTCATCCCGACGAACGTCTCGCTTGTGTTTTATCGAGTCTGCGGCCAACAATGGTATCTCCGCTCAATTTGAGGCCATAACTGGATGTTATGATAAACAGAGGCGTGAGTCAGCTGTTGAGCGATTGTCCGCGAGGCCACGTGTGGCGTGTGTGTGAGTGTGTGCGTGTGCGTGTGTGAGGGTAAGGTAACAAGACGGGTTATGTGTTGCATGTGTGTGCATCTCTGGTATATCGCGTCACCGCGTCAGTCCCGTGCCTTGTATGGCACAAACCTCGACCTTGACTGGCTCCTTGCTCCTCGTCTGCCCGAGCGGTTCTTCCTCGTTTTCTCGTAGTTTTCTCGGCAGTTTTAGAGTAGAGGAGTTGTAGGTGAAATGTCCCCGCGCAATGGAATGGGTCTTTGGTTTTACTATAGGAGTTTGTAAAACTGCGTACTAAACTACTGCACTTCCTGCAACCTTGGCAACTTTCTCTAACATTCTAATCTTAAACTTAAAACATTCATTCATAAAGACCATGTATCAACATTAATATTCATAAGGTTTAATTATTATACGTCCATCCTTAAAGATAAATGCTGTGAATTTTATAATGTTTCATATTCAGATAGATAGTTAAAGCATAATAAAACATTTATTTATAAATTCCCATTTTGAAATTGTTTGTTTAGTAAAAGACGATCTTAACAGAAGAACATTCGCATTAAACAAATGCGAAGGGTGAAATCTTAAGTAATCGTTTGGATTTATTAAATAAGATTAATCTTAATCCTGTAAAACGCTTTCTTATCAACCAGTAACCGGTAATAGTCAGAGTCAGAAAACCCTTTTTTATTTGTTAATTTTTTTGAAATGGACGCATGATTGCGATAGTTTTCTGATGGGATTTACGCATTAATATTTTTGTTTGAACTCTAATTATCAACATAATTAATTACTCTAGGTCATTTACCATAATTATTAAAACTAATCAGATGTTATTTTTTAAACTTAAGTTATATAAAATCTATGGATTCTCAAAGTTATTTGAGGTACGATTTAACCTTGCAAATTCCGCACAATACTGTTACTCCCCGAGTCAGCCCACAAGCTCTCTACCCCTCGGAGCCCCAGGACTGTAAACATCGTCGGTTCCCCCAGTGTCAGTGCCAATGTATCAATGTAGCCATATACGCCACCGCCCGGCTGTAGCGCCAGCCCCGGCCTAGATCCCTGGCCTTCGCTCGCGTCTCAGCCTCCGTTCCTGTACCGTACCCGCTCAGTACGCATCCTACCGCCGCAACTCCATGTCCGCGGGTGTCATACAGTGTTGTGGTCGTGACTGTACTCTCGTGTCACGTTGGGTCAAAGGAACAAGGTTGCCAGCGATTAAAGGTAGATGGATACATCAGTGTTGCTAGTGAAGTAAACGAATAAAAAATAATCTCTATAGGAAAATGGATAAAATTTACTAGTTCGTTTTTTTATTGGTTTGTTTCTGAATGTTTAGTATTTCATATTTGCACAAAAATTGAAATGTTTGTTTTATTTGTTTGTACACTACAAAATGTTGAGTTGAAAAGTGTCAAGTACAGTACAACAAAGTGGACACAATTTTCCATATGTTTTGCCATCCATTGCTAGTGTAGGTCTATGACCATTGGGTGCAAAAAAGTAAAATTATACTACTTTATATTAACAAAATCTGATTAAAATAACACTGAGAGCCAATAGCTAACTTGCATACAGTTAATGAATTAGTAATGTCTTCAAATTGTACAGCTCATTTAGCCTACAGCTCAAAGTCTGCAGGCTTGGCAATGAGTTGCAAAACACATCAATGAAAAAAATTGAAATTTCTTCGTATATGCTTAGAATTGTGTTTATTTGAGTTAGATTTATGGTTTTTGGGTTACAGAATCGCAACGCAGTTGTTACACTATATCTTAGTTTCTTCGGTTTATCTATTCTTTTTGGACATACAGAGTATCTGTCTACTATCTTTTTGGAACCTTTTTTCCCTCGAACGAACCAAATTTACTGGATATATAAAATTTGTTCTTTAATAGACTAGAATGCTGGATTTAATTTCATTTTGGCCCAAAAATAAGTTTAGAAACAGCCTTAATACCAGGAAAATCCGGTTTAGTATAAAAAGAGTTTGAAAATTGTAATTTTTAACATTGGTCTTATGGGCTACCATTTTGGTAACGAAATAACTAAGAGTTAAACAAAATAAGATAACGCTACTTTTTTAAGCATTGTTTGGTGAAAAGTTATAGATGGTTGTTGGTGTTAACTGTTAACAAGCAAGGCTTTGTGAACCCAGTACTTGCACTAAAACAAACATATAAACTCTTTCCTCACGAAAATAATGTTTTGGTTTTGGCATTGACTATACACTAACATGAATAGACTTCTCATCCAATGTGTATGGTTTTATAACATTCACAAAATGTTTCATCCATGGTTAGGACATGTTACTGGTTACTTGTTCTTCATCTTTATGTCTAGTCTGCCGTAGAAGATCACACCATCCTAAATTGGTTTCAAACACGTATGCTATGGGAAGTCTATTCACGTTAGTGTATATAGTCCATAGTTTTGGTAAATTATAAGAAAGTCTATTAGGGCTATTGTTTTATAGTGGTGTGATAAGAACCTAACTCTTCATATCCACCTCTTCTAATCCCAAGTACCTATTCTTTAAAAGGGCTCTCGCTCTGCCCTCAGAGGCCAAGAAATATTGTATAAGAATATTTTTATTCAAAATTTTAACAAAATTGTGCATTTAGTCTCCTGATTATGTTAAAAAGTATCTGGAGGACTGAATATTTGCGTGGTAAACTTTAACAAATAATTTCAACATAAATACCCCTCAAACCTTTCGGCATTCAAGCAAAAGAAAGTTATTATAGGTCACTGATAAATTGATTTTCAAGCTTAGACTCTATATTCAGTTGTTAATGTCTATGGCCCCATTTATGCACGTGTCGCGCGACACGGCTGCACGACAGCGCGACTTCGAAAATGTGCCAAAAACATCGCGCATTTTCAAGTCGCGCGATTTCCAGTACTACCAACAGCTATACTTCCACGTTAGTAGAGCAAATGGATCCATGCGTGGTGTACGGTTATTTCCTGTTGGTCAAGAAGAGGAGGAGGCGACGATGGGACATTCACCCTATAAATTCTGTCGAGCATTTCGAAACTTGTACGGGTTGTTGAGAAACGACACCGACAAGTTTTTTACTATTTTAGAATGAGCATAACCTCTTTTGATGAGTTAGTTGTTCGGCTTAAAGGTGCAATAGATATTGAACCAGGTCTAGTGCAAGGATTGGCGTTTTCTACACAAGAAATGCTAGCAATTACAGCCATCCACTACTCATCAATGGTCAACACAGACTGACAAATACAAAAGGTGGCGTACTGGTCGCAGCACTGCTCACCGATGTCGCGCTTTTTCTGGAAAACGCGCGATTGCATAAACGGTACCATTTGGCCCAATGTACTTTGACAAGTCGCGCGACTTAAAAATCACGCGTTTCTCTAGGAGAGGGCGATTTGATTTAGAAAACGCGCGGCACAAAAAATCGCGCGACATCATGCCTCCGTGCATAAACGGTCCAATTAAACTCAATGCTCCCAGGAATCGCGGGTTTTCAAATCGCGCGACTCAAATCGCGTGCATAAATGGGCCTATTATTACAGAATGATTTTAATTTGTAGTTTTCATAATCTATTGTAAACAAAATAAATCAACATTTTCAATCAATCTGGGTCTTGTGTATTTTATGGGCAATCAACTAACAATAATGTACTCACTAACTAAAAATTGCTATTTTCATCACTTTAAAGAAATTACAGAAATTGAGGTCCTTAAAGACATTGGATTAGGGGGTCCTCAGAGACAAATTGTTGAAACCCTGTGAATTTGACTTATCCTAAATTAAATTAAAATGTAACTATTTATTATGGTCAGTTATTAACTTAAATTTTGTTTTCTCTTACAGAAGGCAGTCCAGCCAGATCTCTGGAGGAGGAAGTCCCGTTCCAGTCTCCCCTCAAGGTAGGATCAAATCATCCTTTTGTAATGTTCATAGTATATCATGTATGTTATAAATGTCCAATGTTATGGATATTATATACTGGATGGACAAAGTCTAAAAATGTTGGAAATTTTAAAAATTGATTAAATTAAGAAATGATCAAATAAAAAATAATACTCAGCATTCTTAAAAATTTGATTAAACACAAATGCCTAATAGTCCACGCTTTTTTTAGTTAACACGTTCGCTACCACAATGTTAAAAAAAATCGTAACCACAGCCCGTTGCCGCAATTTTGCGGCGGGCGAGTTCTACTGAGAGCCCACCGCCGCATATCTGCGGCGGCTGGGCTCATTAAAATAGACTGCCGCCGCATATCTGCGGCGATGGTTCCATGATACTAAATACGAAATTTCTTCAGTGCGGTCTATTTTAATGGTCAGACAGTTTAGGCGCGGTCTACGGGATAGTCCACCGCATATATGCGGCGCTTGGTCTGTGGCTAAAACAATCACTGACGTCACTAAAATGTTTTACGTAGGCCTACATTTTTATTTAATGTATTTTTGAAAGTAACATTTTTTAACGTATTTGATATATCTTTACACAAATATTCATCAAATCTCTTATATGACACATTAAAAAAAGTTTGTTATGTAAGAAAAATGTATAAACATTTGCATTTTGTAAACTTGTAAAACATCATAATTATACTACGTAAATGAATTGTAAACAACTCTTTTTGTAAACTAAATATTTCAATACAATGTTTTTATGTATAAGCTGTATTTTATTTTTTGCTTTTCAAAGGTTATGACTAAAAATAAGGTTATATTAGTGCCGATGCTAACATGCGTCACTTAGTCTCTGACCATGCGCCGCAAATGTGCGGCGCTCAAAAAATGACCAAAAATGAAAAGAAAATTGTATATATTTTTTTATTTAATGAAATTATTAAAATATTTTGAAGTGTGAAAACTAATTTTGGACGGTTTCTATTCGTGGTCTGTGGCATAAGTCACAACCACTAGGGCCGGTCTACAGGGAAGTCCATGATTATGTTGGTGGGCTGTGGGATTGGCCTGACCGCCCGCCGCATATATGCGGCGGCTGGTAGCGAACGTGTTAAAGTTTCTTTCAAAGTGATTACTGAAACCACACCTCCCAAGAACAAGGAAGCCTCAAGAGTCATAAAGAAATGTGGTGTGTAGGCATAAGCATAGGTTGATATTTACATCTTTCTTAATAGAGTTCAACATTGTTAACTTGACCTTATTTGTAAACATCAGGCAATTAAACTTGGTTAAAAAATCATTACCGATATTTTTAACTCAATAACTTCTGGCTATTAAATGTTTATTAAGGATGCTATTAATTGTATTATTATCAATGTCTTGTCTTTAAATGTCAAAATGGCATGTTTGTGGAGTTTTAGATCAAGTGCCATCAAGACTAGATTAGATAGTTTTAGAGGTTCATTTGCAAACTTTGTATTCAAAATTTTTCTACAATCTTAGAATATCTACTAAAGTTAAAACTTTACCCTCTTAGCTCCATTATAGACCAAGTTCAAAACTGAATCCATTTCTAAGAAAGTTATGGTTTTTTCAAAGCACACATTGTATGGTTGGCTTCTATATTAGCGATTTCACACAATACATTTTTAATCATGCCATTAATATTCGCATCAAGGAAACTTTCTATGATTTTGAAAAGTTTGTTACCATGGTTTTAGACAATAATAATTTTCCTTGATTAGTAAACTTTCCTCAAACATTCTCATAGGCTTATAATACCAAACAATTAAAAATATATTTAGTTAACAAGGTTAACGTGTGGTATGGTGTAATTGGCCTTATTTCGTAGAATGTTCACTTTTCTTGCATTATGGTTGATACCCAGTTTTGGATATATAACTTTAAGTTATATATAACTATTAAAATACTATTATTTTAGAACTATATTTATTTTAAACTTTGACTATATACACTACTGTAACGTGAATAGACCTCTCATAGCATAGGAGTGTTTGAAACCTATTGACGGTGGTGCGATCTTCTGCGGCGTACATGAAGTACTAGTGACATACGATAGATAAATCAGTATTACCACTCTTCTCAACCAAGGATGAAATATTTAATAAATGAGTGTTATGTTTATGTTGTGGTTAAGTGATTTTGCAGCACTGTAAATCCAACTGAATAGTAACAATATCGATTGCAGCGAATCTGGCGCTGCGCACATGAACTTCGCAAATTTTGTGTATATAGTCAATGTCACGTGTCAACGTCAATGTGTATATAGTCACGTTAGTGTATATAGTCAATGACTTAACCCTCCGTGGGGCACATTGATTTTAAAACATATAAGAATTTAACACAAAGGCTCATAGAGTTTACCACTGAGTGGACACAAATGGCTGGTAATTTAGTAAATTAATTAAAATGTCGATAAAACTATACAAAAAGCAATATATTAAAATTATCATAGTTATTTAATAAAATAATTATTATATTTTAAATACTTATAATTTGTTAAACCTATTTGGATAAACTACAATTTGTCATTAATAATTGTTAAAAAAACCTATTATAATTATCATCCTAATTAACCTATTAACTAACTAATCATTAGTTAATGATAAATTTTAAGCTAATTTAGACATTTTTGTTAATTAATTATGACTGTATATACTCTGTGATATTACTTTAATAGTTTTGAAATACTATGATTGCAAAAAGCAAGAAAATAAAACACAAAATGTTCTTAAATATACAGGGTGGAAAAAAGTCTGGAACGATATAATATCTTTAAAAGTATTTAAGTAATAAAACTAAAACTTTGCAAATTGATTATAAGTGAGATGGTCTACTTCCTAAAGTACTTACTGACCTTGGACCTCCAAGAGTGGACGGTTTACAAGGAGTCAGAAGAAAATTTTAAATGTAAGCATAGGTCAATATGTTCATCAAAATAAAGGTCTCTAAAGCCGCGTCCGCACTGGCCGAACATGTTCGCCGAACAAAGTTCTATTGAACATTTGTTTGTTCGTTGCTAACCTTTTAGAATGTAAATCATATGGCTGGTAATTGTTCGCTAGGAATGTTTGTTGATTTTTTGTGTTCGCCGAACAAGTTCGCCGCAAATGTTCGCCCAGTGCGGACGCGGCTTAAGAATAGAGAACAATGCCGCAAACATGACCTCATAAGGATGACCGAGTCAAAAATGGCAGGCGATCAAACTTTGCATTTCTCGTAAATCATATTGCTGAAAATAAAGATGCAATTACTCCCAATACACTCGACCTTTTGAGGTCGGGTTTGTGGCAAATTGCTAAAAAAGCAAAATCCTTTAAAATTATGTATCATATGACGTAGGCTAATGCAGTTTCAAGGACAACTTCCACAAGAGACGTCCCTAAAGGAAGTCATGGGAAAAACTTCATTGGCCTGCATATAAATACCACCCGATTTTACCTCGCTTGTCACATCCGGTTTAGTACAAACAAAAACTTTCAGAGTGCCAAGTATATAAGCAATTCAAGTGATATAAGCAATTTGAGATATTGCTTATATCAGTGTCAAGATAAAGACAGACTACACAATAGTGTAGTCACCTTCACTGAAACTCATGTAGTGTTTCTTTAGTATGTGATCAATGTGTCAACATTGGGAAACGAAATAACAAAAACAAAGAAACGCTCTTCACAGCCACAGTTCTTTTCAGTGACTGGCATAATGTATGCTACTTCTTCTCTTCAACTACATGTTAGTTTTGGCATTTACCGCTAGGAACCAGCACTTACCGGGCAAAATCCGACCACCCAGTTTTACCCACCTCTCCCCTATACAAAAAAATTAAACCTATAATTCTTTTCTTTTAACTAAATAGGCCTAAAACAAAAAAGTGTATGTTTCTTTCACGATTGATTTTGCCAAACAGACAAATAAAGTTGCGATTACCGTACAAAATAAATATTAACACGAAAAATCAATATAATTGCTTACCAAAATTGCGGAAATATGTTTTTGGTTTAATTACTAGGTGATTGCTGGTATGTTGCTAAAAAGTCGTCAGAAGTTGTCTAGGCATCTATTTTCTGCCAAATTTTATGATGTCATTTCCGGTACGTAAATTAACATAGCCGGTGGTGCCGGCGATCTTCACTTATAACTATCAGAACTCTCGCCAGAGCCGTTTTCATAATAAGAATACAAATTCTCCAACAATTTGTTCCATCATTACCATGCTTCATTGCACAAATAACATAAAAAACAACAATAGAAAACACTGTGAACACAATCACTTCGTACACTGCTCGCCCAGGGTGGACCGGCAAATGATCATCCGCAAACCATGCACATGGACTGCACCAATAAGAGGCGAGCAATATGACCTCTCCCAGCAGTGGCTGAAGCCCAGATTAAACGAATAAACAAATGTTACACAATCCGGGAGTGCTACATAATATTACCCAGGCCGCTGCACGTGAAGCTGCCCTCTTCACTCCTTAAAAAATGGCGGATCGGGAAACAAACTATGCCGAAGTGAACTCATTGACTGTCACAATAGGCGGTGAGCGAATCAACCTCTCCCTGCAATGGCTAAGCTCATACTGAACCATTATTTTTCGGGCAGGACAGGAGTGCTACGTAAATTAACGTAGGCCGCACTCAACGTGTTATATGAAATATTGGATGAGACGCTGCATAATTAAACTCTACTTATGGTTAAATCACTGCAGATGCTAGAGCAGCTGTGGCACCTCTGTGTGCATGCCTATGCTTCTGACATAAGCGGCCTCATGAGCCGCAGAGAATTGCTTGAAACACACAAAGTTACCTTAAAAACAATGATGTGATGTAGATCCATAAAAGTATTATTAGGTCGCCATTTCAATAAAGGTATTAAAAGGTATTAAAGGTATTAAGGTATTAAAGCTAGACTGTTGTAAGTCCTTATAAAAAAACTAATAAAGCCCATGCCATAACATACAACTTGAATGGTCTTCAGCAGTTTACCACAAACATTACCTAAAAAATTCCAATTGGCATAGCATGAGTCGCCACATCCAGCTCATCTACTGTGAAAGGTCTGGAGACTTCCAATGGCGCTTGCCGACTTTCCTTAATTTCATTAAGCTTAAAATTTATTTTCCTATCTGCGGACGTACGCACCGGTTTAGATAGACAGGAGAGGCGTTTTGCAATAACACAGGGGTGAGGTTGCGAGGTTGCGGGTTTTTCATTTGGCTTACCAGTGGAGAGCTTCCTGAGTAGAGACCAAGCTTTCCGACTACTGCGGGTGAAGTTCAGATTTTCAACAGTTTTCACCCATTTCTCTCTCCTGGAGTTGTCGAGAGAGTTAACGAGTTGGTCCGCTACATCTCTGTCGGCAGTGTCAGTGAACTCACTGTAAAGGTCTTCGCACTCTTGACTCCATCCTGGTATGTACTCTTTCCTAAAACCTCTTGGGATAGACGCTTTAGCGCAAGACAGAACAAGTCGTGTGAACCGATCATAGTTTTTTATTTTAGGGGGGATGAACCTGATGCCTTTGTCAAGCCTGGAAGAGAAGGCCTCCCACTCAGCTTTGTTGAAGTTCCACCTAGGCCGAGGAAAAGATCTTACGAGAGGAATTTGGATTCCCACTGATATCAGAACAGGCCTATGCTGAGAGTGAGGAAAAGCATCTAGGACCCTCCTGCAAGTTGGTATGGGTGTTGCTGACCGGTCAAGAGAACAAAAGCACAAGTCTGGGGAGTACCCACGACGCCATCGGGCAGAATGGAAAGTGTGTGGGTCCTTGGCATTAAATACCAAGAAAAGGTTGTTATTTTCAGCCCAGCTTGTAAGACGAGTGCCATTTTCATCATCGGACGAGTATCCCCACTGTGTGTGATGACTGTTAAAGTCACCTACATATACTACAGGATGTTCAAAAGATGGGAGAGCTGTATCTGGCCACTGGATGTTCGGTGGTTTGTAGACATTGACAATGGTAGTCTCAGATACCTTAACAGCAATAGTAAATATGCTGTTCACACAACTTTTGTGGGAGACTGATACGTCGTCTATGTCTTGCCTCACGTAAGTCGCCACACCATAGACCCTGTGTCCTATTTCCTCCACAAGCCTATATCCTGTGATGTTTCCCCTCGCACTGTTCTCTAGGTCTTCTACATGTGTTTCTTGTAGTGCGAGGACATCGACATTATTTTCTCGCAACACCTTGCTGAGGCAGTCACTTTTTGATTTGCTCAGACCCTCTACGTTCAGATGACATATATTTAAAACGGAGCCTACATTTCTAAAATGGCCCTGGAAAGGGCCGTTTGATTTTGGTCTGGCAGTTGGCATAGCTGAGAGATCACTTGCGTGATAGTTCAGCTGCCAAAAAATTGTTGTTCGTTTAGCACCACCCAGGGAGTACGTGCAGCTTTAATGGAATGCTGCGGACGCGAACAACATCACTCCCTAATTTGATAAAATGTAATTTTGATAACTATAATTTCTATAAAATGTAGCCTTGAACCTTTTTTTTTACAAATTACTGTTTTTTCAATTTTTCTTGCTTATGATTAGATTTTGAAGTAGGTATCAAAACATACTCACTTTAATCCACTACTCACTTCCTAAAAATTAAAGTATGTCAGTACTTCTTACTTTGTTTACCCTGTGTATTACAAACAATAAGAATTGTCTAGTTATAAAATAAATTGCATTATACAGTACAATAAGTATATTCAAGTGTCATGGAATGTTTGATGTTGTTGGTTGCAGGAGACAGCCAGGTGTTGCCCCCGCCGCCCCCTCCGCCCCCATCGTCCTGCCCCCCCGCGCCGCCCCCGCCACCACCCCCTGGACTTCCTGGCAACATCCCTGCTGTAAGGCTCTCCACTGAGGTAAGCTCTACATGCCTACATAAGGAAAAAGTTCAAACGAAAAACACATCAATAGTTAAAATAAATTAAACAGTGAATAGGGAAGTTTCATCATTACAGTAGAAGTAGAACCCCACAAACCCGGACTAATGCGTGGACTGAAGGACTGAATGGTGTAAGGGTTTGTGAAAATTCTGGATTGTCGGGAAAGGAGTAAACATAAAATAAAGTACAAATACTTTGTTTTAAGTTCATTGTTAGTGATGGTGAGTTTATGTTGTTTAGTAAATTATAAATTCACGACGTTTCAGGATCTGAAATCTGATCCTGTCTTCAGGTGGAAGAAATACCTAGAACATAACAAAGTTAGTAAAAACACACCACGTGAAACTGGAGGAGTCCATAGCCATATCTGAAATCACCTTCCGTGCCTGGCATTGGTGGAGTTTGGTTGGCTCCAGGCTCCAGTGTTCTGTCTCGTGATTGATGCAGAGTGTTTTTCATTTTATGTGCTTTGTTTGAATGCTTTCACAGTTTGCTGTTTAAGCTTTGTGCATTTATTAGTGTTTTATTTAATTTTGTAACTGCCTTTTCTGATTTCTTGTATGGCTTAGGACTTCTCGAGGTTCACCTTGTGTGTTTTTACTAACTTTGTTATGTTCTAGGTATTTCTTCCACCTGACGAAGGGGTCAGATTCTTGATCCCGAAACTTCGTGAATTTGTAATTTACTAATCAGTGATGGAAAATGTCCGCTATAATTTACTAAACAAAGTACAAGTAGTTTACGTTATTCCTATAAAAAACTGTTTTTTATTGCATAATGTACATGATACAAAAACTAACATAAACCATCCTCATCTGTTAAAACAAATTTAAAGAAAAACCAAAACTGTTCTGAAGGCTCCTGCCAATGCCATGGCGCTTAGCACCTTGAAACCCAGTGCACTTTTCTGCTCTGGCAGGCTTTCCGAGTTATCCAGATTTCCAGGTTATCAGAGTCCGGGTATGCTCGATTTTACTGTACTATTGCTTTTAACTGGTAAACGTAATTAATCTCAACTTTGTGTTATAAATAACTAGCTAACGTACCCGTGCTTCGCGATGGTAGAACGGTAATCTGCTCAAATAGCAATGCCAACATGAGGAATTTTTACACTTCAGATGAGCTCGTTTGCTGCGTTCACTCGCTATCACGTTTAGTTCATTCGCTACGCTCACTCGCTTTAAGTCTATAATATCCTTTAGTTGTTTATTACTAATCTTCCCTTAATACTTAAAATAAAATGAGAACATCTGTTTATGATTAAATAAACTGCAGACAAGTAATGTAATTTCAAATAGTTCTCATCTGCGGAAATGTTAACAAAACCCCAAAACAAATTATTCTTCCTATACGAACTCCATGCTAACTTTGACCTTCTGTGGTGCGGAGACCATTGGGAATTTTGTACAATCGCTTCTTATTGTCTGCCTACGCTATGAAAGGAATATGTATGCAAAATCTCATGCTTCTAGGTGCTATGGTTTGGCCTGTGCGTTGATCGGAATTTCGTGTTTATATATAGAGATTAAACTTCATTGTATTTTATTTGATCTAATACTAGCTTGCCTGGCATGTTCATCCATAAGTACCATCCTCAAAATTAGACCAATTCGTATATGGGAGGTTGAAATTGTGGTTCGGATCCCACGTTAAACTGTAGGTCCCTAGATACCATTGGCTGTTGGGTAATGAATTAACAGTCCTGTCTAAGGAGAATGTCGGCCTTAGTCAGTAACAAGACTACAAGATCGCACCACAATCATCCTACACTCATCCCTCATTCATACTTGGCTTTAAACTACCTATTGAGTTAGGTCGCCATTGCAATAAAGGTATTAAAGGTATTAAAGGTATGCTTTGCAATGCCAACCTGAGGAATTTTTTTGTCCTTCAGGAGACCTCATTTGCTACACTCACTCGACATCAGGTTTAAATTGTTTGCTGCTCCCTCTTGCCGTGAAGACATTATATATTTTAGTTTTTTACCGCCAATCTTCCCTGAATACTTTGAATGAAAACAGTTGTTTATTGAATTAATATTCCTAAATTAATCATATGTTCCAATACAAAAATGTTGCTTCTATAAGAATAACATGGTAACTTTGAAGACGTGTGGGTTGGAGATATATGGAGGGATCTGGATAAATGTATCATATATGTTCTTCCTGGTTCTAAGCTAGCTCCCCACCAATTTTCAGCCAAATAGGTTCAGTTGTTCTTGAGGTATAGATGGTGTAAGTAACATGACTTTCTCTTATATATATCTATATATAAATGTGAAATTCCGATCAACGCACAGGCCAAACCATAGCACCTAGGAGCATGAGATTTTGCATACATATTCCTCTCATAACGTAGGCAGACAATAAGAAGCGATTTTACAAAATTCCCATTGGGCCCCGCCCCACAGAAGGTCAAAGTTATCATGGAGTTCGTATAATTTGTTTTGGGTATTTGTTTACATTATCGCAGATGAGAACTATTTGAAATGCCAATAGTTGTCTGCAATTTATTTAATAGTAAACAGCTGTTCTGATTTAAAGTATTAAGGGAAGATTAGTAATAAAAAAACTAAAGGATATTGTAGACTTAAGGCGAGTGAGCGTAGCGAACGAGCTCACCTGAAGTGTAAAAATTCCTCTGGTTGGCATTGCAATTTGAGTAGGTCTAGGTCCTATGCCCTATACCGTTGCGAAGCACGGGTAAGTCAGCTAGTCTTATATAATAAAAGAGTGCATTTAAGGGTCTAGAGAGAGAACTACTTAACTGATCGAGGCCGTTTTGGTGTCAATGGATTTCTTGTGACTCCTAGATGATAGGAAAAATATGGTATCCCTCGAAAAATGCCTTATAAAGCCGCAAAATGAAAATTAGACCTTATTTAGACCAATCTAAGACGTGATTTTGTCAATTTGTTTACTGCTCCAGGTGATCCATATATTGCATTGAAATTTGAAAGCATTGATGCTTTACAAAGTGTTTTTGTAAACAAAACAGACAACTTTTCAATGCTATGATTATTGACAGATACAAATGAAATCAAGGACACGTAATGTTGCAGTGGTTTGTAAAGCAGTAAAATAAATATTTAACAGCTGATGATTTCGTATTTTGGTTGCTATACTATAAAGAGAGTTTATTTAATATAGATGATTGAATATATGTATTAAAACTCGAGTTATTTATACATATGTTTTTATAACTATAAACTAATGAGCTTTAGGTTTTAAAATATATAGACATAATTCTTCCCACCGTATTTTAATCCATTAATTTTTTTCATAACTAAGTCATATTATATCCTTATATTGTTATTTTTCTTCGATCGCGTAGGCTTATGATTCTACATGTTTAACAGTTGGTTTATTGTTCCCCACTGATATAAACAATGGAATACAAAAATTGAAAATGCGGAACTATGAACTGGAAGAAATAAGTCTTGAAATTTAAAGAACAAATACCAAGAATGAGAAAAGGAGATTGAAATAAAGTGGAAACAAAAGACAGAGAATAAACATTTTGAATAGTGTTTTAGTGAAGGTAGAAAACCTACTATACTATTGACTTAGAGGACAATAAAGTAACACTCAGTACACCCAGTAATGTACTTCTATACCATTGCGTGAAAAATTCAAGTCAGAACTTGAAAGCAAGGTTAAATTAGATGCATAAACACTGTGGAAGAGCCTACAGAATGGTGCTCAGCGATGGTGATGATACCAAAACCTAATTAATGGGGACGTTAGACTCTGCGTGGATCCAACAAAGTTAAACAAGAACGTAAGGTGGCAAAAAATGGCAGAGGTTGAAGACACACTTAATCAGACTGGTAAATTTCTTCGAATTCTGGCATATTAAATGGATTCTCAGTCAGCGAAATTACACCAATAAGTTAATTGGCCATACAACTGGAATAGAGAAATGGAAATCCGGTTAAAAACCTTTAATCATTATATTTTTTTATATAGTCTCATAAGCCTACTATATTGTAAACCATATGATAGTAAGTATGATAAACTATTTAAACTTATAAACTATTATTGATATACTAGAGATTGCCTTCTGGTTGAAATTAGACCAAAATTTTAGTTGATCTGGATCCAAGAAGTTTAAAAACATTTTATGACTGAAACCTCTGTTCTTCCTGTTTCAGCAGTTGTTTTTACAACAGCTGTCTAATGATTCAATCAATTCTCCTTCCTCCAAAAGATTAACATTGAAATTTTGAAAGCCTGTGGGGCGTAGCCCTGGAGTCCAATGTGAATTAGAATAAAATCCTGCTCATCTACAGGACTAGAACTTTCCAACGGTATGCTCGGATTTATCCTACAATGCAAATGAGCTGAGAAATAAGGAGGAAAAGAAACATGCTTGCCTATCATAGAAGACTAGGAAATCGCCCACTGATAAAAAATTTTACCAAAAATATTTAGTTGATCTTGAGCTAATTAGTCAAGCAAATTATATATAAAACATACTGTTCTTCCTGATTTGCTATAATTTGTTATTACAACAGCTGTTTCATGATCAATCAATTATCCCTCTCCCATAAGTGAAACTTTCAAAGCCTTTAGGGCATAGCCTCGGGGGTCGATGTGAATTATAATACCATTCTGCTCATCTAGAAGATACTATCTTTCAAACGGGTTTCGCGGGTTTCTTTTACGTTGCTCACAAGCTGAGAAAAAAGGATGAAAAGAAACATGTTTGCCTTATTAATGTAACTGTTGACATTGATAAATAAATGGGAAAATTTTAGTTTTAATACTGTCAGTGTATTAATAAACTCTAAACTCTGAGACCATTTTCAAACGAGAACATCAAATTCATGAATAACCATCGTGAAAATTACCCGCCATTTTTGACGGGCTGTTCGCTAGTATATATATAATTTACTCAGGAGAAGATAATTTAAGTCAGATACACTAGCACCTCAATAACACGATTCTCATCATACAAAACAGATGTCCAATTAAAGTGTTTGTCTAATTAACTGTCGGGCTATCAAAGTTATTTGATTTATAATTTGTTTATTATAGAGGTGACATGCTTTATTAAACTTCCTTTATAGCAAGTGCAATTTCAGTAAAACTTCACTAACAACAATTGATAGAAAATTAATGCAATTAAACATTAAGCAAAACACACATATAAACAGGGCCTAAAGTAGCTCTTTAGTCCTAATGTTTTATTGTTGTGAAAAATTATATTCTTAAATTCAACAGTTAAAGACTTGAGTTTACATTTTTCAGACATGTTTCCATAACCCTTTTATTCACTGCCACTACTACAGTGATAGATAAATTTAACACAGCACTTAAAACGTTTGCATAGCATAGAAGCTTTTGCCAGTACAAACAACATTAGTTTTGACAGGAAACATAAAACTGATTGATAAAAATGTGTCTCCTGAAGGAAGTGCAGGAAAGGGGTTTACTAAAACTGCTCAGGAAGACATTGTTTGATTCAAGATCTGTGGGAAAAATGCATGAGAAAGGTGATTTGTGTTATGAATGTTCTGAAACGAGATACTTTTCAGTCTACTGAGGTTAGGTTCGTGTTACAAAGTTCGTGGGGTAATTTCAACTTGTGAAAAACATGCTATCGAGGTTTTTATATGAAAAAAATTTGTCCTATAGATGTATTATTTACATTGAGTGTTATGGGCAATTCACTGGGACTAGAAGATATTACTTGTTTGCGAGGTAGTCATAAATTAAAGTATTACACACTAATATTTGAAAAACTTGTTCGTAACTCGGCTGAAAAGGTTTTGCCTACTCTTGTTTGTTTTAAGTTCTTGACTTTGTCTCGAACTTGAAACACGATCTCAAGGCTGGCAAAACGCTATTTTTGGCCCTTTTAACGAAATATACTATTGTGACTTTATTAATTGTTTTGCACTTTTTAGATTCCTGAGAAGAGGAGGTCAGCATACGAGCCTCCAGCTGCCATCCAGAACGCGATGATGACTAAGGATAAGAAACCGTTCACATACACTCCTGGTGGTTTGGACCTCTCAGAGATTCGATCGCCCCGGATGGCAAGACGGATCAACCGCAACGCCAACACCCCTGACATGGCCCCCGTCCAGCCCCAGTCACGGCCGGTGTCGGTGACTAGTGGGCCTCTGCCCCCGTCGGCGATGGCGGCCATGCAGCCCCAGATAGCCATCCCGTTTCTGCCCCAAGGCGGGGGGGTTCCACAGCTCCACCATGTGACTCCCGGTGGTCACTCCGGTCACTCCACACCACCACCTCCTCCGCCCCCGCCACAACACACTGTCTCCTCCCCTCCTCCACCCCCACCACAACCCCAACCTACGTCTCCACAGAAGGTTTTCACCCGGCAACCGTCCCCACCACCGATGGCTGTACCTAAACTCCAACCACAACACAGACATACGAAGAGTGAACCTCAGTCCACTCCCGGAAGTATATACGTCCCTCCCATAGAGCCCCAGCAGCCGAGATCTCAGCTAGGATCATTGTATATTCCACCCATCGCCCCACAAGAGACGGTGAAGCCTCAGTCCCCCGTCAGTCAGTTGAACAAAGCCCCCACTCCCTGGATGTCCCGTCAGAGCCAGCAGACACCGAAGGAAGTGCCTCCATGGGTCAATCGAGAGGCCATCCAAAGTCCACCTCCTCAAAACCAACAACCGCCTCAACCACAATATCAACAACAGCAACCACAACAGCAGTATCAACAACAGCAACAGCAACAGCAACCACAGACAAGGATCATACCTATCCAGGTAAATGTCATTAAGTGGTGTCTGTAACTTACAACTTCTGTTACAGTAAATAATTCATGTAGTATTTGAAAAACTTTTGCCTGATTTTCTTTCACAAAAAAATATGCAAAGTAGTATAAGAAGAGAGTGGAAGATATTGTAAAAAAAATATTTGTTTTTAAAAAGTTTCTGTCGATCTGTTTACTTGAACTCTGCCTTGTCAATACTGTACTGCTGTCCTTGGTATAGTCTCAATAAAACAACCGTTTGAAAAAGATTTTCAGTAGATGTCAAGAAATTTTCTGTAAACAATCGGGTTAAAGAGTTAGTAAGCTGTTAACCAAAAGTTATGGGGAAAAGTTTGAATTATGCGGTTAAGTTGATTTTAAGAGCAAAAACATTATAAATACACTTATGTGTCACAGAATTTGTGAACTTCCCATGTGTTGTTTGATTGTCATAATATTAGCCCATACTTTCTTTCTCCTATACTAACACTAACATAAAAATTTGTGAGTTCATTAAATTATACTTATATTATTTACATTTTCAGATTGAAGGAAAAGAGCCAGCAAAGCCAAACGAGAGAATAATCCCCATTCAGCTAGAGGGTACACCATCACCGAAACCACAATCTCAAGCACCATACTTCAACCAACAGCCAAACTACCAGCAACAACAACAACAGCAACTTTACCAACAGCAGCAGCAACAATACCAGCAACAACAGCAGTATCAGCAACAGCAGCAACAATTACAGCAACAATATCAGCAGCAACAGCCGAACTCTGGAAGCCAAACTCCGCAGACCCCACGCTGGATGAATCAGCAGCCGGTTTATGTCCATAACAAATTCAACTCTGGATCTCAAAGTCCTGTGCCTGGCGAGCAGTGAGTTTAAAATTTTCTTGATAATAGTTTGTTGCGCTGGAATCTGATAAAAAATTAATTGTTTATTAAATCTAAAAGAACCTTGAGTTTAACTCTACTCTACTCAAAGAAAGGTTAGAAATAAAGTTTTATCTTAGTAACCATAATCCTTAACAACAAAAACAGTTGAGACACAAGCCTACATATATATTATCAACTATGATATATTGTTAAATCAAGTAATAAAATATCTGAAACAGTCATAACTTCAAAATACTGTATATGAAAAAATTATGTAAATATTTTTTTCTGGCTAGCCGTTTTATTAATTTATTTTAGTTTTATTCTTCAAGAGTCATATTACTACTTATGGTACTTGTGATTTGTATATGCATATTACTCCTTTTTAAGGTTATTTTACTATAACCTTATAAAGCCCCGTTTACACGCTCCAATATATCGGTGCGATGTGATCGGTACCAACCATATCGTAGTGATAATTGGAGCGTGTAAACGGGATATCGTAGCGATATCGAGGTTGGACGAAAAATGAAAATTTCATTTTTCTGGCTAGATTGACAACGATATCGCAAGGTTGGAGCGAAAGGTTGGAACGTGTAAACAGCGCTCCAACTTAATCTATGCGATCAGTTCTGTAGTTGTAAACGGAACATCAATCTCCAATTATCGCTACGATATGGTTGGTACCGATCACATCGCACCGATATATCGTAGCGTGTAAACGGGGCTTCAATCTCCAATTTATCGCAACAATATGTTGGTGCAATCAGATCACACCGATATATTGGAGCGTGTAAACGGGGCTTAAGAAACCCAATAAATAGGAAAAACGTATTTTATAAACATTGTGTGTATTGCACAATTGTATGTTGGTTTGTAGGTTATATTTCTGAGTTATGATTCCCTAAATGAAGTGATGTTCACAAGGATCTTGGCAAACACTTCTCCAGCTCATGGCTCTGACACCGACACCACTGTACTCAGCCGAGTTTATAGTGCTGGTGTGTTATTGATAAATATATTTAAAATACTTTAAAAAATTATTCCCCATAAAAATTACACGCACACTGCATCAGTTGGAAAGTCTACTATGATCATGGAGCCAGTAGGACGGTCACATCAACGACCTGGCCTTGGACTATAGCTGTCCTGACAGCTGGAATTATGTTCAATTGGTATCAAATGACTTGTTTTCAAAATATTTCACACAAATTGAGCAATAAAATAACCATCGTAACCACCGCAGCGTGGTGTAAATTAGTGGCATCTGTATAACAAATGGGTACGTACTGCTTAATACCAATAAAAACAAAAATGTAAAGAAGGTCACATCCCATGTTAAAAATTGGCAAACAATTTTTCACTAGGAGCACTGTAAACTGAAATTGAGCACTCCAAATACAGATAGTGCCAGAGGAATAGGCCTAAACATAGTACGAGAGAGAGGGAGATATTAAATTTATTATTTCTTGTTGTGTCGCTAAAACACCCCTTTAAACATAAGCTACCTAGCTTATTTGGTATCATTGGAATGATTTTTTCGAGAAGAATCGTTATTTTAACTAATTAAATCCTTTTATTGTTAAGACTTTGTCGTATTGGCTTTCAAACTTCCAATGAAGATATTTTATTGAATCATATGTTTACGAAAATAAACTAAGTTATACTTTACAAGTGATAAATGTCGTCATGGTATCCCGTTGTTTACAATTTGTTTACTCGGGGTCCAAAATAAACATAAAGTAGGCGGGCGGAGAAAGTGTTCCTACATTAACTGTGAGAATAGTTCCAGTGATGGAAACTGTCATAGGTTATGTATGATTTGTGAGTGCAGTGTGGACGAGAGATTCTTTGCTGGTGACCATCTGTAACGAAGTCAGAATAGGTATTTGTCTCGAGCGCGCCCTCATGGTGGAGTGCGCAACTACGTCGACAGAAACTTTCTTAACCATTTCGTCTATAAGAAGTGACCTTCTTTACGTTTTTGTATTCATTGTTAACCCTCCGAGCGTTAATCGTCGATTTTTCGGCCCAGCTTTTCGGCCTCCGAGCGTTTGAGTCGATTTTTCGACTTTTCAAAAAAGTGACGTAACTTTATAGTGAATGACAGAAACGGGCCAGTGAACGATACCGCTGTTACCGGGAGATTCTAAGCTATCCAAAAACACCCGTTTCAAATGGCGGAACGTGATTGGTTGTTTGTAATATGCAATGAAACATCTGGGAAAAAAAACTGTTACCATCTGCTAACTTTGTAAACAACGAAATACATATTTTACCAATCGTTTTAAGGTTATGAATGATTAAAAGTGTTACTAATACCTTTAATTTACATTATTGGAATAAATTAATATGTTTTATCGAGTTTATAATCATAAATATGAGTAGGATTAGTGTAATATTCCTAGCTTGATTTTACATGTGTTCTTATGGGATTAGGGTAAGTACCGAAGGACATATTTGGTTTTATTCATCATACATTTTTTCAAATACTTCTAGCCTATATAAATTATATATTTTCTTGAACTGCATAAAATTCTAAACAAAATGTATATCTTGGAATTTTAATTATGTGTATACAAAATTATTTTAGGGGAGAGCAAAGTTATATACAAAATTTTTGTTGTAATTTTATAATTTTTAACCTATAGCCTGATTTTTGTAACTATAAGTAAGGGTAAAATTTTTGTATTGCCAGGTAGTCCATTTTATCTACTTTCATATAATATATACATTTATAATTATACTTTATACTTTATAAAGTATACATTTATACTTTCATAATATATACATTTATAGTGCTATTTCATAAAAAGTATTTTTTACTAATTTTTATTTGAAAGTATGCAAAACCTTCAAAAAATACGTAACGCTCCAGGGGTGCTATATTGAACGCTCGGAGGGTTAATAAAAAACTTAATATAACTTGTAAATAATAAAAAAAAAATGAATACAAATGATTAGTAACGTTGCTGTTCAGGAACCACGGGGGAAGTCAGCCCAGTTGGCGACACTCGCAGACCAATGGAGCCCAGTCACCCGGCCCCGTGCAGTCCCAGTCCTTCAAGGTGCTACAGAAGATCACTGGAACTGATGGTAAAAATAGTGCTTCATCAGGCGCCAAGTACTACTTTGATCATGAATGTTAAAAATTTACTTTTCCTACCACTGCATGGAAATAATTGCATTACCACACCTGTAACCCCTATGCAAAACAGTTCATTTCCGGTTTCGGTTTCTTTCTCGCTCTAGAGCGGCAATGATTCTTTACCGCACGCTAGATCAAACAGTAATTTTAAATCAGCTGTTATTACAAACCATGCTACAGCTGTTATTCATTGTTGTCGTTTGTTTAGTAATTGCTTCTTTTTTAGTTTGAGGTTATGATTGATAGTTAACATTATGTTCCAACAGAAACAAATCAAAAATAATCTAAATGACATCTTTTATACAATAAAACATGTAATATTTTATGTAACAATTATGTTGGTAGGAAAAATCTTGTGTGTATTATGAGCACAAATAGTCATTGCCGCTCTCGAATTGTTTGGCCGCACTCAGCTGACGCTTCGTGCAATCTACAATTCTCGAGTGGCAATGACGTACTTTATGCTCTTATTACACAAATAGCTATTTAAGGTGCTTTGATGGAAAGTAATGGATGTCTAATAATATCTTTATATTATTAAAATCTATATAAATAAATCACAATCCCTTTTTTTGATGGGACTCCATAACTCAAGAACGAGTGCACCAAATTGAACGATTCTTTTTTTGTTGTGTTCCTTAATGCCAGGGGAAGGTTTGTGTGAAAGAAAATTTTTAATCCACCCAACCATTATTTAGTAATTTGACTTTAAAAATTATAAAAAATGCCTTTAAATTAGCATTGGTGGAAAATGCTTTTATTAAACTGTGAGATACAAAAGAGATAGTTTCCAATTACAAAGAAACTATCATGATTAATCAAATGCATTTAATGAAACATAACATACTTAGTATATGGTGAAAGGATTTCCCCAAATGAGAAAAAGGTTTATTTTTATAATTCGTGAACAAAATAAATCATTAATATAAGGATTTGTAGGACAACGTTCTCCTGTAGTCTTATCCCAAACCATTAACAATGTATCCGCTAGATGGCAGCACCTGATATTTGAAAATTTCCAATGCCATTTGGTTTCATCATATGTAAGAAATACTAAGATTTAAATGAGTTAAAAAATCATGTGTTTATTTGTTTACATTTTGGTGTTTGTTGTGTAAAGTCATTTTTAACCAAGGCAATTAGTTTTAATTACAATCACAAAAGAAAACTACCGTATTTGTTTGTTATAATGCCACCAATCAGACGTGCTAACTTAGGCCGCAGAACTCGACATGCTGTACATGCTAGAAATGTACGAATAAGTCAACGTGAGGTGCAAAATGATATTCAAAGGAATCGCCGACATCAAGATAGACCTAGAAATGTATTTAATCCTCATCGAGCCGCCTTCAATTATAACGTAGCAATTGCTTATAGTTTACTACAGATCGTAACTATTGGATCAATGAACGTTGTTTGTCCACATTGCAAGGCATTTAAGTTTAAAAATGAATCACCTGGATTGTGTTGCGTCAGTGGCCAAATCAAATTGACACCATTGGTACCACCACCAGAGCCACTACACTCATTGGTTTCTGGAGTCGGGCCAGATTCTAAACACTTTTTGTCTCATATACAACAATACAATAATTGCTTTCAAATGACTTCGTTTGGTGCAACAAGAGTTATTCGAGATCAATTTATGCCAACTTTCAAAATTCAGGGTCAAATATATCACCGGACAGGCTCCTTATTGCCAACTCAAGATAGTGACCACAAATTTTTACAAATTTATTTTATTGATGATTCAGCTAGGCAAGTCAATCAGCGTTGTGCACACAACAATTCTGTGAAAAGATCAATTGTGGAACAACTACAAACATTTTTACATCAACACAACGAATTGGTAGTATTGTTTAAGACCGCATTAGAGCGCATGCCATCTGATGACCACAAAATTGTTATTAGAGCTGATAAGACCCCTGCAGGACAACATGCAAGACGTTTCAACGCGCCGAAAATTGATGAAGTGGCTATTGTTGTCGTGGGTGAAAATCTAGACAACCGAGATATTGTTTTACATCGGCGAAACAATCAACTTCAGCGAGTGTACGAAACACATCGATCGTATGATGCCCTACAATACCCTATCCTGTTTTGGCAAGGAGAAGATGGTTATGATTTTTCAATGAGGATGATAAATCCAGCTACAGGCGCCGAAACTAACAAAAAGGTTAGTTCAATGAATTATTATTCATACCGACTGATGATTCGGGAAAATGAAGACAATCACATCTTGAAATGTAGATGTTTATTTCACCAATATGCTGTGGATATGTACGTCAAAATTGAAACTGAGCGATTGACGTTTATCAGGTTGAACCAGGCAAAACTCCGTTCTGAGGAATACATTCATCTTCGTGATGCCGTCAATGCTGACGGAAATGCACAGAATGTCGGCAGAATTACTATTCTCCCAGCAACATATGTCGGAAGTCCGCGACATATGCATGAATATGCGCAGGATGCCATGACCTATGTACGTCATTATGGCACCCCTGATTTGTTTATCACGTTCACGTGCAATCCAAAGTGGACAGAAATAATACAAGAACTACTTCCTGGCCAATCTTCCATTGATCGTCCCGACATAACCGCAAGGGTTTTTAAACAAAAACTAAAATCACTCATGGATTTCATTGTTAAGCATTGCGTGTTTGGCGAAACATGCTGTTGGATGTATTCCGTAGAATGGCAAAAACGCGGATTACCACACGCACACATCCTTATTTGGTTGGTTGAGAAAATAAGACCGAATGAAATCGATGCCGTAATATCAGCAGAAATTCCCGATCATGAAGAAGACCCACTCTTACATGAGGTTGTTACAAAAAATATGATTCATGGTCTCTGTGGAATGTTAAATCCCAATTCTCCGTGTATGATTGACGGAAAATGTTCAAAGCGATATCCAAGACAATTAATACCGGAAACAATTACTGGTAATGATGGTTATCCACTTTATCGCCGCCGATCCACTAATGATAACGGGAGGTCAACAACAGTGAAATTGAACCAAAATGACATTGAAGTAGATAATCGTTGGGTTATTCCGTTTTCGCCTTTACTTTCTAAGACATATAGAGCACATATAAATGTTGAATATTGCCATTCAGTAAAATCTATTAAATACATTTGTAAATATGTGAACAAAGGTAGTGACATGGCTGTATTTGGAATTGCTGCCGAAAATTCCAACGATGAAATCACCCAATTTCAAATGGGCCGCTATGTTAGCAGTAACGAAGCTATGTGGCGTATTTTTTCATTTGCTATCCATGAAAGACACCCCACTGTTGTTCACTTGGCTGTACATTTGGAAAACGGCCAAAGAGTGTACTTTACGGCGGAGAATGTTTTACAAAGAGCTGACAGACCACCACCAACAACATTGACCAGCTTCTTTGAAATGTGCCAGAATGATGAATTTGCCCGGACGCTGCTCTACTCTGAAATGCCAAGATATTATGTCTGGAATAAATCCTCAAAGAAATTTCAACGACGTAAACAAGGAAAACCAGTTCCAGGCTATCCACACATGTTTTCCACCGATGCACTTGGACGTCTTTATACAGTCCATCCAAGCCAAGACGAGTGTTTTTATTTGCGTTTATTGTTAGTCAATGTTCGTGGCCCAACATCATTCCAACATCTACGAACTATTAATGGTGTATTGTGTGCCACATACAGAGAAGCCGGTCAACATTTGGGATTGCTAGAGAATGATACTCACTGGGACAACACACTTGAAGATGCAGTGATTTCGTCAAATGCTAAACAGATACGGACATTGTTTTCTATAATTTTGTCTACATGCTTCCCATCAAACCCCATTGATCTATGGAACAAATATAAGGATCATATGGCTGAAGATATATTGCATCAGATGCGACTTAGAACAACAAATGAAGACTTGCAAATAAACGAAGAAATTCATAATGAAGCATTAATTTTAATTGAGGACATGTGCTTGCAGATTGCCAACAAAAGATTGATACATTTAGGAATGATAACGCCCAACCGCCCAATGCACGATGCATTTAATCAAGAGTTGAGGCGTGAAACTCAATACGATTCCGAGGCATTAAGAGAAACCGTTCAGAGAAAAATCCCACCTTTAAATCAACAACAAAAATATGTCTATGATACCCTTATGAACGCAGTGAACAATGAAACCGGTGGAATCTTTTTCTTAGATGCTCCTGGAGGAACTGGGAAAACTTTTTTAATCTCATTAATTTTGGCAACAATCCGATCGCAAAATAGAATTGCACTTGCACTTGCTTCATCAGGCATTGCAGCTACGTTGCTGGAAGGTGGTCGAACAGCTCATTCAGCACTTAAGTTGCCTTTGAATATGAAAACTATTGAAACTCCAACGTGCAACCTTTCGAGGAATTCTGCGATGGCCGAAGTGTTGCAGGAAAGCAAATTGATCGTTTGGGATGAATGTACAATGGCACACAAAAAATCTTTAGAGGCGTTAGACCGCACGATGCAAGATTTGCGAAACAACCAAAATCTATTTGGTGGAGCGATGATTCTATTAGCAGGAGATTTTAGACAAACTTTGCCAGTGATTCCAAGATCAACGCCAGCTGACGAAATTAACGCATGTTTGAAGTCGTCCATTTTATGGAAACACGTCAAAACACTCAAATTAAATAATAATATGCGAGTAGAGTTACAGAACGATCAATCTGGCAAAGTCTTTTCCAAACAATTGCTAGAAATTGGAAATGGTAAAATACCTGTTGACCCATTGTCTGGGTGCATTACATTCCCTGTCAATTTTTGTAACTTTACAAAATCAACAAACGAACTTATCGAGATGGTGTTCCCAAACATAGTTGAAAACTACAAGAATCATGTTTGGTTAAGTGGACGAGTTATTTTAGCTGCAAAAAATGTTGATGTCATAGAAATTAATATTAATATTCAAAATAAGATACCCAGTGGATTGGTGACATACAAATCTGTTGATTCTGTTATTAACCAAGATGATATTTTTAATTATCCAAAAGAGTTTTTAAATTCACTTGAATTGCCGGGATTACCACCTCACGATCTTCAATTAAAAGTGGGGTCGGCAATCATCATGTTGAGGAACATAAGCCAGCCACGCCTTTGTAATGGCACTCGGCTTACAGTAAAAAGTTTAATGAACAATGTCATCGAAGCCACAATATTACAAGGGAAGTACAGAGGCGAAGACGTGTTGATTCCACGGATCCCTATGATTCCAAACGACATGCCATTTGACTTTAAGCGGTTGCAATTTCCAGTACGACTTGCATTTGCTATGTCGATAAATAAATCGCAAGGGCAGTCGTTGAGTGTTTGTGGCTCAATTTGGAAAATCCATGCTTTTCACATGGCCAACTCTATGTCGCCTGTTCCCGTGTCGGAAACCCATCAAACTTAGGCTATTTATTTATGCACCAGAAAACAAGACTAATAATGTTGTATACCAAAAAGCATTACAATAAAACGAGTTTGTTTTTTATGTATATTTATTGTTATTTATTCCATTTCAAATTTAATATTCACATTAACGACAGGACAACGTCTGTCGGGTCACCTAGTACTTTAATAAAACCTTGGTTCAATTAAAAAAACTCATACAGACAAACAGTACTTGTCAGTTTAAAATTTCTGACTTGACTTCACAGTTCAGCTGTGCCCTTACCACATTACATTATATGTTTACATATATTTGCCTATTCGGTCTGTCATCGTACAATGGACTCCTTGTGAGCCTCAAAGAATAGTCACTCAACATGTTTTTTTCTGCTGCCGTCTGCGATCGGACCTCATTTATAAGTGTCACTGCTCTGTTTGAAAGACATATTAGCTCAGCGTTTTAGATGGGTTTTGTGTTTGATTATCATAAGGTATTGGACCGGCAGTGGGCTATATGAGTGCTTATGACATTTTAGTAAGAATTTCAGTACAGTACAGGAAATGTAGCAAATGATTTCTTTCCGCTCATACTCAAATGTCTTTCCTGGTTACACTGGATCAGCGCTCAATATCAAGGAATGAGTAGGAAGCTAAATGTTTTGGCAGTTTCGATGTTGCTAATGTTTTTTATTCACTTTAAAAAGTTGTATGCATTGGTGCGTAATTTCCATTCGACTGATACAACAATAGAACAGTTTTAATTACAAAAAATCATTGTTGTACAATTCTTACATGTTTTGTTCAAATTTATAGTACAAGAACACACTCTAATGCATTCAGATCCTTATTGTTTCAAAGAAAATTATTACAAAATGTTAGAGCAAATAACCTCCTCAGACCCATAACCAAATTTAAAAAAACATTTTGATGTAATGGTGGTTTTTGGGTTACAAAAAAATCAAAGAACACAAAACAATTTTTTTTATAATTTTTTTTTTTATTTGTAAGTATAAAAAAACGCATGTGTCAAATATGACACATTGGGACTAAGGGACTTAAAAATTTTCAAAATAAAAAATGTAAGAAAATGTTTAAAAACCCTAAAATTACACAAAACCACATTTAAAGTTCGTGGAAAAGCTTGTAGCAATTTCTGGATGTGGTTATGCAAAGATGTTCCGCAGAAAAAGCGCACATTTGTTGATGAACATCCCGGGAAACGACATCGGTGCCTGGTTGTTTGGTCGCATTAAAGCAAAATATTTGTTAAATATCTTATAATATCTATTAATATTTATATTGCAAAATATAATATAATATTATATATAATATAATATTATAATCTTTGTATTGCAAAATATAAATTAAAGCAAAATTTGTTCGGTCGCAGAACTACTGAAAAAACAAAAAAAATTGGCCTAAAACCTCCAAAAATATAGACTGGCATATAAACTTTAATGTAAATCCAAAAATTTTTTATCTTTGGAAATAAAAGAATCAGTTTTCAAAGGTAAAATCAAAATATTGTACTAAGGAAAAAAAATAAACAATGCAACTTCAAAGTCCCTTAGTCCCACTATGTCACATTTGACACAGTGGTTTTTCAAACAGCCGTAGATGGCAGAAAATATAAATATTATACAAAACCATTATTATCATTCAATAGCATAGCTATTCAAGAATGCTTATAATTTTTTTCAACTCATTAGCCTAGATATTCATTAAAATACTAACTAATTACTTTGATAGGTTCGAGGTAGCTATGGAAATGGGTTGTCAGCCATTTTTTAAGTTGACAATGAAGTGACAACAGTAGTCAAATCACCAACTGAGTATTTCTAGTATGTGGTGGCACCTTGTGGTGGATGCTAGAACTACTCCCAAGTCAAGGTTAAACACAGTACAGCCAGGGGAAAATAATTTGCAGACGTGTCACATATGACACGCGGGATCCGAGGAGGGGATGATAACAGACTGTCCGGAATAATTTTCAGTATCTTGTCATTTGCTTTCCAGATTGCTGTAGTTTTTAATTTTGTTGTTAGTGTAGGGGAACTCACAGTGATTTATCAATGATCGATCATATCTTTTACAAAGAAATGTGAAATATTTGTTTTCAATTAAGCATTAAACATCTTAAGTTATGTCAATAATAGTTGAAGCATGTGCTTAAACCTTTGATGAGTTAGGTATTTTTACAAAAAATTATTATGGACATTTCAGAATGTCCTTCATTAAAGTGCCAAAAAAATAGTTAAAGATATTACAGGGTACTCGTTTTTAAGCAATTTTTAAAAATACAAATCAGGTAAGAACAACTCTGTAACAAGTTTAAAATAAAAAAAAAAAATAAAAATCTATTCCACCTATTACTGGGTATTATTCATTCAAGTATTATAAGAGGGCCTGAGGATTCGCCCGCAAATATCAGTGAGGGCATGGCCCATTTGTTGTTGTGAAATGCCACTCCTGCAATCTCCTGCACTAGCATGGTAACTTTTCACTAGAGATTACTCTTACACACTTTGTTAAAATGATTTTCTAGCATTTTGTGGTATTATTTTACATTCCTAATGTAAAAAATTAATAGAAACATTGACTTTTAAAAATTATGAAATAAAGGGCAAAGTCGTTTCACCAAATTTACTTTTGATACAGCTCTTTTCCTTTTTTAGATGTAAATTTACATGAAAAACTAAAATTTTTGTGCCTTTGGGCCACTTGAAGGTTACTTTTGGCTACTTTTCTACTGACAAGGGATTTGGACGTTCAGAAACATCGATCCTTGTTAAAGGGTTAAAGTATATTATCACTTATTGTACATGGGGCTCGCAATTCTGGACCTTGTTATCAGTCTGATGATTTTAAAATGGTACTGGTATAATCAACTTTAAAGCTTTGTTGCTAATAAAGCATGTTTCTCCCAGGAATGGACCAGAATGACGCCCCATACAACAGCCAGGGCGTTCCTCTGAGTCAGTTGCGGAAACTTCAACTCTCCGATGACGATCGGGCCCTCATGGACAAAGTCAAGTCTCAAGGTACACTCTCTGAACATATCTAGGCATAATGTCCTCTAGATTTTACACTTAATCAAGACATTTTCATACTTGTATCAACTTCTAAATCTATGAATTAGATTAGATCATTTTTTTGTTTTTTGTTATTTTTGTAATAACTCAGGATATTAGTTACAGACTTAACCAACTGTTGCTGAAGTAGTCTTTTACTAATTTGAGCCTTAGGCTCTAAACTGTTAATTTAAGCAATTAAAGTTAAAATCTGCCAATGTGCAAATTAACGGAATCCTTATGGAGGCAGAAAATATTTGACTATGAACATAATGAATTAACATAAGGCTCCATAAAGTAAGATAAACCCCTCTTTAAATTAAAAAATGGAATTTTACTTTGTTAAATTATCAAAATTACTTGAAAAATTGAGTTTGGGAAAATGTCCATTAGTTTCAGACACAATTGTGCAGGAAGACGAAGAAAATCCAAGATACAGAGGTGGCTATATTCCATCTAAAGTCTTCAAAATGTTGGATGAAAGTGGTAAATTATGATCAAAGATTGAAGTTATTATGGAAATAATTGCATAAAAAGGTGGAAGCTTCTGGGGTTGGCTTGTAAACCGGTGTCTGAAAAGTGGAGCATGAACTCTTAGTAATATATAATTTTAACTTAACAACTTTGCTCAAGCTTTAATATAAAATTATGAATTATGATAAGCCTTGTCCGATATTTCTCAAAACACCTAGGTTACATTCAACTAAAATGTATTCGATAAAACCTCTGTTTGTTTATGTTTTTGTGTAAAATATTAAAAAATGGTTTAAATGACCCTAGTGCTAATAAAGTGTAGATTATTAGCCTTAAGAATAGTATATGTTGTAGTGGATTAGCAAAAGCTTTTATTGAATAGTTGACGATGAAACTTACCTTCACAACGAATCCGACCCAAGATACCGGGGTTCTGCCATTCCCTCGAGAGCCTTCCGCATCCTTCAGACCATGACGGACGGCGCAGGGGAAGGCATGGACGGTACAGTCGCTCGGATTGATTAATGTCGTGGATTGACTAATGTTGTAGTTGTTGTATTGTGTTATTAAGATGTGTTTGCTACGTTCAATGATTGAGGTTTGTGTAGTTAAATATTTTTTTATTGACAATAATGTAATCATTTATTTGTATTTTGTATTCTTGATTTACAAAAGATTAAGTAACAAACTTCCTATATCCTTTAAACTTTCTTTAATAGCAGGACTTTATTATTTGAGGTCTAATTTAACAATTAAAAACAAAAAATAAATAATTAATGATCCTTAAAACGAAGGTGACTATATAAAGCAAAAAGAAACATTTCCATAATGTGCAAGGATGTAACCAGGGTGTTACACCTTTCCCGAAAGATATTATTTTCCCTAAGTTAATGGGACTTGAGTTATATTGTTGGCACTCAAACCAAAGGAGTACGAAGAATTACAATTCTAGCTTAAATGTAAGGAATTGAAAATACAAGATTCAATTCATGTTATGATAAGTGGGAGCATGCATTGTCGGGAGATGACTTGTTGGCCACTGAGGGGGTTGGGGGGTGAGGGGAAATTTACATACGAAACCTACTGGTCCATTGGTTAACTAAGTAATAAAAACAAACTTAGATCGTACTATTCTACATGAAGACATTTTGCTAAAAAAAGATAAACAATTATCTTTGTTGACAAACCAGCTAGCCAAATTCAATGTAGAGAAAGAAAGCTGACTGCAAAATAGAAAACAACGTAGGAATGCTGTATGTTTTTGGTTTTGTTGATAGCTTAACATATGATAGGATAAAAAAAAACAAAAAAAAGCAAATTATTTTAGCTAGTGGAATGCGTCAGCTTCCCCTCACCCTGCAACCACCTCTATGGCCAACAAGTCATCTCTGGACAATATCAGGCTTCAAATGGATGCCCCCGAATGTTAGGGACTTGTTTGATAATCCAGTTGATTCTGAGGAGTTATAACTTTTTCTGGGCAATAAGAGGTCAAGTTTTCAAATTACTTTAGGTGAAACACTATTAGACTTAAGGGCGGCTCTCACAGCAACAGATAGACGTATGCAGACGGAGGGAGGAAAACCCCAGGTTATTGAATGTTGTAACGCACACGACGTCCGTCCGTCCGCGTATGTCTACCAACGTCTGCATGCAGATATTTAGAATCGCTCCGAGGGCGATTTTCTGAACGTCTGTATGCCTACGTTTTATATCGCGCATGCTAGCAGCACTGAGACTATCAGTTGAAGATCCCCCATCTTTGGTTATGTGTGTTGACTGTAAACATCCGTCCGCATGCATACGTCCGTGTGTTGCTGTGTGCGCCGGCCTTTAGGGTTAAGGAGTCTGTTTATTCCACAACAGATATGACTGTAGATGTGTAAGTTTCTCTAGCAATCTAGTATTAGAGAAAGAAATTAAGATTGTAAGTACAGTAATAAACTGTCACTTTTCACTTTTAGTATCCTCTGATTGAGTACAAATAACTGCATGGGAAATTTTTGAGAGGAGTTTTTAAGGTCTAACTTCCATCAGGCAACTGCATGCATTTCAGGGTGTTGCAATATGAAAAATCGGTTGTGGTCCAATGTGATTTACTACTTTTTTTCATTATTTGGCTGTATCTATAAATGATCACAGGTTCAACAGTGCAAATGCACTTAATCAGGTTACTCAATACAGTAGTCCCGCAAACCTGGACTACTAATGTGGACGGGATGCGGATGGTGTCCGGGTTTTGAAAATTCTTGGTTATGGGGAAAGGAGTACACAAAAGAAAAGTACAAATAGTTTACTATATTCTTCTGTGTTAAAACAAACTTAAATAAAACCCAAAACTATTCTGTAGGCTCCAGCCTATATGCCACAATGCCATAGCCTTGAAACCCAGTGCACTTAATTGCTCTTGCAGGCTTTCTGAGTTATCCAGATTTCTGGGTTATCAGAGTCCTGGTTTGTGAGACTACTTTATTAGTGTTTTGAAGAAGAATTTTGTTAGAAGGTTACATTATAACTTATTATTAAAATTTGTAATCAGAGTAGAGTCCTGCTATTCAGAACCCCACTATTCCAAAAATTTACCTAACCCTTACACATAGTGTCCAAAAACTACAAATTTTTTCTTAGTTTTAAAACTGCGGAAAATTGTGGTCACCGATATTACACGGAAGTTACGGCCATTAGCCGTGAATCCGACTTTTTTCTACAGTTTGTTTATCATTGTCAAACTTTAATTCTACGTTCCAAATCTTTTTTCCCTTTTTTAGCTAACACTTTATCCAATTGCCGTTGAGAGCGGAGATCACATGCCCGTTGAAAAAGTCAAAATCATTATTTATGCATTATTTATGAACTGCACTTATTCTGAAAATTCGCTGCACTAAACAGGGCCCAGAACCAATCAGTTCAGATTAGTGGGACTCTACTTTACTAATCTCTATTCATAAAGCATGAATTCATTTGGTTAACACAGCATGTTAAGTCTATCTAAAAACTAGCATATTTGTTGTAGTGTTAAGGACGAAGTTTTAGAATATAATGCAATCTTTGATAACATATGGTGGGCCATATATCGTGAATGTTCAAATTAGCCACATCGGGGAAACATGATCAAGACATTTATTCTGAGGAAAAATATACATTTCAATTTTTAATATCAAATTATAATATGTTATTCATGAACCGGTTAATGGAGATGATAATTACTTGATTTAAGCTGTGTAAGTATACTACCACAAGGAAGAAAAGTCCACAAGACCAGGAAATACATATTGGCGTGCGGGAATTGAGAGTGTAAAGAATGAGGTCTTGCATTTGTTTGGGAGTCTACATTTGAAGTTCCTATAGATTCACCATGCAAGGGGAGACCAATCGCTAGGCCTCACTCCTCTCCCCCTCAGCCACTCTTCGTGCTTTGCTGTCCCCTCCAACACCACACCAGCAGTGGTGGAGGGAGGAGTAAAGATGTAACCTCTGGCGCTTTCTACTCTTTGATACCATCAGCTGACAATTTCTAAATCTTGCCTCATTCAAATTACCTGACGTTTTTTTTTTTTTTTTTTTTGGATAGGTATTCTTACTCTGAACTAAATATCACACATTGCAACTGAATTTATGTAAACATACAGATAAAAACAATATTGTAATAAGAAATATTGATTGTTTCAGTACCCAGAGCATATAGTCCTGTTCAAGGAGGCCAAAACAGATTAGGTGCCAGGACTCCCCAGCCAGGTAAGGCACAACATTTTTTTTAATTAAACCAAAAATATAAATGTAAATATTACCGTTTAAGTTACTGGTTTTGTTACTGCTTTCTTTTTAAAGATATACTACAGTATATTCAAAAGACTTTAAGTATGTACATAATACATTTTTCATAAACTTCTAAAATTTTTTCTGCAATAAGGACTACAATATATAACCACAATTTCAATAGTTTTACTTCATTAAATTTAAACTATTGCAGTTTCATTGAAAATCACAAGATCCAACTAACTATTTGGTTTAAACTTCATGGAACTCATTGACTGAATCATTAAATGATAGGAACTTTAAGGACAGTTAAAAATTTCATATTTTATTCTCAAACAAACGGCATCCCTAATCAAGTTCCTTAATTATTGTGTGCTGCAAGTCAAATTTTGGACAGGCAACGCACACACTGATTTGTACCTCTTCATTCAGCTAATATTATAGAGTAAGCTAAAATGTGGAAGTAAGCTAACCAAGCGGCGCTGTGACACAGATGCCCCGCAGCAGTACGTGCCCCCGTCAGAGCAACAAGTTCCAGAGCCCCGCAAGTACACCGGCGGAGCCATCCCCTCCCGTTCCTTCCGCATGCTACAAGCCATGACCGCCGGCAATGACTCGTCAGGTCTGTACCCTCGCACCTTGACTGTACATAGTCGATCCTTCTCAACTGTAAATAGACCACTCATTCTATGGAGTGCCTTCATTATTTCATCTCTGGACCATTTATTAATGCAATATATAAACACAGAATCTTACAATCACTTGAATGCTACATTTTCAATAATAGTTAATGATACTATTTAACAGCATAGAAATAAAGTAATATTTATGAAAACATAAAGGTGTGGGGAGGTCAAATTAAATACCTGCAACTAAAACAAGTTTTAAATGTTTTGTATGGTTAAGAGATTTTATTGCTTCTTATTGAAACTGTTAATAATAACTCTTTTCATTTCAACACCGTTAAGTTTAGGCAAAAAACCTCATTCTTCAGAACCTTTACTATCAATTAAAGTATGTTTTGAGTAGTTTTGAGTACCACTAGTATTCATAAAATAGAATATAATGACATTATTTTTGCTTGGGCCTTCTTATCTTTTTTTGTGTTTTTATGGGTGGATTTGATTGACCAAACAAACTTTCATTGCTCTCATTGGTTGAAGCAAAGTTTTCATCCTGATAGCCCTTTTGGTGTCTGGAAACTCTTTTCTGGTGGTGATTTCGTGGTGATTTTTTGAAACTTCGTGTGGTGATTTCTTGGATCAAAATGAATAAAAAAGTTTGTGGGAAACATGTCCTAAAATTCTTTGTTAAGTCGCTAGCAGCCATTTCGTTTTCTACACTTAGTGACTTTTATTTCCATAACAGATGGGTGAATTAAGTTTATATTTGGCATGATATATTATCACACCAATGTTAATTTCCAGTCAATAAGTTAGTTTTTGCCGATGTGCATTTTCAAAATGGCAGCCATTTTAAGTTTTGAAACTGAAATATCTCAAAACCGCTAAATTTTATCATAATTGTATAACACACGACGGACCCGAATGAATCAAATCCATGTAATTTGTCGTCCCTGCTATTGGGTTCGGCTCAACCTGATTACATGAATTTGATTCAGTCGCCTCAACACGTCGCATCGCGTCGTGACACGTCGCTCTCTGTGTGTTTATGAACTAAACAAAAGTAGACAAATTCAATTACCTAACCAATGATACCAATTGTGTTTAAAATATGACAACAAATATCGGAGTTATTGCAATTTTTCTATTAAAATAACCTTAATTTGCATGAATCATAATGAAAAAACCAATGTTTTTCTGTAGAAAAATGGCAATAACTCCATTATTTGTCGTCATATATTTACAAACTTTATACACTTGGTTAGATAATTTATTTTGTCAATTTTTTTGTTATCTTTGTTTTTTTTTTTTAATTTATAATTTACCGGTTTTGAGATATTAGAGTTTAAAAACTTACAATTATAGCAATTTTGATAATACATGTTGTAAAAAATATTTTGTTGCCTGAAAATAAACATCGGTGTAGTAAAAATTCATGCTGTTACGGGCTTACGGGTTCTAATCAATAACACTTGGCGATTTCAACAACTAACTATAATTTATTACAAATTAGATTAATTTACAGATGCAGAATTATGCTAAATGTCTAGCTAAACCTATCTAATTCCTAACTAGCTACAGTATTACGTCTAACTATCTAACTTACAGGGTTTTCACAGAGAGTGTCCTATCAATACAAGAGCGCTAGCACTAACACTAGAAATGTCACTGGTTACTCTGTCACAATCACTGACACAGTTCGTAGTTCACTGTTCACTGACACACGCGGACACAGTCGCACTGTCACGGGTCGAGAGACGCACTGACACACGTCGACCTCACTGCACTGGTTATCACTGACTCACTCACTGACTGACTGGGCTGCTCAGGTTGGCCACTTTTATCCCCTACGGCTAGGATCAATCTCGAAGCCGGACGCCTCCAGACGTTTCGGGAATTCCATTGTATTCGCCGCGCCATTCAAGTGAGGGTTGTTTACGCCGCGGCAGGGGCGGTTGACCTGCGCCGTCGGGTCTGGAACATTCTCGGCTCGAACCGATACGGGGGACTGTTTCTGGGAACTGTTCCCGATGGACCGTAACACTACCCCCTCCTCAAGACTGTTCTGTCCCAGAACAGATTCTGACTTGCCGTTAGCAGAGCCGATTCTGCATCCAGCTCCCCAGGGGTTGAACATGCAGACATCGACGGTGATGTTGGTTCCAGCGAAGATTTCTTCAATCATCTTCCTTACGATTTTCCAGTCCAAACCGTCGTATCCACTTCCTAACTTGGGAATTGCCAGTTTGGTCTTCCTCAGGCGTAGGAGCTTTTCCCGCAAATCCTCAAGACTCTTCCTGAGGGAGAGGTACGAAGCTTTAGTGTTCAGTGTCTTCGTCCTGACCAAGTAGAACAGGTGTCTGCCATGTTGATTGAGATTAAGTGACTTGCCGACGCTGGGTCCTTGGCGCTCGAGCTCTTCGGTTCCTCCAAACTTCTTCCTGAAGACGGTGGCTAAGCCACGGGACTTTCTCAAATCTTCAGCCACGCAGTGAGCCAGGGCATACTCCTTTGGTAAGTTGAATATGTCCCCATATTGCGTCCTCATCACTCCATACTTACGGTTGTCCAGGGGCCTCGACATTTCCTTTTCAAGGTTGAATGGTGTTATGTGGAGGTTCCTGATTTGTTGTTCTTCTGGTCTGTCATGGTCTCCTTTGTACGGGGCAAGTCTGTTAAAGTGAACAATCTTCGGTTTTCCTTTTGGTAGCTTTTGGATTCGGTAGACTACATCGTTTATTCGACTTATGATCGTGTATGGCCCTTCCCAAGAACTTTGGAGTTTTGGCGAGTACCCACGTCGCCTACGAGGATTGTGAAGCCATACCAGAGTTCCAGGTTCGAAACCTTCTTTCTCGGCTTTTATGTCGTATCTCTCCTTCATTCTGTCGCTCGCTCCAAGGATGTTGAACCGGACTTTCTCGTGAATCTCATCCATCCGCTTCTGTAGATTAGAGACATAATCTTCACCAACCACTTCTTCATCCGGTGTGAATCCAAACTGTAGATCACATGGCAGGCGCAGTTCTCGAGCAAAAACCACACTGGCCGGGGTCTGTCCGGTGGTCTCGTTAACAGAGCTGCGGTAGGCTAGCAGGAACAGATGCAGGTATTGGTCCCAGTCTCGCTGATGTTCAGAGACAACCTTTGACAAGTATCTTCCTATAGTCCTGTTCATACGCTCCACCATGCCGTCAGACTGCGGGTGAAGAGGTGTGGTTCTAGTCTTCCGGATGCCAAGGACTTCACACATTCTGGTAAATACAGCCGACTCAAAGTTTCTTCCTTGGTCTGAATGAAGCTCCAAGGGGACTCCAAATCTTCTAACAAATTCCTTGACTAAGATGTCAGCAACCGTGATTGCTTCTTGGTTTGGGAGTGCGTAGGCCTCCACCCATTTGCTGAAGTAGTCCATGGCCACCAGAATGAATCGGTTTCCTGCGTCTGAGACAGAAAATGGTCCAGATACATCAATAGCGATTCGTTCGAATGGCGCTCCTACATTGTATTTTATCATCGGGGCCTTCCGTTTGTTTGTTGGTCCGTTTGATGCGGCACATGTAGTACACCTTCGACACCAATCCAGCACATCAGCCTTCTGATTGGCCCAATAAAACCGCTCACGCACCTTGGCCAGTGTCCGATGGACTCTAAGATGGCCTCCTGAAGCTCCGTCGTGTAGTTCCTTTAGTACCTCGGGAACCCTCTTCTTTGGGACGATGACTTAAAGTTTACTGCGATCCCCATCCAACGACTCGATCGCTCGTTTCAACACTCCATTATCCACCAGATTCGAGTCCCATTGTGCCCAATACGTTTTCACATTCTTGGAAAACGGAGCAACGTCCTGCCACGAAGGTCTTCCATTGCCGTCCAGCTTCCACTTCAGTATGTGCGTCAAGTCCGGGTCTTCTTGCTGGTCCCTGGACAGCTCCTTTCCCTGCCATGTGTTGTCAACTACAGTGATTCGGTTCACCAACGCTACTCTCTCTTGAGTGGTTGCCGTACACTTGCTTCTAGGGTGTCCTATTTGGCCACAACTCCAACGGGGAACTTGCTTCCTTTACGTTTTCAGCGATTCCAGTACTTGTTTCACAATCGATGCGATGTCAATGGTTGGGGGTGTATCAGCCTCCATGGAGCGTACTCGAGCCTGCCCTCGGACTGACTGACGAACAGCTTCGAACTCCAGTGCCTGGGTCAGCGCCTCGCTGAGTGTCTTGGGTCGAGCGAGTTTAACAGCTTGTTGTATCTCCGGGTCTCGCAATCTGTCCAGAAATTTGTCCACTGCAAGGCTTTCGTAGACGTCGTCAGTGACCGACGGATACGCATTCCTCACCAGGCGGGCGATATCTGCCTCGAACTCCTGCAGTGATTCGTTGGGCTTCTGGATCCTGTTCTTCAGCTGTGACCGGAAGAGCTGATCCATGTGCCGTTTCCCAAAGCGCATTTCGAGACTGTTCACCAGCGCAGCATAGTTCTGTCGCTCCGACATTGGCATCGTCTGTAGGATAGCCAATGCATTGCCCCGAAGAGACAAGCATAAAACAGAAGCCTTGGTATGCTCGGGCCAACCATGGACCATTGCTGCCGTCTCGAAAAGTGTCATGTAGTCCTCCCATGGAGTTTTACCATCGAAGACAGGGACGGTAGTATGCGGGTCCACTGTCACTCCTGTTGTCGTCCTGTAGTCCGCCGCCTCTGGGACCACAACCTGCCGCGGCGTCGTGGCGTTGGCGCTTCCTGATGATGTTGACGCAGGGCTCACCTGCGCCGTCGGGTCTGGAACATT
Source organism: Neoaliturus tenellus (assembly GCA_030545055.2). Taxonomy (NCBI): domain Eukaryota; kingdom Metazoa; phylum Arthropoda; class Insecta; order Hemiptera; family Cicadellidae; genus Neoaliturus; species Neoaliturus tenellus. The sequence goes on along the minus strand of CM061534.1, from coordinate 150,020,430 downwards.
CTCGGCTCGAACCGATACGGGGGACTGTTTCTGGGAACTGTTCCCGATGGACCGTAACAATGCCATATAAACTAAAAACATCCATCTGTTACGGAAATAAAAGTTGTTAAGTGCAAAAAACAAAATGGCAGCTAGCTGCTTAAGAAAGCATTTTAGAACCTATGTTCCAATTAATTTTTGGTCCTTTTGATTCAAGCAATCACCACACGGAGTTTTGGAAGAGAGTTTTCAAACATCCTGTATATTTGCAACATAAATGAGAACAGTTAACAAATAATAAACAATAAGACTGTATACACAATAATACTTTTTATAAATTAAAAATTTGTCTGTCGATCCCCTACAGCTCCTTTTGTTAAAAAATCAAAACAAAATATTTCATAAGCAATCCCTTAAAAGTTAGAGACTTAGTTAAAGTTTTCCAATTTAAAGATAGAAAATGTAAATTTTTAAGATGGAAAAAGTAGTTAAACCGGTTACAGCTTCTAACTAATATATTGGGTTTTATTAGATAGTTAATAGACTATTGGGTATTTGTTGAGTTAAAGAAGTAAGTAGAAATATTCTGTATAAAACAACTTGTAACTATTTTGAACACATCTGTATAAATAATTGGTCTGTAGTTATTTACATCTTTGGTATGCAAATTGCAACAATTCGCACAGTTATTATTTGATTAAAATTAAGAAATGTAACCAAATAGTTTTACATACATTAATACCATTCATAGCATTACTTTAACAAGTCAAATTCAATCATTGAGGTAGGTATTGGTCACAATAACACTATATTTCATATCATGCAACCTTTTGAAATACTGTATATGAAACTTATAAATAGAAAATCTTTTCAAAATTTTCAAATTCAGGAAATGTTTACACTCTCCTCTTAAAGGTTTTTGACAAATGGAACTGCAATAGTTTATTGAAAGTTGCAAGTTTATCATGGGCAGTTTATATGTCTAGTGGTGTTATTTGTTATAGCAGCAATGTCTGATGGGCGTCAAACACCACAAATTTATAATGGGGGAGAGGTGATGTGGGCTCCCCACAATTATCCGTACCCACCTCCCCCACCCCCGCCCAACCCTAACTATTACTACTACCCTCCTCCACCCCCGCCCCCACCACAAACCACAGAACAGCAGCAACAGTTCTGGGACCACTACAATGCCATGTGCTCTTACGTGGCTGAGATGAACAACAATTACGGTTATCCCCCTTATGGGTATGCACCGCACATGTACACCCCACCACCCCCTCCGACCATCCAGTACGCGAGTGACTCTGACGAATGTGGATACTCATCCACTGACGAAATGAACTATTACGCTGCTTACTTCAAAAAGTACCCTCCCCCAATCCAACCCTACCGCACGTATTACCAAGATAATCGAGCACAAACACCACAGATCGTAATTACACCAAGCCGTTCACATGGCAATAGTGGATATAACAGTGACGTAGTTTCAGATTCAGAAAAGGACACTAATCAAAGGCAAAGTTTTATTAGTAGTTCTGCCAGTATGAATGGAGATTCTGGGGGCACCACTACAGATGATGGTTCAGATACTGAGGTGGAGGAGGATAATACAGATAGACCCCAAGGGCTGCAGACCATTAAATCAGTTCCTGACATTAGTGTGTACAAAGACTCCAGTACTTCCGATATTCAGTCTCAGAACTCTGAAACTGATGAACCGGATGAGGAGATCAATGAAGAGGAAGAAGAATACGAAGAAGATCTTCCTCATCAGCTAAGTGTAATATTTGAAGAAAGTGAACATTCAGAGGTCGAAAGTCTGAAGAAAATAAAATGCAGAGGTGTCGATGGGGATAGTACCAGTGAGGGAGAAAGTTCAACAGCGACTCTTGATAATGGAGAGGATACTGATGATGACTTAGTGGATACCGAATCCTCCACAGTTCTTGTGCGATTACCTTTAAAACTTAAATTCAGCAAAACTGAAAATAATGAGGATCTAACCACTGTTATTGTTGGAGATAGTGAAATAGAATCGAGTCCAGAAGCTGAGGTGCGACCAGGAGATCTTATTATACAAGAAGTAAAGAGGATTGAAGAGCAACCAGACGTCTCAGTTACTTTCACAATTCCTAAAAAGAAAACCAAACCACCAGAAGAAATTTGTGATGTTGCTGAGCCAAAAGATATTGCAGAAAAATTGGTTGTGACCAAACAAAATGAGTCTGAACAAAAAGATGAACTGATACATTATAATGATTCAAGTGATAGTAATGAAGTTAACTGTGATAAAGAAGTATCTGTGGTTGTGAATTGTGGTGATACAGATGATGATAATAAAAATGAAGATAGATGTAAATCAGAATCACCTATTGACTTTTGGAAAGAGTTAAGCTGTGATGATACACTGACTAAATCCTTTGTACCTGCTGAAGTTAGTGTTGCTGAAGTTAGTGCTGCGGAAGTTAGTGTTAGTATTACCCTCCCCCCTAAAAGTTTGTCTAAGTCAGGATCAAGGTCTCCATTTAATAATTTTACCTCTGAAAGTGATGATAGCAGACCAGAAGAAAGTGATGGACACTGGGAAGATGATTCAAGTAGCACAAGTGTTCAGACTGTTCGCATTGGTAAACATTCTGGAAGTGATAATTTCAGTGGTAGTGAAGTTGAAAATTGTGGAACTGCTGATGAAGTTGATGAGATCCGAAAGAATTCTTCCCCCTGTCAAACAGATAGTACCATTACAAACATAAATGCAAATGTACAAGATGAATACAGAAATAAAGATGATGACCATGAAAGAATACCCATAGAAGATTTATTATATGATGATAGTTCTTCTAGTGATGATGATGAAGAGGAATCGAGTACCTCAAGTTCCCCAAGTGAAAGTTCAGAGGAGAGTAGTGCTGTTAGTGAACAAAGAAAGGACCTAGTTCATACCATAGTTACAACCAACGATAATAGCAGAGAGGAAGAAAAATGTGATGATGATGTCTTTGTCAGTGAAAGTTCAAAGAGCGAAGCAAATAATCATCTAACAGTTGAACAAAAACCAAGGAAACTTCGTGGTACTAGTTGTAAATCCCAGGACGAAAGTGAAGAAGATGATTCTGGTGTCACTTCAGATATGAGCAGGCATATTTCTGAAACCGATACTGAACCTGAATGCGGAAGTGAGCTGAGAAAACTGACACCTTACCAGAGAGCTTCGACTCATTCACGATTATTTAAGTTACTTCAGGACGAGTGTAATGCGGAAAATGAAGATCAGAACCTACCAGAAGATAATATTTGTGTAGATTCAGAAAGCATTAGCTCTCGCAAAGGGAGACTGTCACTTCCCTTACAATCGTATACCCCCAGTGATCCAGATAGCATGTCTTCGTCTTCTGGTATAAATTCTCCAGTTTCACCAACAGTCAATGACAGATTGGTAAGAGAACTAGTTCAAAGCCTATTGACCAAGAAAAAAGGACGCCATTTCAGAAAACTGCCCATGGAAAAATTGTATGCTGCTGCTTTGCGTATTCTTCAAGAAGATATGGACCCTTACGATACCCTGAGTTCCATGTCGGACGAAAGTTTCCAGAACTCCCCTATCAGTGAGTCCACGGCCAGCCAACCCAATAACAACACTGCCACTAACACTGCCATAGCTCAATGTGAGGAAGTTTATGGCGGTAACTATTATGATTACTGTGATTATTACAATACCTGGGGGAATCCTTATTATTACTCTAATGTAGAAGATAGTCTAGGCTATGACATTATTCCTTCTCGTGCATTTAAACTTTTACAAGAACGAGCACAAACCCCTCACGGATTCAGTTCTGGGGTGATTGAGGGGCTGGTTGCCAAGTGTCCTCGAGTTTTGAGCTCCAAAGATGTTCCTAAAGACTTGGGTGATGTCCCAGCTCCCGAATCCTGCCCACAGGCCTCTTCCTCATCTGAGACATGAACTACTAGAAGGAACTCCCGAGGATATTATCTGTTGACATTTTTGGAAAAAATGTCTTGAATCTAAAAGCCAAGGTTGACCACACAAGGTAGCATATATACGAAATGTTTCATTTCTGTATTTCTCTAATTTGCTGTGTATGTAGGTATAACACTTTGGTGTTTTATCATTTCTCTCTACAAATCTTTTTGTTCTAGTCTTGTTATTAACTATTGTCTTTGGAGGAAACTCCACCTTTACAATATGAATAGCTCCTTTGATTTTGTGTAGTTTTTATATTATGTTATTTTTAAATACTCTAAGAATATAAATCGTATGAAAATATTTTACGAAACTGAAAAACCCTTGTGAACAGTCTTAATCAGTTGAAAGAAGGTGTCATACCTTTAATAGATCATTTCATATTAAATATAAATTTTTATATCTTATTTTTGGCTTTTGTTTAAATATAACATATTACACGTTGTTTTGTAATATGACGGATTTTGTCAATAACGGAATTATATTTTTACAATAGTACAGCTTTATATTCAGGTACATAAACTCTCACCAATAACTTTTTTTCAACTGAATTGGAGTGTCCACAACAACAATGTGGCAACATATTTTACAGCTGTTAACATTACACAAATATTAACAATATAATCAGTTGCATCTTGAATATTCACACAAAATATTAACAAACTACCCTTTTCGAGTGTTAAGTGTAAATTTTAAACGGATGCTCCTTCACCTTAAGCATTCCTCATGAGCTTTTATTTGAAAAGGTGCAGTATTCTACAAAGGATTAGCATTAACAGGCTTCGTCCTGAGACTGGCCTTGCTAACCTCCTTGCTTAATAATTGTGCGTGGTTTGACTCTTATTTTGACTTACTGTGGCAACTTATACATCCTGTAAAAATGAAATTATAGTTGATTGTATTTTACGATAAAAATTTAGACTGTAAATGCTTTTTAAAAAAGTACAACGAGTTCGTTCAAAATTTCCTTACTCCATAAAGCAAGCCAACGTAAAAAAATACTTTTCTATATTAGAATTAAGGTAAGGTAGGAAAATAATCAATCAGTAATTTGAAATTTAATAAGTAACATAATATTTACAAAATTAATGTTTATCGATCATCGGAAACTATTGATTGGAAAATCCACTATTTGCTTTAAAAGAACATTCACAAAATCTCTACTTTTCCTGCTGTAAGATCCAATAACATAGTCCATTTGCATCTTATTTTCATCGTGTATTCATCAAATGAAGGCATTTACAATGAACTATAACTTATTGTGACCCATGCTTACATTTCACATTTTTATGACTGACTCTAAAGATAGGCACAGAAAGGATTCAATGCCTAAAATGTTAGTTGAAGTATATAATCTAATTGTCTAATTAGTGTGAGTTTTACTGAGTTTGAGTTTAGTTTTATGATAAGTTTTATATATACAAAATTTTGCAGGTTTTGCAACATCTAAAAAAACCCTCATTTACTAAAAGAGTTTTATTGTGTGATTTTGTTTTAATTTATTTGTTAAATTTAATTTAATGCTTGGTTATAATGAAATTTAAAATACCGTACTTGACCATTGTCATGACACATTACTCCGTTCATTAATTAGGGTCGAGAATTATTTCATCCCGAATGTTAAACTGGAATTTTTATTTATTTCACATGAAATTGCTTTTCGTGAATTCTTTCTTCTAGTAATCATATTTTGTTTGATTCTAAGTCAAAGGAGAGCCCTACACTAAACTTGCATTATTTGAAATTTTTCAATCTTCAAACACCAAGCGGTGCACATAATCATGTCCATAAGGTTTTTAATAATCATATTAATATTTTTGCTACTCACCTTGCAAATGTCCATTGCTACTAGAAAGGTTCTTGCTCCTCTGATCACAATTTCAGTGGCTTAGTCTTACATGTTCTCATATTAAAAATATTGTGATATGAGTCAGTCAGCTACCCTTCATTGGCTACAAAAAATGAAACTGTGTACCTAAGAACGAAAAAGCATACTTGTGACTTTTCCATGAAATATGTATTATATTAACTAAAAACATGTTGACTAATTGGAAGTGATAAGCATAGTTAAATTAATTTTAATGCTTTCAAGTACTCATGATGAAACCATGAACTAAAATCGTAACTGTAAAAATTCAGATCTTTATATAGGCTATCATGTCACATTACAATATTTTTAGTACTTTTGAGACTTATTTAGCATTAAATTAAATACATTAGAGCTAGTAAAAATGGAAATTTTTCCAATACTATCGTTGCTTTACTCTCGAAAGGCCTTCTAATTTTCCGTCTTCATATTTTTCATTACTAATAGTTGCATGGTTTCTTGTTTGAAATTCCATTATTAACTTTACAATCAAACTATAGTTTAGTAAAATTATTTTAGAAAGATCAATAAAGTAATCAAAGATATACCTACTTTTTAACCATCCACATTGGCGCATGTTACACAGTCAATACGGATCGCGGTATTTGGATCGCGTGATACGGGTGAGCGTGTAAAGTCAATATTGATGTGTCCAATCTAAATATTGCGATCCATATTGACCATGTAAGATCCGCCATTTAGATTTGCATTATAATTTAATTTTGTATAAGAATTTCAAATTACAATGAGTTTTAAAATCATGTAGAGAATGAGAAAACTGTTCAAGAATAAAATATGAAAGGTACTTGTTGAAACAATTAATTACCGTAAGATTGACTTTTGTTTGTTGTGATCTTCAAACATATGCCTTCACATCAAGATGCACAGCATAAAACACATATTTAAAAGCCCAAAAATCTTTGCATTGAACGATTTTATTTTGTAATTTATGTAAACCATACATGTAATAAACAAAATAGCAAACTAGAGGTAATTTAATTCCATTAATGATGGTTAGGTTTTGTTGAAACATCAGGCACACCACCAAATTTTGGTACATTGATGGTATTCATTTGATGCAAAATCTGGTATATTGGTGGGTTTGGTTGAAAATTGGATTTGTATAGTAGCATACAATGTTTAACAAATCAGTTTTGCAAATAAAATGATAATGGAGAGCATAAAATGGTTACCCATAATGAAATGATGATCCATTTTGTAATCTCCATCATCATTCAAATTGCAAAACCAATTTTTGAACATCGTGTACTCATGTATTTTCGTCCAAAGCCCCCAATACCCAGATATTGCATATCATCAACCTACCGACCCCATCCCTCAGGGGCAGTGGGCTTTCCACTGTACGGGTGTTTCTTGGCGACCCCGGGATACCTGAGCCAAGCTGTGAGACCCTCCTCACAGTTCTTCCCGAGCTAGGGCCTTCTTTCTCATCTTTCAGGTCTTAGCTCACCGTCTTTATTCTTTCCTGAGCTAACCTTGCTCACCTTCTTGTTTTCGACCCCGAATCAAGGGTGTCTTTCCACCTTCTTTCGACCGGCGCATGCTGGGGGGTCCTGGAGTGTCCCTGTTGTGTTGCAGGGACTGATGTGTGCCTCGCACTGCCGATGGTCCTCCTCCAGTGTGTCGTCAGAAGCCAGCCGCTTCGGACCTTAGTCAGGGAGTGCGGCATGGATGCAGGGATCGGACTCTGCATTGCCACGGTGCGACCCCCAGCACGTCCGGCACATTTTGTGTATCGGTGCTGGGCAAACGGAGGTTCGGGCCCGGAGTACCGGGGTAGGGTGTCTTATCTCCTACGGGGGGTAGACCTCCGAGGGTGTACCCGCTCTCGGCCGATGAAGGGCCGCCTCTTGCCGCACGATGCGCTGGTGAAACAAAAGTATGGATTTAAAAATGCAAAACACGAACGATGATGAAATAGAGCAGGCCGCCTTTAAGCGCAGCTCAAGACTGCAGAGGTCTCCGACCTTGAACACTGAACCGCCGACGAAGGGTATTAAACCACCCCCCCGCCGGTGCCATTCAGGCTCTTGGTGGTGACGGGTCGTCGTCCAAAACCGGACAGAAGAAGGAGGAGATCGGTATGGCGATGGAGGTGGCCGAGCCGGCAACACCATTAGCCAATATCCAAGGGATTCCTCCCAGGAAGAGCCCTCTTCGTGCGCATTCGAGCTGCAAATGCTTCGGCAGCAGCAGGACGACGCCCACGAGGAGGAAGACTCACTTCTGAAGAAGATGAAAGCTCTTTTTGAAGGAGATGGCCAAGGCCCTCTTAATTCAAAAGAACGTGAACAAGGCGATAAAAGAGGGGATCCCGAAACTCGAAGATGCTCTAGAAGAAATCGAGGAATGCCGGAAAATCAGGCTAAAGGCAGTGAAGCAGAGCGCGATGTCACGAACCGAGTCATCTCTGCTTCGCCTCAAGCTCACCTAGCTGAGTCCAGACTCAAGCCAGAAAGCGAAAGAAGAGGCAGAGCGGTTCTTCGCCTGGAAGCCCTGAGCTTGTTGAGGTGGACTCAGTGCCGAGACCGGTTTTTGTCACCTGCGGCATCGCAGACATCTCCTGTCCAGGCTACTGAATCCGCCCGGGCGCTGCCGTGATTCCAGCGGCTACTCTGCAGAGGTTCCTGCTCCGGCGGCTAATCCTGCCTTGGCAGCAAACTCTACCTCAACACCTTTGGGGGGCTGGAAGACGCGCCTGTCTAAGAAAGAAAGGAGGAGGCAGAAGCAAGCGCTTCGAAAAGTGCGTCGAGGGTGGAGCGGACGCAAGTCTCGAAACCGGTTGGGGAGGCCTCTGGCAAGTCTGCCAGAAAGCCTAAACAACCCAGGCCTAAGAAGCCCAGGACGGAGGCAATCTTGATCAAGCCTTTAGGGGGGCGATCTTTTGCCGATGTTCTGGGTCAGATTAGATCGCAGGCCAAACCGGAGGAGACCGACACCGTTATCAAGTCTATTCGGCGAACCCAGAACGGGGATGTCCTCCTCGAACTGGGGAAGTCGAGTGACAAGATCGGTTTTGCCGCTTCCCTCAAGACTGCACTTGGGGACAAAGGCTCAATCAAGGCCCTAGAACCGAAGTGTTCGGTCGAGATTCGGGACCTTGATGCCCTCTCCACCGAAGAGGAGGTGACCCGTGCGATCCAGGTGGCACTCCCGGAGATACCAGCTGATGGAGTGAGGGTATGGCTGACAAAGCCCAACCGAAGTCAACTCCGGATGGCTGTTGCTGAGATGGGCGAAAAGCACGCCAATAAGCTGCTTAGCCTTCAGCACCTCAGAGTCGGTTGGGTCAGTTGCAGGCTCAAACGGAGGGTGGTAGTTTCGAGATGCTTCCGCTGTCTCGGTTTCGGCCACTCCTCCCGAAACTGTAAAGGGCCCGACAGGAGTGCCAACTGCTTCCAGTGTGGAAGCCAGGGCCACAAACGCAAGGAATGTTCCTCGAGCCCCTCCTGCTTCCTCTGCAAGGATTCAGGCTCCAGTGCCCTCGGTCACTTACCCGGGTCTGGTCAGTGCGGTGCCTTCAGAGCCGCACTTGAACAGGCAAAAGGCAGCGGCCGGTAATTCGCATCCTCCAGGCCAACCTTCATAGATCCTGGGGAGCTGATAACCTTCTAGATCAGCTCGCCCGAGAACTTGGTGCTGACGCGCTCCTTATCAGCGAACAGTATCGGGACAGAGACCCAAACATTTGGATCTCGGACAGCCTCGGTACTGCTGCATTTTGGGCACGTAATACACGAGATGTCTTGGTGCGGAGTCACGGGCGCGGCCGAGGATTCGTCTGGGTTCGGTGTGGGGACGTGACTATCTTCAGTTGCTACCTCACACCCAACGAGGCCGTCCAGGACTTCCGCGACAAGATAGATAGCCTAGAGGAGTGCGTTCTCGGCACCACCGGGCATGTCGTCGTTGGTGGCGATTTCAACGCCAGGGCCGTCGAGTGGGGAATGCTCCCGGGGGAAATACATCCTGGATTTCATCGCCAGGGCCGGTCTTGTCGTCCTCAACCAGGGCGACACACCTACTTTTCGGCGCCCCGGGCAGAGAGGCACGATCCCCGATGTCACCTTTGCGTCTGAGTCGCTCCTTCCGAGGATCTCTGGCTGGAGGGTTGTGGAGGACTACACGGGTAGCGACCACCAATACGTCGTGTTTGACCTGCATGATCAGGCAAATCGTCGAGTTTCCGCATCTCGGGAAGGGCCACGCCGGTGGAACACCAACAAACTGGACGTGGTCAAGTTCACCGAAGTCATCTCTCGGGGAGCGCAGGGGAATCCTGGTGAGGCTGGGGCCGAGGCACTAGTAACATCCACGATGGAACTGATCGTCTCGGCCTGCGACCAGTCTATGCCGCGAAGGAAACCCCGACGCGACAAACAACCCGTTTACTGGTGGACTGAAGAGATTGCGGAACTCAGAAGAACATGTTTAAGAACTAGACGAGCCGCCACAAGAGCGAGAATCCCCGCAGACAGAGTTCGTAAGTCTGAGGCCTATAAAGCTGCGAGAAAATCTCTCCGCCAGGCGATCAACAGGAGCAAGGCGAATAGCTGGAGGAGACTTCGTGACGACGTTGATTCCGACCCCTGGGGCCTGGGTTACAAACTTGTAACACAGAAACTCGGCGCCCGCTCTCCACCTTCCATCATGGAGGGCGCCACCATGGGGAGGATCGTCGCTGCGTTGTTTCCTGAACATCCACAGCGACCGCCGGTTGACTTCGGACGGGTAGAGGACGTTCCACTCTTCACTTTCGAGGAGCTAGAAACCTCCGTTCTCTCCCTGAAGAGCAACAAGGCTCCTGGCCCGGACGGGATTCCCAGTGAGGCTTTAAAGAAAGTATTTTTAATCAACGCTGACTTGTTGTTGAGAATGTACAATGCCTGTTTGGTAGAAGGGGTGTTTCCGGCTCCCTGGAAAACAGCCAGGCTTGTACTGATCAGCAAGGGCAAAGGTGATCCCGAGCTGCCGTCGTCCCACAGGCCTCTCTGCATGTTGGACACGGCTGGAAAGCTGTTCGAGAAGCTGATCCGTTCCCGCCTGACTTCTGCCGTGGAAGCTGCCGGGGACTTATGCCCCCGTCAGTACGGCTTCAGAAAGGGACGGTCAACGATCGACGCTGTCACCGAAGTTCAGAGAGCTGTGGAGAGAGCCGAGAGCCACAACCATTTCTCCCGCCGAGTAGTGCTTCTTGTTACGCTTGATGTCAAGAATGCCTTCAACTCGGCGAGGTGGGTCGATATGCTGGATGCGCTTCGCAACACCTTTCGTATTCCTGCATATCTGTTGCGGCTCATCGAGGATTATCTACGCTCTCGAAGCCTGATTTATGACACGAGGGACGGAACGCGGACGATGGAAGTCACTTCTGGTGCCGCACAAGGTTCAATACTCGGCCCGGATCTCTGGAACGTTGCCTATGACAGCCTCCTGAGGTCCGAGATGCCTGAGGAAACCACTTTGGTTGGGTACGCCGATGACGTCGCATCTCTCATTGCTGCACGCAACGTTGAGCTGGCTCAACTGAAGTTGAACCGAGTTATGCGGGTGGTCAACAACTGGATGTCCGATCACGGTCTCTCACTTGCTCTCAGTAAGACGGAGATCGTGATTCTCACGAAGAAGAGGATCGACACCGTCGTCCCGTTTCGAGTGGGAAGGGAGGTGGTCACATCAACTCGTGCCGCCAAATACCTCGGGGTTATGGTGGACACCAAGTTAAGCTGGAGGGATCAGATCTTCCGTACGGCGGACAAGGCCGCTAAGGTAGTGACTTACCTTAGTAGGCTGATGGCCAATGTCGGGGGTCCCCGATCCAGCAGAAGACGTCTGTTGATGTCCGCGGTCCAGTCTGTGCTTCTTTACGGGGCAGAGGTGTGGGCAGGCGCTCTAGATAAGGAGTGCTACAGGTTGCGACTCGCCCGGGTTCAGCGTCAAGCTGCACTCCGGGTGTGTTCCGCCTACCGGACAGTGTCCGAGCCTGCCGTCCTGGTGGTCGCCGGAGTCATCCCTGTCAAGCTCTTGGCAGGGGAGAGGAAAGCGATTTATCAGAGACAAGGCGAGATCGGCAAGGACACGGCAAGAACAGAAGAGCGCTCCCGAACCTTCCAGCAGTGGCAACACAGCTGGGAGCACGACACCCGAGGACGATGGACTGCGCGACTTATCAAGCAGGTCCAACCATGGGTGGAACGGCGGCATGGGGAGGTGGACTACTACCTGACCCAATTTTTGACAGGTCACGGCTATTTTCGGTCGTACCTGAACCGGATGGGAAAGACCGGTTCACCGGACTGCATTTATTGCCCGGGTGTTCCCGACGATGCGGAACACACATTCTTCCGCTGTCCCCGTTGGGAAGGGCCCCGCCTGGAGGCCACACAAATCTTTGGTGTATTTTCGGTGGACTCGGTCTGCCAAAAGATTTTGGAGGATGAGGGCAACTGGGATTGTTTGTCACAGTTCGTCCGGGGCATCCTCCTGGAAAAGAAAACCGATCTGGACCGCGAAGTGGCCCAGATCCCTTGATCGAGTGGCTGGATAAGGAGCGAGCCCCACGGGCGTAAGCCAAATTTAGGCCTAGCCTGACGTAATGTGACAAACAATTCCAGGTTAGATTCCTAAAGAGTAGAGGAGGTTTTTTAGTGGGTAAACCCGTTTTTAGGGGAGCCCCACACTACAGGCTGGCCACCTGTGTGCGTAATGCATTTTTCCGCCTCTCCCTCAAAAAAAAAAAAAAAAAAAAAAAAAAAAAACCTACCGACCCCAGTTGTTGCCTGATGTTTCAACAGAACCAAGTTATCATTAAAAAAGTATTACTTTAATCTAGCCACATGAGGGCTGACTTGCTGTTTAGTCCACAAAGCTCTCATTTATGGAGAACCACAATACCTCTGTGACAAACTCTCTCTCCGGCGGGGGTGTCGCTTTTGCGTTGCACCCGGCGAGACTCCTCGATTTCCCAAGGAGGGGCTTCGCCTATCGGTCTGTCATTGTTCATTGGACTCCTGGTGAGCCTCAAAGAACAGTCACTCAACATGTTTGTTGCTGCTGCCGTCTCTGATCGAACCTCATTTATAAGTGTCACTGCTTTGGTTGCAAGGCATATTAGCTAAGCGTTTTAGATGGGTTTTGTGTTTGATTATTGTAAGGTATTGGATTGGCAGTGGGTTATATGAGTGCTTATGAAATTTTAGTAAGAACTAGGGATCGCCCACTGGTAGAAATTCGGCCAAAAACTCAGTTTATCTTGAGCCAATTAGATTTAAAATGTTTCCTGAATATGTTCTGAATTGCTAGCATTTATTATAACAACAGCTGTCTAATGATTCAATCAACCATCCTTCTTTCATAAGATTAACATTGAAACTTTGTAGGGCGTAGCCCTGGGGGCTGATGTGAATAAAAATGGGATTCTGCTCATATATGGTACCTTTCTAAACGTATAAGCGAATTTCTCCTACGATGCACACAAGCTGAGAAAAAAAGGAGGAAAAAAACATGCTTGCCTATTAATATGTAGATTTCAGTACAGGAAATGTAACAAATTATTTCTTTCCGCTCGTACTTGAATGTCTTTCCAGGTTTACACTAGATCAGCGCTCAGTATCAAGGAATGAGTAGGAAGCTGGATGTTTTGGCAGTTTCGACGATGCTAATGTTTTTTATTCAACTTAAAACTTAAAAAAAATTGTATGCATTGGTGCTTAACTTTTTGGCGTGCTGGTGTATTGTAATGAGAAGGTTGTTAATTTTATTTTAAATTAATCTCCTGAGGTTTGTTTTTCTATTTAAAAAAAGCAGAGAAGCTAATTATTTCATTGTTTTCAGTGACTTTTTTACCTTAGAGATCGCCAACTAATACATCTGTTGCAAGGTGAAGTTTTTATCTAAAACAACTTCAAACCAACAACATACAAATTTTGCATACTTGACAATGTCATTACAATTTAAATTACACTTATAATCTGTGAAATATGTTGCCACAATCCCCTGAATTAAGAATAATTTTCTAGTTAAGTATTTTTTTTTATTCTCACTGTTAAAACTACCTTATCAATAAATGTCTCAACTAGAGGTTGTGCTAAAAATTAAATTTTGTTTCCAGATCGACCTGGGGAATCAGAGTTCTGATAACTGTGAAGGTGCTTTAGTTCAGTTAATGTGTGTCATTACAATCGCAAACACTTCATCAAAAGGACTACAAGAATTACTGTGTGATATCCTTATTCAGCTATTGAAATTAGCTGGGCCTTATAGTTTTGTTAAAAAATGACATCATTATTATTATTTTGTTTTAAGAGACTCGAGTTAAATTTTAATTTGCTTAGAAATGTTGAAATTTCTAGGTATTATTTTATCAATACAATACCGGCTAACAATTTAGTGTAGTATAATTGTTGCATTTCGTTTGTCATTTATCTATTTATTATATAATTTGTTTTGATGTTTTGTGTGCTGCATTTTTATAATATTTGTGCAATATTTTACTATATACACCCTTTTGTAATTTTGTACTCATTTTGTATTTGTTTATAACTACAATTTGCACTGGTTGTGTACAGGTAATCTGTATTATTTTAATACATAGTTGCAAAGTAAATATATTGCAATTTAGTTTTTATAAACAAGTACCTGCTATTTAATGAGTTTGTTGGCACTATTTCATTTTTATTTGACATTTGCTTCCATTTTTTTGCATAGTAATGTGTGATTTCTAAGTTAAAAAAGATATTAAGTGTTGGAAAATCTCTTTGGTTATATGCAGTTTGTTTGCTATATTGTATTTTAAATAGCATAGTAATTTTTTGACTTAAATTACAATATTTGCTATCCTATTAACAAATAACTCGTTTGTGTTTCATTGATATTTACATACTCTCTTGAAAAATAAATAATAATATTGCTTTATATACTATGTTTTGTATCCGATTTCATATTCAGGAGAGTGTGTTTCAATTCAAAAAGAGAGAGTGTGTATTAGTATTATTATTATTTATTTATTAGATAATTAACTTTTAGTACTGAATTTACTTTTATTGTTTAAATATCCTCCTGTTACTGCAGTTATTATGCAACATCAAGCTATGCCAATCCTTAGAGCACTCTAAAATAATTGGGAGACTAATACCTCAGGCGATATTTACTTTAAATTAATGTAAATGTTTACGAATAGATATACAACTATTGCTATACCATTTCTACATTTTTATAAATATTTGAAATATAGTTAGCTAAGGTTTAAAAACAATAGGCAAACGATATTCTTGTAAAATGACTCAAATTTTCTTACACTTAAACCATAGAAGAATCTAATTTTTGTATACTAATGTTTAATGTAATACAATATTCTATCAAAATTTCAAATAGCCAGCACATAAAACATCAGACAAAATATATAATAAAAAAGTCATATTTTCATCGAAGATCCCACTTTTATTTTATATAATTGTTATTATATAGTCATTTATATATCTGTATAATTATGTAAACAGCTATGTATATTTATTGTTGCGACTGCATTCAATCCAGGGTTACTGGTAGATCCAATTTTTTTTTGTTTTGTAAGAAAATTTATCCATCATTTGGTTCTAGTTATGATTTATGTTTTTGGATCGCTAAAACTTGTTACTTTAAAGAAATAAATTTGTTTTTGTGTTTAACTATGTTTTTATGGCTCAAACCTTTGTACATGACATACCTCGAGGTTTGTATTTAAAATACATCATCGTAGTTTTATTCAATAACAAGGTTTAGCACACTCAGAGGATAGGGATATACAAGAAAGTATCTAAATAGAGGGATAGGTAAAATAATCAAAATCTGCATGTGCTGATTTTTTTGAATTCCAAATCAATAACAACAAGATAAATTGCCAAAAATATAACTACGGTATCCATCATAACAGATGCGCACAATAAAATTACTTAAGAAAAAAAAGAAAAACATAATGAAGTCAATGTCTCGCTTTACATTAAAATTAGTTTTCTGTTACTTAAGTATTTGGTTTAATTTCATTAATAACATTACCCTTTAGGTCCAATGCGGGATTATCATCTTTACAGATTGCAATACTCTCTCAAAAACTCATTTGGAAGTTCAAATTTCTGAAATTGAAGATAAATCTGTGAAATTATTAATCCTTATGAGCAGATGGATGATTTCTTGAAGTTTCGGGTCCAAAGCCCGGTCTTGTTGTACTTGTTGTTAGGTAATATTATTAATTATTAGCCTAAGGACAATTGGCAACTAGGTCCAGAATCAAAGCTTCAAAAAGCCACTAACTAATGAACTCATAGATACAATATTTCTTTCATCACCATTTAGTACTGCCGATTTCTTCATAAATTATTCTGTGTCTTTTGCAA
Source organism: Neoaliturus tenellus (assembly GCA_030545055.2). Lineage (NCBI taxonomy): Eukaryota > Metazoa > Arthropoda > Insecta > Hemiptera > Cicadellidae > Neoaliturus > Neoaliturus tenellus. The sequence goes on along the minus strand of CM061534.1, from coordinate 150,004,208 downwards.
TCAATTATAATGTGGACAAACTATGTGTTAACTAAAAGAAATAATAAATAGAAGCATGGACCATATTAGTCACCTTGTGGTAGTAAAATAAATTTTAAAAGCAAAAACGTTCAGGACTCAAGCTCAACTTTGTTAATTATATTGAATTTATGGTACAATAAACATAAATTTCTTCTACAGTAATTGCATGGGCCCGCAGACCATGGGACATTTAATTTTTCTGTGATGGACCAGAATTTTAAGTGAATTTGATAATAATTCTAAAAGTATATTATTGGTAACTAGCTGTTTCCCGTCACGTCCTCACCCGTGATTGAATTTATTTTATAGGTAATTGAGCTTGTTCCCCACTCCCACTCGCTGTCACGCTCACCTTATACATAAAAAATCGCTGGAATACCTAAAATTAGAATTTTTCATTGAACTTGTCTCTTAGTCCAGTAAATCCCGTATGTCAGAAAATACGGGGTTGCTGTGCAAAAGGTCGGGTAGTACTGATTTTTTTACATGTTGCCAGTGTTGGGCCCACAACATAAAATCCAAGTTTTCGACCTCGAGGTGCGACCGCGCGCCACGGGGTGCGCCACTTGTTACTAAAATATCGAAATTTTTACAAATTCTAATTTTTTTTGTCTATATCGCTAGCGAATAATTTTACAGGAAATATTACATTATTATATTAAAGTAGGATAAGTTTGTGACATTTTAAGCCCAACAACACATATGTAGCGTAATTAATGACCGAAATACCAATTTCAAAATAAACCAATTTCCCAAAGATTGATTAAAATGGTTGTTTTTTTTTTGTTTTTTTTTTATTTTACAAAATGAAGTACTAAAGGCCAAATATGGATGTTTTAAGTTCCATTCCTCAACATCCCTTATAGAAAATATAAGATGGGAAGACATTAAAATTCAATAATGTCTGTACTGAAATGGGGCCAAGAAGGGAGCATTTTTTCACTGTCACCATAAAATAAAATACAATATTGCCCGTTATCCTCAAACAGAAAATAGTGATATTATATATCATTGTAAAGCTAAAATAATTCTCCACAAACTTCAGATTTACGCTTTTACATATAAACTTCAAACAAAGGAGCTGTAAGGGAAGATTTTTTTATGATGTAAAGAAAAGAATCAATCGTTTGTGTCGATTTTGCCTCAAAACTTTAGGGTTTTTGTAATAAGTGGTAATGACAATATTTGTAGCAAATTTTATTTGGAACAAAGTAAAAGCAACGCCACTCTGATTGCTTTCCCCCTTACGAAACTGTAAGGGTTAATTTTCTAACATACTGCAACTTTAACTTTAAAGGGGCAAGGGCGGAAAGCTCAACGGGGATTTTTCTGGACTTTTGGGAAAATGCACACCTTATCATAGTCTATCAACTGTGAAAAATTCAGCCACCCAGGAATTACTTCCTACATGAACCTATTTTTAGTGGGCTATAGTTACTTTGTTTTGAAGTATTATGCTACATATGTGTGGTTGGGCTTAAAACATCACAAATTTATCCTACTTTAATATAATAATGTAATATTTCCTGCAAAATTATTCGCTAGCAATATAGACCAAAAAACATAGTATTTGTAAAAATTTCAATATTTTAGTAACAAGTGGCGCGCTCCGTGGCGCGCGGTCGCACCTTGAGGTCGAAAACTTGGATTTTATGTTATGGGCCCAACACTAACAACATATAAAAAAATCAGAACTACCTGACCTTTTGCATACCAAAATGTATAATTTTACTGGACTATCTTAGAAACCAATAAAAATAGATAAAATAGAGATTTCCAGATTTTTACAACCTATTGTATGCCCTCTGGGTCAGAGTTCTTTGGACAGATTTGTACACAAACTATCCTTGAATAATGCTTAATAATGCCTGAAAGTTTCATTACAATCTTTCGAGCGGTTTTGGAGTCCATAGGCAACATACATACATACATACATACTTCCTCTTTTATAGATATAGATAGAAGTTTGAGAACCTAATACCTAATTTGTATGTTGAGTCTTATTTAAATTAAATTTACCTTACCAATCAATAATAAAATAGTACCAGGGGGACCGAGCTTAAGCTCGGTAAAATTATCATTTTCGTTCTCACACAAAGCTCGTTCGCTTCGCTCACTCGCCCTCTTCCATTTTAAAGACGAGCTCGTTCGCTTCGCTCACTCGCCAAGCCGAAGGTGGTATAATTTTCTTACACTACTAAAGATGTAACACATTGGTTTATATCTACAGTTATCAGCTGATTTTTGTTCAATCAATAAAATCTCCATAAGGATAACATGGAAACTTTGAAGGGCTCTAGCACGAAAACCGGATTTTTCCCAGCTATGGGACCAGCTCCAATCGATTTCTGGTGGCCAAAACCCCCATATTCAATAAAAAAATCAAAAATCCTTGGAGCGAAAAAAAACTTTGCCCGGACAAACGGAGCTTGTTTTAGAGTATAAGATAATAACTACTATCTCGGGGATAAAAAGTTTAAATTAAAATTGAACTAAAGTTTAAATAATATTGCATTTATTAGCTTTGCATAACTTCCTTGCCTTGTGGACATTGGAACTTCCAAATCCTTTTAAGGCAGGGAGCTTTAAAAAAGATAGGGAGCTTTAAAGAAGTTAAAATCGTGAGTAATTTTAAAGCGATGAAAAGGATAATACAAAAAAGGAGAGAATTTAATTTAAAACATTTATGTTGTGTAGTCTATAGTCATGCTTCATGGATTCCATCAATATTACACATATATTAAAAAAAAAACAATATTTAATGGCCTATTAAGAGGAAAGGAAGTGTGTTAATTGATTGTAATCGCGGTTGCATACCTTAAATGGGTAACATGCCACTCAGCAAGTAAACATGCTTGACCTCGATTTTCTGCTGATTCCCCGTAATACTTGGGTGATCCCCTATTGTTCTTTAGTCATTTCTATCTAGCAGGCACAGTGGAAGTAGTTCTTCTTGATCCTCTCTCAAGTCATCAATAACAACAATGTTCTTTCTCTTCTTGGTAAGTTTAATATAAGTTTCACACTGTATTGATTATAAAACTTATCAATAAAATTTTTAACAAATTATATGCTACAATTTTCATTACCTTACACAGAAAACAACACACATCACACACATCTCCACATTCATGTGGAGTAATAGTCATTAAAACTTTGATATTTTTTATGAGAACCTTTTTTATGGGCCACCCGTAATGATATATCAAAATTTGTACCAACTTTTAATACAATTACCCAAATATCACCATCATCCCACCAAGTATTTAAATCCAAAACCCTTTCAAGCACTAAGACACTTTTGGGTTAGTTAGATAATTTATTTGACCATTTAAGGAACTTTTGCAATGTGCAAAAAAAATTAATACTGTAATAAGAATAAAATTAATTTTATTTCAAACTAAGATATAGGTCTATCTCTCAAGCCAACTCCAGGCCCCCAGGCCCTTTGATCAGTAGTCTGCTAGTTTGTGACAATTTTAGTCAAGTTTAGTCACTTTTGTCAAATTATCAAAGGCAGATGTACCAAAATTTTGTTGTTTCAGCTTGCTTAACCTATTTATAACCCATTTTTTATTGGACATTAACACTTAGGATGAATTAATAAAACGTCTTCCAACACTACTCGATATATTTACACTTAATGTAATTGTATTCAAGTTTTTAATATATATGAAAGATGTTATAATTGTGATCAATTTCCATTTCTCCATGTCTAGGGTTGGACCTGATGATGACCAGTGTGACTGGTCGAAATTGACCACTTTTGTAACCTCTTTCATACAAGCTTTTTAATCATTCCTTGGATAAACAAATCTAAATCACGATACACCCCAATACGAAACTGACTGACTCACTCGATCACTGATAAGGAAGAAAAAGTTTTTTGACTTTCGGGTGAGCTACAAACTTGAAATTTGGCATACCCGTAGCTTATGATTAATACAATGGAAAACTTCCAAAACCTTGCAATTTCTATTTTCAGCAATCTCAAAAAAAAGAAAGGGTGGAAATCTGTAAATTGAATATGTAAGATTAAATTTATTACTTTATGAGCAGTCATTATATTTTATATGTATCGTCATTTTTACTACCTTAAGTTCTCCTGATTTTATAGTTTTTGTGAAGTGTTTGAGCCTGTATAAAACGGGGATTTCCCCCCGTCTGCGGCGCCCCCGGGCCACCATTTGACATTTGAACCATTTCTGAACATTCTTGTGGAGTAATAGTCATTAAAACTTTGATATTTTTTATGAGAACCTTTTTTATGGGCCACCCTGTAGTATTATGGCACATAGATGCCTAAAATTTAATATATATTATCATTGCAGCCCATTGCCAATTTAAATGTAAGTTTAGTCCAAAAAAATTTTAAAAACATAAAATCCTTAAAAAAATTTTATGTATAGTGTTTATAATTTACTGAAACCTGTAGAATATACTACTATATCAATATTATATTAGTGTAATAAAATTAAGCCAAAATATGATTGGAAAATTAAAAAAAAAATGGTCAGCCAGGCTTTGCTGAAATGTGTTCTATCATCCCCTGACCTCCCTCAGAAAAGTCCCCCGAAATCCCCTGTGAGGAATATGCCTAGAAATAATGGGATATGGCAAACGTGTCAGAAATAAATCTTTTGTCAGCAAATAGGTTTATGTATATCAAATGAAAGCTCTTAAGTAGTAGAATTAAATATTGAAAACATTTAAAACATCTCTAAAACTTGCCTAAGTGAAAAATGGCAGACTGTCTGAATTTGTATAACTCTTTTTCTAGAGTGCTCACTTGTCTGAAGTTTGTATTATCTTTTAATTTTTTCATTACCAATCTTCTCTTAATACTTTAAATGGTTCAGATGAGCTTGTTCCCTACGCTCACTCGACGTCAGCTTCAGCTCGTTCACTGCCTCACTTGCAATGAGGTTTAGCTTATTTCCTACGCTCACTCACCTCAAGTCTATAATATCCTTTATTTTTTATTATTAATCTTCCCTCAATTCTTTAAATGGGAACAGCTGTTCATAAGTTAATGCTAGCTATAAGTCCCGCCACATAAGTTGACGAATGGCCAAAAACAGCTGGCCAATTTTTTAAATAAAAGGAAAACCATGATGACATAATATTAAAACAAAAAATTTTCCTTTTATTTGGCAATGTGACCTGTAATGTGACCTGTAGAGTTCAGTAACAATATTAGTTTATAAATTTATAAATCTACTATACAGGGTGTTTCAGAACTCCCTACCAATATTTTAGGGCATTGTTCCTGGGTTAAAAACATATCTAAATATCATATTTAAATAGTCTGGAAGTCTTAAGTTACTCACACAGCCGCCATTTTGTCTTTTACACATCATAATTTTTATTTCCGTAACGGATGGTTGTATTCAGATCATATTTGGTATAAATCTTTATCATACCAATGTACATATCCAAGAAAAAAATTAATTTTTTTCCATTGTATATTTTCAAAATGGCGGCCATTTTAAATTTTAAAACTCAAATATCTCAAAATCGGTAAATTTTATAAAAATTTTACAAGACACAAAAAAGTTGCCAAATTAAATTACCTAACCAATGGTGCCAAGTTTGTAAGGATTTGACAACAAATAACGGAGTTATTGCAATTTTTCTTCATAAAATCATTGATTTTGCTGTTAAAATGGCCTTATTTGCATTAAATTCAATGCAAAATCCATGTTTTTATGAAGAAAAATCACAATAACTCCGTTATTTGTAGTTAGATCCTTACAAACTTGGCACCATTGGTTAGTTAATTTAATTTGGCAACTTTTTTGTGTCTTGTAAAATTTTTATAAAATCTTCAATCATATAGTGTGGTTTTTACAATCACTGAAATACTATTTAAAATGCCTTTTCTCTGTCTTTTGCTTGCACTTTATTTCCATCTCCTTTTCTTATTCTTGGTATTTCTTCTAGTATATTTCATTGTTCTACGTATTTTTTATAGTTAACATTTTGCATCTTCACATTTTGTACTCCATTTTTTTTTTTTATGTCAGTGAAAACAATAAACTAATAGTCAAACATATAGGATCAAAAGACTTCATGACAATTGTAAGAAGTTAAATGGCTTAGTTAAAACCAAAATAAATGGATCAAAATGCAGTAATGAGTATTTTAAATCATAAGATTATGTTTTTGTTTATTTTTTTTTTTTTTTTTTAAAAAGCTCATTAGTTGATGGTTATAAGATATAAAAACAAGTACCGTATTAAAACTATTAATATATAACTCCTAATTCCTAAGTTTGTATACATAAATCAATAATATATACAGCCCCATGTGTAACTGACTCACTGACTGACTCATCTATACAAATTCTAGACAACTTTCGGGTGAGCTGGAAACTTGATTTTTGGCATGCGGGTGGCTATTGAACTGATACCCCCGGGAAAAGTCTGAAAACCGACAATTTTGCATTTCAACCCCCCCCCCCCAAAAAATAACGAAGGGTGGAAACTGGTAACCCGAATTTGTAGGTTTTACTATTTTCGCTGTAACTTTTGAACGAGAGGTCGTATCTCAAATCTGAGGGAAAATCGTTAGTTGGGAATAAAATGTTCTACAAGTTTGGTCCTATGACATTTTCCCGTATCTCAACTCTTTCACCCTTAAAAAGAGGCGTACTTTCAAAACATCTAAAATATTTCGCAATAATAGCGTTATTTTGATATTTTTATTTACTATTATGTAATATATATGCATGAATTTCTATTTATATTATGACCTCAACAGGTTCTTCCTATAGTAGTAGCTTTTTGCCATTTTCATTCGAAGTTTAGTCCAAAAAAATTTTAAAAACACAAAATTCTTAACGTTTTTTATGTGAAGTGTTTGTAATTCACTTTAACCTGGTGAATATACTGCTATATCGATAGATGTTATGCCGTTACTATATTGTATTATAGACGCTCTACAAGTTTGGTCCAGTGACGTTTTGGCGTATCTCACCCCCTTCACCCTTAAAAAGGGGCGTACTTCCAAAATTTCAAAATTTCTTCACAAAAATTGCGCTATTTTATTTTTTTTATTTACCATTATGACAAATAGATATCTGAACTTTAGTACATATAATGCCCCAATAGTAACCTTTCTATTTTAGCATTCATTGGCCAATTTCAATCTAAGTTTAGCTAAAAGAAAATCGTAAAAACAAGAATTCTTTAACATTTTGCCATGTAAAGTGTTTGTAATTTACTTCAATCTGGTAAATATGGTGCTATATTGATAAATATTTTTCAAATATTGTACTGTATTTTAGATGGTCTACAAGTTTGGTGCCTTGACATTTTCCCGTATCTCATCCCCTTTACCCTTAAAAGTGGACGTAATTTCAAAATATTAAAATTCGTCCACGAAAATTGCGCTATTTTAATATTTTTTATTTACTGTTAAGGCAAATGGATGTCTGAAATTTAGTAAATATTATGACCTCATATAGGTTTAACTATAATAGCATTCATAGGCCGATTTCAACCTAATTTTAGACCAAAAGACTCGTAAAAACACGAAATCCTTAACATTTTTAACGTATAGTGTGTTTGTAATTGACTTAAATCTGGTAAGTATAGTACCTATACGTATCTCACCATCTTCAACCGTAAAAAGGGGCATACTTGCAAAATATCGATATTCTTTTGCAAAAATGCTTTACTTTAATGTTTTGTATTACTCCAATGGCACATGGATGCCTGAAATTTAGTATATATACTCACCTTGACTAGGTCTTACTATAGTGTAAGATATTGACCAATTTTTATTTAATTTTACCCCAAAAAGATTGTAAAACATAGAATTCTTAAAATTTTATGTGTCGTTTTTGTAATTCAGTAAAAGCTGGTAAATATGTTTGGTACAACGATATATGTTTGGTCAGTATTATATTCTATTTTAGAAGCTCTATAAGTTCGGATGTATGCAATTTTGCTGTATGCAATTTTGCTGTATGCCACCTCCTTCACCCTTAAAAGGGGCATACTTTAAAAAAATTGATTTTTTTCACAACAATTGATCTATTTGAATATGTTTTGTTTACTATTATAGCATATAGATGCTTCAAATTTAGTATATATTATACACTTATATAGGTCTTACTATAGGAACAGCCATTGGCCAATATCAATCTAAGATAAAAAAAACTGTGAAAACACTCAATTATTTTTTTTAATAGTATCTACAATTGATTTAAATGTGGTAAATGCATAATTATATAGATATATTTATACTGGTGTTACATTCTATTTTAGATGGTCTACAATATCGGTCATTTGACATTTTGTCATATCTCGAATCCTCCTCTCTTAAAAGGGTGTACTATGAAAATTTTCATTCATTGACAAAAATTGAACTATATTAATATATTTTATATACTATTTGGTGTTTTCTAATACATTTTTAAGACCCCCCTCAAGCATCAACGACTCTTGCGTATAGTAGGAATTTTTTAAGGGGGGGAGTCTGCCACTTAACAAAGTTTCTTTATTTCGTTTTAATTGGAATTTTCTAATTGCATTCGTGAATTGAATTATTTTATACTCTTTTATTATTGTTCTACTCTTAGCTTCAACTTCCAAATGGATTGGTTTCACGGAAGACTCCGGATATTTTAAGAAACATATTTTAAATATAAAGATTACTTATATGAAACATTTTACATTTTAAGGATCTATAGCAGCTACGTCATAATACAATTTAGAGCTTTGATCTGTATTTTGTTAAATGAGTGAGACTTAAATGAATTCAGGGCAACCCCTAGGTGTTCAGATCGACGGATTGCCTGGACTTGAGACTTTGTAAATTATTAACGGATTAAATTAATCCAACTAGGGGGATTGTAGAAGTTCATTTTTCGACACATTTTTTATTGATAATATCGCGTTCGTCCATCGGTACTAAAACTTTAATTTACTTAACTATTCGTCCTTTCCACGTATTTTTAATCCTCCTCTAAACTACTAACGGCAATTTCCTTTCGGCATCGATTCGTATTATCGATTACTAACACTTCGGGGGAACCATTATAGGGGGCATGGGGGCGGAGCCCCCATCGAGCCGTAGGCGAGTCTATAATATATACAGCCCCATGTGTAACTGACTCACTCACTTATATGGGATACGAATTTCTGACTTAACTATTTAAGCTAGAGACTTGAAATTTGGCATACGTCTAGCCTGAATGGTCAATGCTAAGGATAAAATCTTAAACTTGCAAATTTTTAGTTTTAACCTACTAAAAAAATTCAAAATGGCGGACTTCCTAAATTGTAATTTTAGTTTTTTGGCTCTAGCGGCCAAACGCTTCGTCCTATCGAAAATCTGAGAACAATACTACGATAGGGAATTTAATTATCTACAATTTTGGTCCTATGACTTTTTATCGTATCTCGCACCATTAAGCCTCCAGAGCGTTTTTAATGAAACCCCGTTATCGGTTTTCAGGCTCTAGTGACTAAACGGGTGGTCCTACAAAAAATTTTAAAGACAATTTTGATAGATCTTTTTAATATCTACAATTTTGATCCTTACACATTTTGCCGTATCTCTTCCCGTTTACTTTCAAAATACATTTATCACTTTTTCCCAATTTTGGGCACATAAGTAGAGGTAAATAGTGGGTTCTGGTCCAATAGAGAAATCGTAATTTTAGTCCAGATGAGCTAGAAACTTTAAATTTGGTACACATGTAGTTTGTATGGTCAATACATAGGGAAAATCCCCAAACATAGAATTTTCAAATTTTAACCCCCTCAAAAAATGTTTTTTTTTAAAATGGTAAAATCTACACTTTGAAAGGCTTTTCTAAATACGCTGTAACTTTTGAACGAGAAGTCCTATCTCAAATCTGAGGGAATACTCATGGTCAGGAATTAGACGCTCTACAAGTTTAGTCCTGTGAAATTTTGCCGTATCACACTCCCTTCACCCTTAAAAAAGGGCTAACTTTCAAAATTTCCAATTTTTTTCACAAAAATTTCGCTATTTTAATATTTTTATTTACTAATATTGCACACGGATTCTTGAACTTTAGTATATATTATGATCTCAACTAGATCTTACCATAGCGGCAGCCATTGACCAATTTCAATTATTATTAAGTCCAAAAAATGTTTTTAAAACTCAAAATTCTAAACATTTTTTCGTTTAAAGTGTTGTAAATTACTTTATTCTGCCAAATATACTTCAATATTGATATTTTTTGTTAGTATTATATTCTATTTTTGACACTTTACAAGTTTGGTTCTATGCAATATTGCCGTATCTCACCTTCTTCACCAGTAAAGAGGGGCGTAATTTCACAATATCTCAATTTTTCACCAAAATTGCTCTATTTCAATATTTATCGTTTACTTTTATGACACATACATGCCTCAAATTTTGTGTATACTATGAATTTCTATAAAGAAGCCATTTGCAGATTTCAATCCAAGATTAGTAAACAAACTGAAAATACTAAATTATTAACCTTTTTATTTACAGTTTTTGGTGATTTTGTTGAACCCGGTAAAGATACGGTTATACCGATATATTTTTGGTCAGCATTATATTCTTTTTAGATACTCTATAAGGTGGGCCCTTGAGATTTTGTAGCATTGCACTCTTTTCTCCTCAAAAGGGGCATATTTTCAATATTCTTTCACAAAAATTGAGTTATTTCAATATTTTTTATTTATTGTTATGACACTTAGATGAATGAAATTTAGCTACACACACATACCCTGAGCATTGAATATAAAATATAAAACAAAAGTATCAATTTGAACTTTAAATATCAAGAGAATATCTTAAATGCTTTAGAATTCCTGAACTATTAAACTAAGTCAGAGAAGATAAGTATAGAGTTGGGGTGGAGGCCTCAACTAGCCTGTTCAGTTCTTAAGACTTAGAACAATTAACGAATTCGGGGCAACCCCTAATGGGGGCATGGGGGCGGAGCCCCCATCGAGCCGTAGGCGAGTCTAATAAACTATACAGCCCTATGTGTAACTGACTGACTGACTGACTCACTTATATGGGATACGAATTTCTGACGTAACTATTAAAGCTAGAGACTTGAAATTTGGCATACGTCTAGCCTGAATGGTCGATGCTAAGGATAAAATCTTAAACTTGCAAATTTGTAGTTTTAACCTACTAAAAAAAATTCAAAATGGCGGACTTCCGAAATTGTAATTTTAGTTTTTTGGCTCTAGCGGCCAAACGCTTCGTCCTATCTAAAATCTGAGAACAATACTACGATAGGGAATTTAATTTTCTACAATTTCGGTCCTTTGACTTTTTATCGTATCTCGCACCGTTAAGCCTCCAGAGCGTTTTTAATGAAATGCTGTTTTCGGTTTTCGGGCTCTAGTGACTAAACCGATGGTCGTAAAAATTTGTTTAAGTATGATTTCGATAGATCTTTTTAATATCTACAAATCTTTCCCTTATATATTTTGCCGTATCTCTACTCGTTTACTCACAAAAGTCATTTTTCACTTTTTCCGGATTTTGTGAACATAAGTAGTGGGAAAATACCGGTTCTGGGCCACTAGAGAAATCGTAATTTTAGTATTTCAGCTCTAGTGGCCTAACGGTTAGTCTAATCTTAAATCTGAGAGCATATTACGATAGGGAATTGGATGATCTACAATTTTGGTCCTTTGACTTTTTGTCATACATCGCACTGTTAACGCTCCAAACTGATTTTAGTGAAATTTATATTTAGATTTAGGGCCCTAGCGACTAAATGGTTTGTCCTACAAAAATGTTTAAATGACAACTTTTATAGGGCTTTTTAATATCTACAATTTTGATTCTAACATACTTTGCCGTATCTCTTTCCGTTTACTCTCAAAATACATTTTTCACTTTTTCTCAGTTTGGTGATAAATAAGTAGTGGCTTTTGGCCAACTAGAGAAATCGTAATTTTAGTATATTTCAGCTCTAGCGGCTAAACGGTTATGCCTTTAATAGATTTTACTGAATTGGATGAACTACATCGCACCAATTAATTGCGTAAATCTCCAGACCAAAAATCCTAATCTTAGTCCGGATGAGCTAGATACTTCAAATTTGGTACACACGTAGTTTTTATAGTCAATACAAATACAAAATCCCAAAACATTGAATTTTAAAATTTTAACCTCCTTAAAAAATTATTTTTTCATGGTAAAATCTACACTATGTAAAGCTTTTCTAAATACACTGTAACTTTTGAACGAGAGGTCCTATCTCGAATCTGAGGGAAAATTCATGGTCAGGAATTAGACGTTTTACAAGTTTAGTCTCGTGAAATTTTCGCGTATCTCACTAGCTTCACCCTTAAAAAGGGCATACTTTCAAAATTTCCAAATTTTTTACAAAAATCTCGTTATTTTAATATTTTTTATTTACTAACATGGCACACGGATGCTTGAACTTTAGTACATATTATGGTCTCAACTAGATCTTACCACTGTGTCAGCCATTGACCAATCTCAATTATAATTAAGTCTAAAAAAAATTGAAAAAAACACAACATTCTTAAAATAATTTCGTATTAAGTGTTTGTAAATTACTTTATTCTGCCAAATATACTGCAATATTGATATTTGTTTTGCCAGTTTTATATTCTATTTTAGACGCTCTACAAGTTCAGTCCTATGCAATTTTGCCGTATCTCACCCCCTTCACCTGTAAAGAGGGGCGTACTTTCACAATATCGAAATTCTTTCACCAAAATTACTCTATTTCAATATTTATCGTTTACTTTTATGACACATACATGCCTCAAATTTTGTGTACACTCGGAATATATCTATTTCTTACTATAGAAGCAGCCAAAGGCCGATTTCAATCCAAGGTTAGTAAAAAAACTGTGAAAATACTAAATTATTAACCTGTTTTATGTATAGTTTTTGGTGGTTTTGTTAAACCCGGTAAAGGTACTGCCATACCGATGTACTTTTTGTCAGCATTTTATTATTTTTAGATTCTCTATAAGCTCGGCCCTTAAGATTTTGTAGCATTTCACTCTCTTCACCAAAAAAGGGGTGTATTTTCAAAATTCTTTCACAAAAATTGAGTTATTTTTTATTTACTGTTATGACAATTAGATGCCTGAAATTTAGCTAAACACACATACCATGAGCATTAAATATAATATATAAAAGAAAAGTATCAATTTGAGCTTTAAATATTAAGATAATATCTTAAAAGTTTTAGACTTTCTGAACTATTAAACTAAGTCAGCGAAGATAAGGATAGAGTTTTGGGTGGAGGCCTCAATTAGCCTGTTCAGTTCTTAAGACTTAGAACAATTAACGAATTCGGGGCAACCCAAAATGGGGGCATGGGGGCGGAGCCCCCATCGAGCCGTAGGCGAGTCTAATAACTATACAACCCGATGTGAAACTGACTCACTCACTGACTGATCATGTATACAAAGTATTTTGGACTTCCGGATGAGATAGAAACTTGAAATTTTGCACACACGTAGTTTGTATGGTCAACACAAAGGGAAAATCCCAAAAAATTGAATTTTCAAATTTTAACCCCATCAAAAAAATAAAAGGGGGATGACATGGGTAACCTGAATATGTAAGGGTTTTCTATTTTGGCTATAACTTTTGAACGAGAGGTCCTACCTCAAATCTGAGGAAAAATCGTTAGTTGGGAACTAAACGCTCTACAAGTTTTGTCCTGTGACATTTTACCGTATCTCATCCCCTTCGCCCTTAAAAAGGGGCGTACTTTCAAATTTTCTGAATTCCTTTAAAAAAATGTTGTTTTTTTAATATTTTTTATTTACTAATATGACACTCAGATGCCTGAAATTTTGTACATATTATAACCTCGACTAGATATAACCATAGTTGCAGCCATTGGTCAATTTGAAACAAAATTAATTCTAAATAAATTGAAAAAACTGTAATTCCTTAACATTTTTTTGTGTCGATTGTTTGTAAATTACATTTTTCTAGCAAATGTACTGCAAAATTGATATATTGTTTTGCCAGTATTATATTTAATTTTAGACGCTCTACAAGTTCTTTCGTATGCAATTTTGCCGTATCTCACTCCCTTCACCCTTAAAAGGGGTGTACTTTCAGAATTTTTAAAATTTTCCAAAAAATTTCGCTATTTTGATATTTTTATTTTTATTTAATTTTAGACGCTCAACAAGTTCGGTCGTATGCAACTTTGCCGTATCTCACTCCCTTCACCGTTAAAAGGGTTGTACTTTCAGAATTTCTAAAAATATTCAAAAAAATTGCGCTATTTTGATATTTTTATTTTCATTTTAATTTTAGACGTTCTACAAGTTCGGTCGTATGCAATTTTGCCGTATCTCACTCCCTTCACCCTTAAAAAGGGGTGTACTTTCAGAATTTCAAAAAATTTTCTAAAAAAATTGCGCTATTTTGATATTTTTATTTACTATTATGTAATATGTATGCATACATTTTTATTTATATTATGACCTCAACAGGTTCTTTCTATACTAGTAGCTTTTTGCCAATTTCAAACGAATTTTAGTGCACAAAAATTGTAAAAACACAAAATTCTTAAAAATTTTTCGCGTAAAGTGTTCGTAATTCACTTTAACTTGGTAAATATACTGCTATATTTATATATGTTTTGCCATTACTATATTCTATTATAGACGCTTTACAAGTTTGATCCTAAGATATTTTGGCGTATCTCACCCCCTTCACCCTTAAATAGGGGCGTAATTTCAAACTTTATACATTCTTCCACAAACAATTTGCTACTTTTATATTTTTAATTACTATTATGGAACACAGATGCCTCAAACTTAGTAAATATTATAGACCCAACTAGTTCTTACTATTTTAGCAGCAATTGATCAATTTCAATCAAAGTTAAGACAAAAACAATTGGAAAAACACTAAATGATTGATATTTTTCATGTAAAGTGTTTGTAAATTACTTTATACTAAAAAATATACTGCCATACTGATTTATATTTCACCAGTAATTTTTCTATTTTAGACGCTCTACAATTTCGGTCCTTTGCAATTTGGCAGTACCTCACCCCCTTCACCCTTGAAAAGGAGCGTACTATCACGATATCAAAATTCTTTCACAACAATTATTGCTCTATTTCAACATTTTTCGTTTACTGTTTAGCACATAGAACCCACAAATTTATATTATACTATGACCATATTTAGTTCTTACTATAGGTGCAGCCATTGGTCAATTTCAGTATAGTAGTTGTTAAAACAACTGTGAAAATACGAAATTATATAAATTTTCTAATTTATAGTGTTTTGTGATTTTGTTTGATCCGGTAAAAGTACTGCCATACCGATATATGTTATGTAAGGATTATATTATTTTTAGATGCTCTACAAGCTCGGCCCTTTGAGATTATGTAGCATCTCATCCCCTTCACCCTTAAAAAGGGGCGTAATTTCGAAATTTAAATTTAAATTTTTACTAAGGGGTATTAAAACGGATTTATAGGAGATTTTGAAACCTTTTTTATTATTGATTGTGAATTTTGTGTATTGAACCGTTTTGTTGCTGTCTTTAATGTCTAGCTCTTCCGTGGAACCAACCTATTACATACTTGACTTTTATTTATTCTACAAATTTAGGGCAACCTTTAAGGGGGCATGGGGGCGGAGCCCCCATCGAGCCGTAGGCGAGTTAAATCCTATACTATGATACGAGCAATTTCTGAAGGGATGTGTGTTCCACAATCTCGAAATCTAGCGGTTAGATTTTGCTTAAACTGTGCATTTAAGAGTGTTTTGGCCCAAAAATAAGTTTAGAAACAGCCTCAATCTCAGAAAAAATCTAATTTGGTCTAAATGCTTTAAATGTTTAAATGTTTAAATGTTAAATGTTTAATGTTAAATGTTTAAATGTTTAAATGTTTAAATGTTAAATGTTTAAATGCTTTAAATTGTCTATGCTAAATGTTTTAAAATTGTAATTCTTAACATTAATCTAATGGGTTGCTATTTTGTATTAATTTTTTTAATTAATTTTTTTTACAACTAAAAGTAAACAAAAATAAAGGAACATTAATTTTAAGCAGTTTTTTTAACAGCTGTTATCTGTAAAGAGTCTGCGGTAGATTTAATAGCTTGATTACCATGACACTATAACAAAAGTGAATTAAAACGACGAGCAAGGATCGGTTTACCTGGTACTCCTCTATAATAAGTAAATTCTCTTTATAATATAGCATTCAAAATTGTATTCAAGCATCAGATGTTAAATATTTCTTTTACTGCTTTTAAAATAACTACAATGCTTTTATTTATCAATGCAATGTTTTTATTTATACGGGCGTTTTAGTAGCGCTGTTCGGTCACAACACAAAAAAAATCATCGACTGGATGAAATAGGTCCTTATGTCACTGTCTCTAAATGGACTCTTTTATTATATAAGTTTCTTAAATGCAATCATCTCTAAAATGTTGCTTCCATAAACACACCACACCTTCACAATACACCCAAAAGTTGTTGACTTTATTTCCAGTACCAGGGAGACCGAGCTTATGCTTGGTAAAATTATTACTTCAGTTTCTCACACAAAGTTCGTTTTCCGCTCACTCGACCTCTTCCTTTTTAAGACAAGCTCGTTCGCTTCACTCACTCGCCAGGCCCAAGGGTGCTTAACTTTGGTATAATTTTTGAAATTGCAAGTTAAAAAATATGCAACCCATTGGTTTATATCTACAGTTATCAGCTGATTTTCGTTAAATTTGAAATCTCCATAAGGATAACATGGGAACTTTGAAAGGCTCTAGTACGAAAACCGGATTTTTCCCAGCTATGGGACCAGCTCCAATCGATTTTTTGTGGCCAAAACCACATATGCAACCAAAAAATAAAAAATCCTTCGAGCGAAAAATAAGTTAGCTCGTACAAACAGTGCTTGTTTTAGATTATATAAGTACCAGGGGGACCAAGCTTAAGGTCGGTAAAATTATTACTTTCCTTCTCACACAAAGCTTCTTGCTCCGCTCACTCGCCCTCTTCCATTTTAAAGACGGGCTCGTTCGCTTTGCTCACTCGACGAGCTGAAGGGTGCTGCACTTTGGTATAATTTTAACTACAGGTTAAAGATGTTTATATCTAAAGACATTGGTTTATATCTACAGTTATCAGCTGATTTTTGTCCAATTAATAAAATCTCCATAAGGATAACATGGAAACTTTGAAGGGCTCTAGAACGAAAATGGGATTTTTCCCAGACATGGGACCAGCTCCAATCAATTCCTGGTAGCCAAAACCCCCATAAACCAATGACGTTCGCAACCCTCAATCTCTTCAAGTTCTCGACTTCATCCCGAACTTGAAACACGATCTCGGGGCCGGCAAAACGCTACTTTTGGCCCTTGTGACAAAATATACTATTGTTA
The DNA here is from genome assembly GCA_030545055.2 of Neoaliturus tenellus. Lineage (NCBI taxonomy): Eukaryota > Metazoa > Arthropoda > Insecta > Hemiptera > Cicadellidae > Neoaliturus > Neoaliturus tenellus. The sequence goes on along the minus strand of CM061534.1, from coordinate 149,986,796 downwards.
GTTTTTAGCTGAATTATTTCATGTCCTAATTTCATAAGGTAATTGATTCAAATAATTATTGGGTTGCATATCTGTCTAAATATGACAACTTAGCTATCTATCTTTTACTTTGAACTCAGAACAGAAAAAAAGCAAAAAAAATTAAAATCATTTTTCATCATACCATTGCGACAAAAGTTGTTTTCGGAACGGTCAGCTGTGATCGAAACTAGTTGGTTCCCGGTGGGTTGGATAAACGTGTTGGTAAACAAAGTTTTCGGGACTAGACCGCGAAACAGTGGTTTTTCGAGACAGTGGTTTTAATAACAGCTGTAAATAGTTCCAATACAAGATAAACAAATAACAACGTAAGAGGGGGTGTAGCGGTTAAAATTTATTAATTTTTATCCAAACTGAAAATTTATTAAAGGTGGCATGATGAAAAGTACTGTTCGTAACTCGTCCGAAAGTGGTATATCGGTGCTCGATCGAATTCAAGTACTCGGCTTCGCCTCGTACTTGAAACTCGATCTTGCACCGATAACGACCACTTTCCGGACTAGTGACGAAATATACTATTATATTACAAAAACCTGAAATGGTATAAAACCACAATCAGAATGTTTATTGCCTGTGATTGTCTCTGATCCATATGTGACAATAGTTACTTCCTTTAAATTCTCCTTTTACACAAGAAATTCTTTTTTTACTAGAAGCAATTTTTCCTTTAATTTACATAGATCACAACATGATTTTATTTTGATACATGAGAGAATTAATTGTTTCTGAAGCAACTGCTCTACAGTACTTTTGTAAATGCAAAAACTATTACAATAACACATTTTAATGCTGATGTATACTTTTTTTCAGGTAACGATTCTAGCGGTAGTCAGATTTGGTGAAACACAGTACGGGCAGGGGTCAACTTCTACATCATCAGCGTTCGCTTCAGCCTCTGCTGGATTCGGGGGAATTGGTGGCAGACCATATGGTGTTAATCATGGATACGGATCTGGCTACGGTTACTCCCCACAGTCTCACTACCCGCCCATCACTCATATTCCTGGAAGGCTCAACCCATTTATACCCTACAGATCTTCATCTTCTGTTGACTCAGCTGGAAACATTCTTCAATCTACTTACAGAAATCCCCCCATTCCTCAAACATACATTTACCAATACTTGCAGAAGTATACCTGCCCAAACTTACCCTATTTTCCTCCAGCAACTCAAACACCTTCGACAATACCGGCTTCTTATTACAGTGCTCCTTATTATGAAGTCGTGGAAACTTACAAGTTTTATGACTCTTCCAAAGTTTCAAGAAAAAATAAGACACAATCTGAATTAAATGTCGACACAAGAACAGGGATTAATGGTATTAATACAACCACAAACGGATCACAAGAGTCTACCAACAATGAAGAGTCGTTGAAAGAAGAAACCACTGCAAAATCAGAACCTATGCTTCAACTTACCTATCTGGGTTATTTGCCTCAGCTATTTAGAAGTGTTCAACAAGGAAAATCATCAGAAGAAGCTAGAAACAGAATTCCATTTTATATTGTTGACTACGATCAAACTTCAGGAAGACAAAGAAGTAGCTTGGCCTCACCAACGGTGTATGTTTCCCCAACTAGGAATATACTTCCTAGCACTGGCATTTATGGTGGTTACCCTTCACCACTCACTACTGGAGAGGTTTTCCCGTATGGGTTCTCGTCTGTCAGCCCAGTTGTCCACCCTGTAGCGTCACCGTACAGATCGTCTTCATCATACAATCCTTCTTCATACAGATATTCAACAGCAGATGATAACCCAGGGTACCATCTGATAGATGTTAAGCCTGTGGCGAGAGACAACACGAGGTTTTACAAAGGAGCATCATCACAGAGATCAGCGCAACCTACAATGCCTACGATGCCTATGATCAACACCATAGCAGGTCCAATGGGGGGTCCTATCGGTGGTTCAATTAGAGGTTCAATGGTGGGTCCAATGGGAGGTTCAATTGGAGGTCCAATCATCAGTCCCATTAGAGGTTCAATCCGAGGACCAGTGGGGGGAATGTTGGGACCTGCCTCTACTGGGCTTAACTCAAATGCTCAATCCCAAGCTGGTTATTATAAGGGTCAAGAAAATGTCAACAAATTTGAAAATGAGAAAATCAACACTGGCTATGAAACACAACTACCTGGTGGACACGCTTACTCTAGCTACCAGTCGAATAAAGAACTTGCTGTTCAAAAATTTGATGACAGAGGAGACGAAGACTTTAATAGTGGTTATAACTCACATTCTTATGGAAATCCAGGTTTGTAATTAATTAGAAAAGCTGCATTTTTATGTATTTTGTATTTTTTTACTTTTATAATAAAACTGTTTGTTGAAAAAGAAAACTAATCGTTTTTGGTAAACATTCCAATTAAAATTTTGTTTCAACATCATTGACCCAAGAAGGAGGAAATTTTGCATATAATCTTTGTTGTTGGCATGTAAAATCCATTCATCATAATTGGCCTTCCCCGATTGATTTAGAAGGATTCCTAAAAAGTTTCAGGAGGAGGGAAATATTGCTTATTCTCTTCATCTCTGCAATAAAAAAGGGTTAAGGATCAAAATGATCAATGTTGTATGGTTGTTAAAGCTCCAGAGAAGTGTATTTGCGCAAACAAAAAATAATAAAAACATTCAATAATAGCAATCTCCTAGCTCAATAAAAATTGTTCACTTGAAAAATCAATTGTAAAATTGCTAAAATTGGTTCTATACATTCGTAAACTTTGGAAAAAGAAAGTTTTTTTTAAAACTCTTAAAATAGTATGAACTGCAATGATAAGCTTAGTAAATTAACAAATTTGTAAAAAAAAAAAACATTTTCTCTGTCTAAATTTTGACTGTACCCTAGACTTAAGATTTTTGCCAATACATGTAATACTTCAATGGCAAATAACCGATTCTTCGATATTAGTTCTTGCAGAATTTTGCACTTACTTAAACTTTGTTTATTAAATTAAGTTTTCAGCACATCAATTGAAATGGTTTGGCTGCTTTGATGAGTACAATTATTACCCACTATTTTAACTTGAAAGGTAGTAGTTATTACTAAACTTTTTTGACTATAAGGTAACTTAAAGAATTCGTTTGAAACAGATAACATATAAACTTGAAACCATGTACTGTACTGAAACTAAGTTCTTCATATTTAAATGTCCGATTTAACTCTGTATCGTAATTTTTACATATTATCACTTGTTTGAGAAAGATTCACCAAATTGTAGGATATAGCATTTCAAATTTGAAAAGTTTTTGGGGTATAAAAACCAAGATCACACCATGACTTTTTCGCTGTGTGCCGTGGAGAGGGCAGAATCAAGGAATAGAATAGTTGCTAATTCCCTTTAACTCATTTTTTAATAATTGCTGCATAAAAAATATATATTTAGTTATACTTAATGTATCTAGAAATACCCCCGTCGCAGCAGACCTGCGTACTCAGCGAATTTCCAATGGAATTTTAGATTATTTACTTTCCCCATAAAAACACCATAGCATCGAGTATGTAGGTTTGCTGCCATGGGGCGTTGTTAGAAAATCTAAGTTAATCAATAATTGGTGAATGTAGACACAAAATTGTATCAAGCCCTGACAATTTTTATTTTCCCCATAAACCCCATGGGGGTGAGTATGTAGGTTTGCCGCCATATGGGTTTTGTAAGCAAGTATAAGTTAAACCCTCTCTAGATAATGTACATACCAAATTTGACTAAGTTATGTCAACATATAGGTAAGATATAGGGTTTTCTTGATTTCCCATAAGAATAACATGGAAAACACATTTTTGGATTTTCTCCGTAACCATTTAAGCTAAGTTAAAAATTCAAAATACTAAATTGTTTGTTTTTTTAAGCTCTTTCAAATGGTTTTAGTTAAAATTCATGAATTTTTAAAATTGAGGTCCAAAAATGCCAAAAACCTAATTTTGACCCCTTTGAAACCCCATAAAACCCCGTTCCCATAACCCGACAATGCTGGTTTGCGAACTCATGAAAATAGACCTGGTCTTACACCTTCATACCAAATTTGATCAAAATCGGAGGTCCGCTTCAAAAGTTATCGGTACCACGGACACATATATATATATATATATATATATATATACATATATATGAAAATGAACGAACGGTGTTTTTGGCTTCTGGGGACCTCAAAATGAAAAAGTAAAGTGGTCCCGGGCTTAGGTCTTACCATGGCTACTACCGTAATAGCGTATTCCCTATAGGGAAATTCGCTAAAAACCAAGGTAGGTGACACCAACAGCTGATTGAAGCGGTCCTGCACTTCTGACGTCATGTTGTTTATCTTGACACATGATTGGTTTGCTTAGAATATTTTAAGTGCTGCACCTTTGACGTCATCGGTTTTGTTATTGTTTTTGTTGATTTCACCTCCCTCCTTCTCGTTCTAGATTTCTTGCTTATATTGATTTTTCTTTTCTTTTCAGCATTTGATGACCTCTTAGTGAGACATTTAATTGTTGTGTAAATCACGGACGCAATCTAACCATTTGTTATTGAAGCTTACCAATTTAAAATGTATAAAAAAAATTAATAAAATAAGTTTGATTATAATTCCAAAATACTTATATTTTACTGTGTAGTATTTTATACCAAGTGCCCCAGACCACCAGTCTTTTTAAAATTTAAATACGGTAATTAATTAATACAAAAAAAATTGTGCCATTGTAGGTAAACTGGTTATTCTTTATCGATTGGCATTGATTTGGCGATTGGCATTGTACACAATATAACAGAAGTAACCTATCCAGACCGAAAGTCACTACTTTTAATTACAAACCCACACTTTTTATAAAACTTTTGCATAAAACACTTAATTTTAAGTCAACTTTTAAATTTTATTTGTATCCTACTCAATAAAATAATTTATTTAATAATTTATTATATTAATTTATTTTTCCAAATCCTAATGGGTTAGGAGATTTTTTTCAGTTAAATATTAGGTGGTTTTCTTTAAGAATAATATGAAAAAAATTTAACATCCATTATCTATGAAGATTTATGTTAGACAGAACTGTCGAAGCATGAAAACATCTTAAAACCTCATTTTAAATAATATTCCATTATAAAATATTGACTATTACATAAGTATTTTTATTTTTCCATATATTTTTAATAATCTCAACCATATTGTAAATTCTAAGAGAAAATAAAATAATTTATGACAAAACTAATAATTTATTAGTATGGAAAAATATGATAAAGAAGAGTCTAAGACATGTTTGTACTGGGACATGTTTGTTTAAGCAAACATTTCAGGTAATGAATTTGAAATTTGTCCATGTTGTTCTTATGCGAAAAGTCTAAATTTCAACTGCCACTATCCCCCAAAAATGTAACGATATTTGATGCAGATGAAATTGTAAGTGGTCTTAAAATTACGTATAGAAGCCAAAAATGTAATAAAAATTGTGTTTGTATTTAAAACTAGTGACTTCTAGTCTGGAAAGTTGACTTCTGGTACACCCTTTACATTGAAATTACTGACAATCAATCCGGTTTACTTATAGTGGCACAATTGGTTTTTTGTTAAAAATAAATTCTGTAAATTTTAAAAGGGGTGTAGGGGTGGTCTGGGATACCTGGTATATGTTATTTCAAATTTTTATATTTATTTAATAATTTTTTGCACTAACAAGTTAGATTGTGCAACTAAATAATCATATAATTAATCTACGATATTACTTCCAATACATTCCTCTGTCCCTGACATTTTCTTGTCTAAAAGTGCAGTACTTAAGTTGGGGTTGGGGGTGTTAATATCCCCACAGCGCTATACACACGTTACTTTAGTGTAGTAAAATTAGTCGGGAAAAATGAAATAATTTTTGGAAAGCTAATTTCTTTTGAAATGTGTTCTATGGCATCCCCTGACCTTCCTCCGAAAAGTCCCCTGCAATCCCATGTGGGGATCATGCCCAAAAATGAGGGGTTGGCCTATAAGGAGTTAAAATATATTTTGATATTAAGCATACTAAATTTGAATAAGTTCCAGAAGGTTTATATATATCAAATTAAATGTCTTAAAATGTAGAGCACAATGCCGTAAACACGACCTAAATATAACGGTCGAGAGAAAAATGGCAGACGTTCAAAATTTAGAATTAAATAATACTATCAAAACTTTGAAATGCAATAACTTCCGACATATTTGGCCTTTTGAGGTCTGGTTTTCGGCTATGTACTCTCCTTATTAAGGCCTTTAAAATTATGTATAGCATGGCTATGGACTAAGAAAATTTTTTCAAAACTCCCTCTTTGGGACGTCCATGTAGAGGGTGGTTCAAGGGTAATATGATGGGCATATGTCAAAATATCCGTATTTGCCAAGGTAATTGTACAAGCAAACGTTTACCGCAAACCGGACCTCAAAAGGTCAAGTATTTCTAATATTATTACATTTTTAAGCGTTTTGATTAAAATTTGATTTTTATTCTAAGTTTGACAGGCTGCCATTTTCGACTCAAGCAACCTTTTGAGATGGGGTTTGCGGCATTGAATTCTACTACTTTAGAGCTTTAATTTGATATACATAAACCTATTGGTCGGCGAAAGACTTATTTCTGACTCCACGAGGGCCATCCCATCATTTTTAGGCATGTTGCCCACTGGGGATTTCAGGGGACTTTTCTGAGGGAGGTCAGGGGATGATATAGAACACATTTCAGCAAAAATTGGCTGTCCAAAAATTTTTTCATTTTCCAGCCATATTTTGGCTTAATTTTACTACACTACTTATAATATATTGCATGCCAATAAATGTAACTACGGTAATTGTATTTTGAACAAATGTATGGGAGGAAGTAAGAGGAACAGTACATAGAAAGAATGTTTTGCTACAAAATAACATTTATTACGTTAAAACTCAACAAGGAATAACCCACTAATTAAATAACATTTTTTATAACTAAATTTATAAGTAAGGTTTTTTGTGTTACAAAACTCACAAACTTACATAAATAAAATAATTTCTCATTAAAAAAAACCCTTTAGTCTTTTAGCAGTTAAAACTGAAAGTGTATTTACATATATAGAACATTGCTTGTGAACCAGCAAATCAGAATGTCTTTGGTGTTTACCTTGTGTTTGCAAGCAATTAAGTGCTTGGAACACATAAGTTTCTCCACATAATTTGACGGATGGCCAAATACAGCTGGGATGGGCAAGGGGACTGGGGGTAATTTTCCAAAACCATCCAGCGTAGGTTAACTGTTAATTTTCATGGAACATTTGATTATCTAATAATTATAACGGAATAAACAATTCAAATTCATTCGTCAAGTTATGTGGCAAGGCTTATACCCTTGTAATTGTATTATATCTGGCATACCACTATTTTGTTTTTCAATGCTTCATTTAAAGAATGAGGAAAATTTTGTTGCTTTGTTTATTTGAAATATATTTTTATTTTGTGCTATTTGCCTGACCTAGCAGGTTGAATATGTTGGAATTTGTTATATTGCATTTTGAAGCATTCCAATAATACTAAGTTTTAGTAATTAATTAACAGTACAGTATGAATTTTGTTGCTGTTTAGTCACCTGTCACTTTTGAACAAGGAACCCAAGGTCGGGTTTGAAAATTAAAGTTTACTGAGAAATAAAGACTTTTGAATGGTTAATTCTTTATTCAGATATTTCCAACAAAAACCCCTCCAAAAGGACTTTCTAAGTTTTTGATCTTGTTTTTCTTATATATTTGTATAAAAAAAATATAAAAAACTGTTTGAAGTTTTGTTACTTCAGATACCAAAACAATTATAAAAATTCAGATTTAAAGTAAATAAAATATTACTGCAATACACTATTGAAGTAGGAATTTCTATTACTGTACTGTCCTAACTGTACTACAGTATCTAGAAGAATATTATTGCATAATAATATTTAGTCATTAAGAGTATGAAAACAAGTGTCCTAATTTTTAATCTGCCTGAAATCATAGGTAGTTTTCAATGGCACCATTCTCTTTTTGATGGGATGCCAAGTGGTTACCATTCTTCTTCTATCTTTTTAATAAAGAAGACAAACCACAACAGTGATATAAAAATTAAAACCATCGATAAAGAGGCCTCAATGACCTATAAAGTGGTCTGATGATGTACCTGTTGATGTATCTTTCTGGGTTCTCAAAAACAGGTTTTATGCCGTCTCCAACAGAACTTATAAGATTGCTTGGAACTTGACTCACAAGTGAGCCGAGATTGTTTATACCTTCTCCGATACCGTCCAAGCCGGAACCACCCCCACTGTCACCATCCCCACCGCCGTAGTTCCCTCCACCTCCGGTAAACTGGTTCAAGCAGTTGTTGTTGTTGTTGTTACCATTGTCATCATGATATGGTCCATTCCCTCCCTGCAGGTTGTACTCAAGATTCATGTAGTTGAAGACTAAAAACCTCGCGTCCCCCTGAGGTTTTGGGTTGCTCCTCTGCAAACTCAGGAGGCAGTGTAGTAGCTTCTTCTTTTTTCTCTTTTTGATAGCGTGGGCATGGAACACCCGCCCTTCTTCCTGATGGGAGAGAGATCGCCCTTGACTCTCTTGAACACTTTGGTTATCATCAAACTTGATTGGATAACTGACTACTGATTGGACGAGTAGAATCAGTATCCATGCAAGTAGCTGAAAGACAAAGAAAAATATTTGTGGCTTCAAGTTATGACATAGACATAAAATATAATACATTTGAAAATAAAACTGTGATGTGTAATAAAGGATGAAGGAAATTTTATATCTTAGCTGATATTGATACAATTGATAAAACATTAAAATTTTTCCATTTTAATTTATTATTTATTTAGCTGACTGTTTTAGAAAATTGTCCTGCTAAACTATAAAAACTGCATATGTCCATAAATTTAAATATAGATAAGTTTAACATATAAAATTAAATTATCATTTTGACTCGGACATGTTACTTTTTATTCTAAAAATAAAGGAAAATCTATTTATCTATATCAAAGTCAACTTGACAATCTAATTTGTATCCACTTTCCCAATTTTTAAAGGAGATGATGGCGGTTTAAATTAGATTTTTCTGATAAGAATAACATGGATAAAATTTCAAATTCAATGTTTTCGAACTTTTTTGGTCATACAAACATGTCCCTACACAAAAATGTCTTGGACTCTCCTTTTAAATATTTTTTCATTATTATTACTTTTGTCATACATTTATTACATACATTTTATTATTCCTTAAAATTTACAATATGGCGGAGATTATTGAAAAGTAAAACAAATTAAGTAATAATGGATATTTTATGAAGGAGTATTATTGAAAATGAGGTTCTAAGACATTTTCATACTTAGATTAGAAGGTTATGTTTAACGTAAAATTTTCACAGATAAGGGGCCGTCCATAAATTACATAATCTGAAAATAGGGGGGGGGGGGGGTGTCCAGATTGAAAATTACCAGATTGAAAATTGATAAAACGGAGGTTTGTTAAAAATGACGTCATTTTTCTGAGAGGGGTGGTCAGAAAAAATATGGTAGCCGGATGATTTTGGGGGGGGGGTCCAAAAATGAACAAAGAACAATGAGAAAATGTCTCCATTTCTTCAGAGATTCAACTATGGCTAGAGCTTCCTTCTCAATGGAGGAATGTAGTTTTTCATAATCAGTCAACGTTTTAGAAAAGAAAGCGACAGGCCTACCTTGTTGACTCAATGTTGCTGCGATAGCAAAGTCTGATGCGTCTGTTTCCACAACTAATGGTGAAAGATCATCAATTACGGTGAGTATTGACTTTCTTATGTCTTGTTTAATTTCCTCAAATGCCAAAGCTGCCTTAGAAGAGGGCAATATAGGAAAAGATTTGCAATCAATTAAAGGCCGAATCTTGTCTGAGAACTTAGGGACCCACTTTGAGTAGTGCGAAAATATCCCTAATGCACGTTTTAAATGAGAAGCATTAGATGGCAACAACAAATCTAACAAAGGTTTCAGACGCTCTGGGTCAGCTAGCATAGACTGGTAGCGAATTAGATATCCTAAGATCGATATTGTGTCTTGAGAAAATTTGCTTTTCTCACTGTTTAGAGTAATATTATATTTCTTAGCTACCTCTAAGAATTTATTCAACCTTTCATCATGCTCTGACTGAGTTTTACCAGCTACAGTTATATCATCAATGAAAGCCCACACCCCTTCTAGTTTTTCAGTGGAAATAATTTTATCAATCGTGCGCTGAAAAGCTGATACACCATTCGTCACACCAAATGGAACCCTACGGAACTGATACAGTTTTCCGGCTGCTTCAAATGCTGTGTAGAATTTTTCATGTTCCGAAATTGGTATTTGATGGTAGGCATCCTTTAAATCTATAGTACTGAAAACTCGATTTTCTGCTATTTTACTAACTATATTTTCAATATTAGGTAAAGGGTAGGCATCTAATAAAGTGAACTTATTTATAGTTTGACTGTAATCTATTACTAATCGCTTTTTATGAGATGAGCTTTTGGTAACAAGCACTTGGGCACCCCAGGGAGATGAACTTTCTTCAATTATACCATTTTGAAGGAGTTTTTGCACTTCAGAGATGATGAACTTTTCATCATCATTAGAATACCTGCGAGACTTAGTTGCAATGGGCTTGCAATCAGGTGATAAATTAAGAAAAAGGCGCGGTGGTTCAACAGAAGCACAAGCAACATTACAAATAGACAGAGGTAATTTATCTCCTCCGAAATCAAGGTTTACTGAAGAATGCAATTTCATTATATCATGACCAACCAAGATGTCAGTGCACAGATTGTCGATAACAAATAGTTTTACATTTTCATAAGTATGGTCAGAGAACTCTAGGTTTGCAGAAACATACCCTTTGATAGGTGACTTTAGAGATGTAGAAGCCATAGATACCTGTTTTGGTTCTGGAATTACATGAAAATTATTTTCCATCACAATAGTTCGGTTTATGAAACTATCGGTACTCCCCGTATCAACCAAAACTTCAACAGGTATTTTATTTACATTACCCCATACAACTGCTTTTGACAGCCCATTGGAAGCAGCTGCACATGAAAACGGGGGCATTACCAAGGAATAGGCATTAATGGTCTTATCTTTAGCTTTCATTAACCTGCATACCTTCACGAAGTGTCCCTTTTTCTTACAGCCATCGCAAGTAGCATCTTTGGCAGGACAGTCGTTTCGAGAAAAATGACGCCGGCCACCGCAGTAGAAACACTTCTGTTTTTCGGTACAGCAGCTGAAGTAGGAGATTCCTCAGGATCCATATTATTATTCGGTTGGTCGGGCAGTGTTGATGAGGTGTTGCAATAAATTACTTTAGTTTGGTTTGAAGATCCATATGCTTCACAGCTCTTTTGTGCAGACTCAAGCGAACGTGAAATGTCCTCTGCCTCTTTCAATGTCAAGGATCACTTTTCTAAGAGTCTTTGACGGATATTGGGATTCATAATTCCACTTATAAAGGCATCACGAACGGATTCATCTCAATAAGTATTCCCATCCACGGCGTGAAAGTTGCAATCTTTGCTGAGAAGTTTAAGCTCTTGCAGATACTTGTCTATGCTTTCTTCTTTCTTCTGTTTGCGATTTGCTAGCATGTGTCGAGCATAAATTTCATTCTTCTTGGGATTATAAATATTTTCCAAAATTTCAACTGCTGACTCATATGTGGAACTTTCAGAAATGTACTCATAGACATTGTAAGAAAGAAAATTAATCAACACGTTAAGTTTCTTCTCTTTAGCTACTTCTGAGTCAGTTATGAAATTTTCAAGTGTTTTGAACCAGTGTTTGAATGCTCTACTTGCAGAAGGGTCTTCTGGATTTGTATTAAATTTCTCTGGTTTTAAAGCTTTTCCATTTTTTTTAGCGAATTTCCCTATAGGGAATACGCTATTACGGTAGTAGCCATGGTAAGACCTAAGGCCGGGACCATGTTACTTTTTCATTTTGAGGTCCCCAGAAGCCAAAAACACCGTTCGTTCATTTTCATATATATGTATATATATATCTATATATCTATATATCTATATATCTATATATCTATGTGTCCGTGGTACTGATAACTTTTGAAGGGGACCTCCGAATTTGATGAAATTTGGTATGAAGGTGTAAGGCTAGGTCTATTTTCATGAGTTCGCGAACCAGCATGATCGGGTAATGGGAACGGGGTTTTATGGGGTTTTAAAGGGGTCAAAAATGGGTTTTTTGCATTTTTGGAGCATAATTTTCAAAATTCAACAATTTTAACTGAAACCATTTAAAAGAGCTTAAAAAAACAAACAATTTAGTATTTGAATTTTTAACTTAGCTTAACAGGTTACGGAGAAAAGCCAAAAATAAGTTTTCCATGTTAATCTTATGGGAAATCAACAAAACCCTGTATCTCGCTTATTTATTGGAATAACTTGATAAAATTTGGTATATACATTCACTTGGTAAGGTTCAACTGATATTTGCTTACAACACCCATATGGCGGCAAACCTACATACTCACCCCTATGGGGTTTATGGGGAAAATGAAAAGAACACCATAACTTGATAATATTTGGTATGTACATTCACTAGGTAGGATTTAACTGATATTTGCTTACAACACCCATATGGCGGCAAACCTACATACTCACCCCCATGAGGTTTATGGGGAAAATTAAAAAGTGCCGAATATTGATACAGTTTGACATTTACCTAACGTAACTATTACATTTCCTAACAAAACTAACATTTTCTAACAACATCCCAAGGCAGCAAACCTACATTCCCATTCCTATGGTGTTTATGGGGAAAATACAATATCTCAAGATCGTTTGGAAATTCGCTGAGTACGCAGGTCTGCTGCGACGGGGGTATTTTTTTTTTTAGTTGATTAAATTGTTGTAATTAAAGATACCTTTTTAAGATAATAATGCTTTAATCAACTAAAAATGTTACATAGTTGGAAAGGTAAACAAGTATGAATATAAACAAGAAGTAAATAAATACAACAGCTGATTACATAAATCAGAATTTCATAACATTGTCATTTATGGACGGCCCCTAATGGATGTTATGTTATCCTCATGTTATTTTATGGGAAAAAACTCAAATTCAGTTACCATCTCCTAAACCGTTAGGGTTAGGGGTAGAAATTAAATTGTAAAGTTGTCTTAAAACTACATGTAGTCCAAAAAGGTCATAAGAAAGGAGTTTATATGTAAAATTAGCGACTTCCGGTCTGGACAGGTAACTTCTGTCTGGCACACCCTGTACGTTGAAATCAATGTCAATTGATAGAATGCTACTGGTTTACCAATAACAACACAATTTATGTTTGTGAAAAATTAATTATTTAGATTTTAAAAGGGGTGTACAGGTGGTCTGGGACACCCGGTAAAATATAATTTGTGAAGCCGTATTTTGTTAACATAATTCCTCGCTTAATTCTGGACCAATTTCAACATTTGGGGTGTCAAAACTTTTGTCTCAGTTTTTAGTTTTGTAAATAGGTTTCAGATTTTTTTTTAAATTCTACTCTGAAGAGCACGGGAAGCCATTAAAGTTTGTTTTGTTCATAAGATTAAGATTGGGAACAATTTTTATTGAATTGTAAAATAAAACAATTAATTGTTGGTTGTAAAACAGACAAACACATGTTAAAAGGTGTATAGAAGCAGTTGAGCTGGCACTGAAATGTAAACTGTATACTATATTAAGGAAGTGTCAATAGCGATGTTTTGTATATTTTTTCAAACTTTTGATTGGATTCATGTGTATGTGGGGACAAAACATGTTTTGTAATCACTGGCCTTACCACTTACCGCAGCAAAATCCTTATTTTAAATAAAAGAACTAATTTTAAAATTGAAATTTTTAATTTAGGTCTTATGGGTTACCATGTAGCTACCGAAAAAGTAACAAAAAGTTAACAAAATTTAAAGCAGAACACTTCATGGGCTTTTCAATAAACTATGAAAAGGTATTGTGAAATGTTGATGCAAATTTACAATGAACCAGTTTACTATGATATTATTATAAAAGAAAATTTAAAAAGTTATTTAAAAGAGAAAACATTTAGAAATCCATCAATCTTGTAAATTTTATTACAATTTTTTTATGAAAATAACATTCAACCAAAATTTATATAAAATGTATAGTTCTAACTAAGGACCAATATTCTCCCAACTTTTGTGATTTCTAATTCAAATTATACTTTGCCATGGCAAGTTGAGTGGAAAAGATTTAAATTGTATAGGTGGTGTATGCAATTTAACAAATAAAAAAATTAAATAAGTCAACTCAATAAAAATCAAGTAAAGTTAAAAAAATCATTTTAATAAATCTGTTTTAATTCGTTTAATTTATTGCTATAGTATTTATTGATATATACGCTATGTTTTGTGTGTAGATGAAAGTCACTTGTTAATGACTGGTGGTGTTAAAGAAATATTTTTATAAATAATATAAAATGCTATCGTAACTAAGTAATGAAAAATATAGATGAAATACAAAACCTAAAATACTCACCGACAGCTCAGCAGCCCTCATCTCTGCGAGACAGCCGCTGTCAGAAGCGCCGCACCGTCCGGCCTGTGCACAGTCAGGTCAGGTTTTGACGACCCCGTGTGTGAAAGTTATATAACGACATTACACTTTGGTGTATCCGTCGCCGCGCCGCCCCCGCGGAACCCAGCCCTAGCCTACTTAGCGGCAAAGATCAGCTGATCCCACAACAAACAGCTGATCTCGCCCATTGTTGCCACCTGTGCACTGAGCGGCCGCTCTGGGGAGGTCTGTGATTAGACTAGGATAGAACTGTTATTAAAATCAATTAGACTAGGGCGGTTGGAATTAAGCAGTCATTGAAGCTGTGTATTACCAGGTACTGCTGAGGGAGGGCCGCCCGCGGAGTAATGGTTTCTCAGAAGCGATTTGGGTTCGGTTTGAATAATTTTATTCGGAGCAGATTGATAAGTAATGTATGCAAACAAGCTAAAGGGTGATAGTTAATTGTGCAATTGAATATAGACAATATCCACAGTAAATATTTTTGTTAAAATAATGTATAGGTTTCATTTGCGAACAAGTTTAAATGAGATATATTTTTAACTACAGTGTATAGCCGCGTCCACTCTGACCGAACATTTTCGCCGAACAATGTTCTGCCAAACTTTCATTTGATTGTTGGTTTTGATTTATAGTGTAAATTGTATGGTCAATAATTATTCGTTATAAATGTTTGATGATTTTTTTTGTACTAGCTGAACATGTTCTCCGACAGTGCGGACGCGGCTTAATAAAATGAAATTCACAAATAATGAACGTTCTTAAAGATAAAGTACAGCAGTGTTAAAAAAATGTAATGATACTTTATCATCACAGCTAAATCACACACAGCTGTATGCCGATTTAATGTATGAAATATTATTTCACTTAAATGACCTCAAAGAAATGTGCAATCGTTTTTAAAAAGGCGTGAACACACGACGAATCATTGTCATTGTAGGCCTACTGCTGCTGAGATTTCATCGTTGGTGCTGCAATCAGATCAAGCATGGTTTGAATTTTTCTTGAATAGACTTTGGTTTCATGTCAGCAAAACAACCACGAGTCACATGTAGATAAATACGGTACGGTGATCGCGCAAGAGACATCGTATACCTAGAACGATAGTAGAAAACGTAACGTAGGTCTGTCAAGACAGCATCCCTAGAGAGAACCATGACCATGGACGGCCATGTCAGTGGACATGTGGCGCTGAGCATGTTGTTATGGAGCCCACAGCCACAGAACATGTTGGACGAACCGTCGGATCCCAACATGCTCAGCTGGCATGGATGTTGAACAGTGCGCGGGGGCCTGACGCTGCGTCCGCAATGGCCGACTTGTTAGGCCAACAACAAAAAATCAATAAACTTTTCTTACGAACAATTTACCAATTCTAACTGACCATGATTTACGTAAGAAATAAATACCAACAAACAAACAATTTTTCGGCAGAACAATGATCGGCGACACACATTCGGCCTGTGCGGACGTGGTCGCGGCTTAAAAAATTTTACCTTAATCCGAACTGGAACAATATAAACAAAAGGAGTTCAATCCTGCTGCTTTGATCTGCTTAAAAATGGCATAACTATACTCTTTAAAATTCCCCTTAATAAATACTAAACAAAAATTAGCCACGTTTTTAAAGCGTTATATTATATTACATATTCCTGCAAGTATTAATGTAAGTATTGTACACACTGTTAATCTACATTGTTAACACTGTTAATCTTTGACAATTATTTCCCAAAAACGGGATTTTATACAATTTAAACGTTAAAACTCAACCATTTTTCAAGATAGCTTAATAATTCTTTTTCATCACACTACATCGATATCACCTGTTTTCGATCCTCACTTCTACCAACGAAACACCTAGGCCGGCAAAATTTTCCGGCCTAGGGCGGTAATAGACACGGTAGCAGAGAAATCTAGAATATTAGAAGGTATTTAACAACAACAACAACAAATAACAAATCAGTGACGTAGTTAGTAGTTCAGCTGATAGCAACTGTTAAAGATGTATGACGTAGATGGGAAAATAGTGTTTTTAACTTGGAATCAGCTGTAGTCACTTACCGTTAGACTATTAGATTTGGTGGCCTTAGCTGATGTGAAGTGGTTGCCTAGCAACCAGAAACTCAAGCAGTACATCTTGCTAGGTTAGTTGAAGTTAAGGTTATGTTTTGTTTGTTATGAACGAAAAAGTAATTTTTCACTTGTTTAGAATTTATTAAATTGTGTAGTGTGATAAAAAATATCGTTCATAACTAGGGCCAAAAGCGTTTTGCCAACCCTCGATCGTTTCAAGTTCTCGACTTCGTCTCGAACTTGAAACACG